>JARHVA010005931.1:502500-1056448 GCA_037957365.1 Torreya grandis
GAATAACAATTAGATTAGGTGAAGTCACAGTTCAGGAACATGTGTTAAAAGTAATTAACAATTTCCCTGATGAACTAGCAGACAAAAAGACGCTACAAAGATTCTTGGGTTGTATTAACTATGTTGCTAGTTATTATTATCAGCTTGCCTAGGATAGAATGTTATTTAATAAAAGATTGTCTAAAAATGCCCCAGAATGGTCTTTTGAAATGACTGCAGCAGTTTAGTGAATTAAAGAAAAATGTCAAAATCTTCCTACTTTGACATTACTAGGTAATGGTTTGAAAATAATAGAAATTGATGCTTTAGATTTGTATTAGGGAGTGGTATTAAAAGAAAGATTAGTAGATGGAATAAAAAGGCCATGTAGATATGCCTCTAGAATCTTCAAGCAATCCCAGAAGAATTATCACTCTACACACAAAGAGATACTTGTAGTTATTAAAGCTATTCAGTCTTTTATGTTCTTTGTCAGATCAAAAAGGTTTGTGGTAAGGTCTGATTTGAAGAATTTTATGAGTATCTTGCAGGATACTAATAATTTGAAGAAAGGATCAGTCAGTAGACTTGTTAGATGGGCTACATATTTATCTGATTTTGATTTTATAGTTGAACATATTTCTGGTAAGCATAATTCTCTTGCAGATTTTATGACTAGAGAATTTCACAAAGAATCAGATAAAAACATTATGGTTGTCACTGTTGAGGTTCATGATGAATTTCATAGTCATATATGGAGAAGTGTTCCATCTATTTCTAATCAGCTCAGAAATGAAGTTGCTCAACTTAAAGCTAAATCCTATGAAGCAACAATTCTTCTAAATGATCAAAATTTAGGATGGACTTCATACATATATACATGTACATATACATATAAATATATATATATGACTAATTATATACATACATATATATACATTATGGATCATAATCATATTGAAGATATGGATAGTGATAACTCTCCATATTCACCAGCTAGAAGTTATGAATTTATGGATGATGACTAATCATGGGATCTATCCATGATCGTGACCATGGGCACGTTAACCCTCTTTAATTATTTAGTGGACCACACCACTATCTAAAGGTGGTATCCTATCGGCCGTGTCGATAGAAGTTTCTAGTATTTGGTTGTTCTTTGCTTGGTGCCGAAGCAAAGTGGGCCCATAGTTGATTGTAATTGTTGATGCCACTACTATGTGATATCCATTGATCTCTTCATATCTTAGTTATAAATATGAGAGCTCATTTGAGATATCAGCATTCGATTTGCAATTCCATACCTACAAACATGTGGTAATTTGATTTTCATAGATTGATGTTTAATACCAGAATAATAATCTCAGAATTGTCTGCCCATATACCTATTATTCTAGGAGATTTTGTGTATCAGTTTAAGGTTGTTCAGCATGAGATTCCTATGTTTGATATGATGATAGGATTTGATAATTTGTCTAGCTTTTATCCTATCACAATACAACCTCATGAAATTATTTTGGCACATAAGTATTCTTTTTATAAGAAAGGAAAGTATGAATGCAAAATTCTGCTTAGAGAAAAAGGTAAAAAGGTTGTTGATAATTATTGGATTCATAGAAAGATCAATCTCTATCAAGATGATATAAATTCAATAATTTCTAAACTAGTTACTGATTGTTGCTCTGAGAATCCTCTTGCTTTTTAGCACAGAAAGAAGCATGAATGTTTCATTGATCTAAAAATGATCACAGATAAGAATGGAAGACAAGTTGAGCCTAAATTCAAAGCTCATCATTCAGGTATGTCTCCATCTTTAAGAGATGAATGTTTAAAAGAAATTACTCAGCTGAAAGAATAAGGACTTATCAAAGATTCTACTAGTCCTTGGGGTTGTGAAGCCTTTTATGTCAATAAAAGGTCTGAATAGGTTAGGGGTAAAAAGAGATTGGTAATAAATTATATTCCTTTGAATAAATATGTTGTTTCAGTCCAACATCCGATTCCATCTAAAGATGAAATTTTGTAGAGAATTAGTAGTAGCAAGGTCTACAACAAATTTGATCTTAAGTCTAGAACCTGACAGATTCAGGTTGCTGAGAAGTATAGATATAAAATAGATTTCATTACTCCTTTTGGACATTATGAATGGAATGTTTTGCCATTTGGTTTGAAGATAGCTCCTAGCATATTTTAGCAAATGATGAATCACATATTTGTGGCATATTCTAATTTCATTATTGTCTACATTGATGATATTTTGGTGTTCAATAGATATCCAAAAGAAAATTTAGAACAATTCAACAAGATTGTATTTGATAATGGTTTGGTTCTGTCATCTAAGAAAATGGTTATATTCAAAGATGAAATAGATTTTTTTGGGAATAACAATTAGATCAGGTGAAGTCACAGTTCAGGATCATGTGTTAAAAGCAATTAGCAATTTCCCTAATGAACTAATAGATAAAAAGATGCTACAAATATTCTTGGGTTGTGTTAACTATGTTGCTAGTTATTATTATCAGCTTGCCCAGGATAGAATGTTATTGAATAAAAGATTGTCTAAAAATGCCCCAGAATGGTCTTCTAAAATGACTACAGTAGTTCAGTGAATTAAAGAAAAATGTCAAAATCTTCATGCTTTGACATTACCAGGTAATGGTTTGAAAATAATAGAAATTGATGCTTCCGATTTGTATTGGGGGGCGGTATTAAAAGAAAGATTAGCAGATGGAATAGAAAGGCCATGCAGATATGCTTGTGGAAACTTCAAGCAAGCCCAAAAGAATTATCACTCTACACACAAAGAGATACTTGTAGTTATTAAATTTATTCAATCTTTTATGTTCTTTGTTAGATTAGAAAGGTTTGTGGTAAGGTCTGATTTGAAGAATTTTATGAGTATCTTGCATGCTACTGATAATTTAAAGAAAGGATCAGTCAGTAGATTTGTTAGAGGGGCGTGAACCCTCTATTTCTCAGTTTCAGTCTCAATCTCCACTTCAGTTTTCTTCAGATCAAGATAACAACATTCATCAAGTATCTATTCATACTACCAATAATCTGGTATGTGAACTAACCATTAAATGGAATGGGTTTAAATCTTACAATTTGGATGCATTGATTGATACTGGAGCAGAAATATCTCTTGACCGTTACAATTCCATCCCTACAGACATGTGGGAATCTGATTTTCATAGATTGACATTTAATACCAGAATAATAATCTCAAAATTGTCTGCCCATATACCTATTGTTCTAGGAGATTCTGTGTATTAGTTTAAGGTTGTTCAGCATGAGATTCCTATGTTTGATATTCTCAAAAATCTTGTATATATATATATGGCCTTTCTACCATGTTTAGATATCTATATCGCTTATGCATGATAATTTTTCTTTAATTTGCTTAACTGCTGTAGTCATTTCAGAAAACCATTCTAAGGCATTTTTAGACAATCTTTTACTCAATAACATTATATCCTAGGCAAGCTGATAATAATAACCAACAACATAGTTAACACAACCCAAGAATCTTTGTAGCATCTTTTTGTCTGTTAGATCATCAGGGAAATTGCTAATTGCTTTTAACACATGTTCCTGAATTGTGACTTCACCTGATCTAATTGTTATTCCCAAAAAATCTATTTCATCTTTGAATATAACCATTTTATTAGCTGACAGAACCAAACTAGTTCACCTTTTTGGGATAACTCTATACTTTTCAACATATTAGAGACTTGATCCAGACTAGACAGAATATTGGATACCTTTGTGTTTGAACACTTCATAGCAACATTGTTCCAATTTAAAAGCTTTACTTCACTAGATTGATATAAACTTTTATCAAAAGTTCTCAAATAATACATTTGAGATCTAGTTTTTCCATCAAGGGAATACTGATTGAAGTCAGATAGCTTTAGGAATCCCTTCTCACTGTAGGACTCATCTCCTAGAGGAGTTTTCTAGGTATGACCTTCATCTTGACCAGAGGATCCTTCCATTCATACTTTTTTAGCACAAGAAATCAATTGTTGATTTCTAGCAAAGAGTCTTTGAAGTTATACATCTCTTTGATTTCTTTGAACCATATGAATAACAGACTGACTGGGGTGACTCAGGATGTGTTTACAATCAAGGAAATAATATGAGTCAATCTGGGGATCATGGATCTTTTGACTGTGTTGGCATGGAGGATGACTTTTAGAGTTTGACAAAATAGATGAATTAAACCTGATAATAGACTTGTCAGGTAGGTCTTTAACAGATGTGGCCATGGAAAGAGATTTCCTAGGTTGAGGAAGAAAATCAGTATCAATGATCCATTTCTTGGGAAATTTCAATTCAGACCAAGAAATAGCTTTAGTAGGCAATACTTGACTATTTGGCATAGCTCTACTCACCACACTTTGGCCTTGTGAAGGTGTGTGTTTAACAGCAAGATAAAGAGTATTTGTTAGGCGATACATAACCTTATATTGAATAGCTACAGGACAAGATCCAGCTATCATGTGTAAACCAATAGTTTGCAGGAAGAGCTTAAAGATTTTATTGAAGTTGGATTCCTAGTGAATGGCTATAGGATAGTTGGGATATAGAATAGTATACATAAGACCATCATGTAAGCCAGTTTGCAAGGCACACTATAGGCAGGCAGAAAAAGACATATCACGATTATCAAGCAGATAGGCAAGAATACTAACATTCAAACTATGACGAAACAGAGGATGAATACCAATGGATATGGCTCTTATGTGCAAAAACTTATATTTCTTTTGAGAACATAATTGATTAATAGTTTCATCATTAAACATTTGTAAGTTATATTTATTTTGGTCTGTGGTTTTGAATAACTTGATTTTGTCTGGTTATCTCATTGCTATTTAAAACTGTAATAGCCTTAGAGAGTTCACCTTTCTGGTATAACTCTATACTTTTCAACATATTAGAGACTTGATCCAGACTAGATTGAATATTCAATACCTTTGTGTTTAAACATTTCATAGCAACATAGTTTCAATTTAAAAGCTTTACTTCACTGGATTGATCTAAACTTTTATCAAAAGTTCTCAAATAATACATTTGAGATCTAGTTTTTCCATCAGGGGAATACTGATTGAAGTCAGATAGGTTCAGGAATCCCTTCTCACTATAGGAATCATCTCCTAGAGGAGTTTTCTAGGTATGACCTTCATCTTGACAAGAGGATCCTTCCATACATACTTTTTTAGCACAAGAAATCAATTGTTGATTTCTAGCAAATAGTCTTTGAAGTTCTACATCTCTTTGATTACTTTGAACCATATGAATAACAGACTGACAGGGGTGACTCAGGATATGTTTACAATCAAGGCAATAATATGAGTCAATATGGGGATCATGGATCTTTTGACTGTGTTGGCATGGAGGATGACTTTCAGAGTTCGACAAAACAAATGAATTAAACCTAATAATAGACTTGTCAGGTAGGTCTTTAACAGATGTGGCCATGGAAAGAGATTTCCTAGGTTGAGGAAGAAAATCAGTATCAATGATCCATTTCTTGGGAAATTTTAATTCAGACAAAGAAATAGCTTCAGGAAGCAATACTTGACTATTTGGCATAGCTCTACTCACCACGCTTTAAACCATTTCTAGTTGTCACAAGAGAACTTTCTATTTATAGTTTGTCTATAAATAGATTTTCATGTGTGTGTGTGTCTATATGTATGTATGTATATTTATATATGTGTGTGTGTATGTATATGTGTGTGTATATATATATATACATACATACATATATGTATGTCTATATATATACATATATATATATATCTATATATATATATATATGTATATATCTATATATATATACATACATACATACATATACATATACATATACATATATATGTATATGTATATGTATACGTATATGTATATATATATATATATATATATTATATGTATATATACACACACACACACACACACATATATATATATGCATACATATACATATACATATATATATATATATACATATACATATACATATAATATGTATATATATATATGTATATATATATGTATATATATATATACATATATATACATATACATATACATTGTATATGTATATGTATATGTATATGTATGTATATATATATATATATATATATGTATACATATATATATATATATATGTATATGTACGCATATATATATATACACACACATACATATATGTATATGTATATATATACATATATATAGATATACATATATGTATGTGTGTGTGTATATATATATATATATATATATGTATATATATCTATATATCATTTATATATGTATATGTATATATATACATATGCATATATATATATATATGTATATACATATACATATATGTATATACATATATATATGTGTGTGTGTGTGTGTATATATATACACACACACATATATATATATATATATATATTATATGTATATGTGTATATATATATATATGTATATATATATATATATATATGTATATATATACATATACATATACATATATGTATATGTATATATATATACATACATATATGTATATGTATATATATATATATATGTGTGTGTGTGTGTGTGTGTATATATATATACATATATATGTATGTATATATACATATATGCATGTATATGTATACATATGTGTATGTGTGTGTGTGTGTGTATATATATATATATATTTATACACATATATATGTACATAGATATACATATACATATGTATATATCTACACACACACATATATATATGTATATGTATATGTATATACATATACATATATGTATGTATGTATGTATGTATAGACACACACACACACACACATATATACATACACACATATATGTGTGTGTGCATGCTTTCCTTTTATATATGCTTTTAGATATAGATTTATATTTGAAATAAGATATTATAAATCAAATAAAATAAACATTTAGTAATAGAATTGGTTTAGATATATAGCTACAAATCCTATTGATTTCCTCAAAGTGTATGTATTTTTGTTGTAATGCCTATTTATTGTTTTGGTAGTCAAAACTTTTTTTAGCATACATAATATTGTTGGAACAAACTAGTAGTGTTTCACTATTTTTTTGATTTATTTTCTTTTAGAAGAGACTAAAACTTTAAAAAAGGGTGTGGTAGAAGAACCTAGTTGTGGTTTTCACATGTGAATCTAAATGGTTTTAGATACTCCTTTTTGGCTTGTGAGAATGACCTAAAAATAAGAAAGAAACTAGAAAATAGCTGATTGGTTAGGTAAGTGGGTGGATTGCCTAGTGTGAGCTAGGTCCAAGAAGTACATGACTTCCTTAGAGGTTATTAATTCACCTTTTAGACAAGTTAATGTTTTGAAAATGTTGATAAGAAAGGTTGCATAGCATAAATAAAAGTACTTAATCAAAAGAAATAAATAATTTTCAAATAAATGCTTGTTTTAGAAAAATAACATAAAAAATGCTAAATTATTAAGGTGTGGTTTAGGTATGGTCAAGTTGTTATTTCTAGCTCTATGTAGTGACTAGGGTTAAGAAATAGGGTTTTGGTTAGGGTTGGTAGGAAAACTAAACTTGTTGTTTTGGTTAAAATTATTTACACAGTGACTGTGGGTGGTGACTAGTAACCATGGGTGGTTAGGGTATGATTATTGTTGATTAATAGATGACTGCTACAAATTGAAGGTGATCATCGATGGTCACTTTGGTTTTGATAGTCTCAGCTTAGGGTGATGAAAGGGATTTGGGCTTGGTTATAGAAAGGTTCTTAGGGTTTTTTGAGGTTAGTTAAGGGGAATGAGGGCAAAGGTAAGCTTAGGGTTTTGGTAATCTAAATGGTTGAGAGTGGTTAGAGGGTGCTTGGTGGAGAGGAGGGTGCTTGGAGTTGTAGAAATCCAACATGAAGAGGATATGGGAGCAGGTTAAAGTAGGTATAGGCACTGAACTTATTGAGACTAAATATTGTAACTCAATGTAAGTGTAATATACATAGCTTTGTGTTGTTTGATGGCATGGATAAGTCCTAGAGAGGTGGTGGTAAATAAATTGAGAGCCTAGAGATATGTGGGAAAAGTGATAATATTCAAATCTTCTATGTTGGGATGATGAGGTTCTTGTTTCTCTTGATCTCTATCTAGTTTTGGTTTAGCTCCAGTTCACCAAGAGTAGTTGGTCATTTTCTCTAAGTGATCCCTATTCTATCCTTTGTGATTCAACCTCTAGGAAAGGGTCCTAGGTTAATGTTATATAACCATTGATGGTCCTAGTCAACCACCACCGATCAAGGGTCAACCATCGACAATTAGGGAGAAGAGTTCAAAATGGATAAAATTAGCCAATTACACTAATGACTAGTGGTTAAGACATTGGGAAGTGGTCCAAGGTAATTAAATAAAGCATGAGGAATAATCCTAGGGAGTTAAGACATTATATATTAGGGTAGAAATTGTCTCTAGGCTAGTTGTCAATGGGTTAGCCATGGGTTTGGGTAGGTGAGGTGGAAATAGGAATTAACTAATTTATTTAAATAATTAAATTAGCTAAAAGGGTAAATGGGTTCAAGGGGGTGTTTAAGGAATATTCTAACCCAAAGGTGGCCAAGGGGTGGTTTAAAGGGTAATGTGATATCAAGAGCTATAGTGTATGGTTTTCTAGTGTCTACATTTCCCCCCTTTTTATTATGTAATTTGTATGAGCAAGTTGTAAAAATAAAAAATAAATTAATTAATTAAAAAAAAAAAATAGTAGAAAGGTTAGATGCCCCATGTATGGGAAGAGGTGTTCAACCCCAAACTAGCAATCGATACAGTGAAGTATAATTGAGTGTGGGTTTGATAAGTATATATGGGTGGAAAAAATGGGTAACAAAGTGGTGAATAGGGATGTATTGAGGAATATAAGTGATAAGTGAACTAGGCCACCGCATTAAGCATAATAGATATGGGTGTACATGTAAATACAAGTCTCCTAAGAAAAAGTGTCTATAGTCACAAGGATCCAAAAGGTTGGTGAGCATAAGAGAATGAAATAGGGTACATGTTTGATAAGTTTTATAGATGGGCGATAAGGTTAGTTTGGCTGGATAGGTAAGCATGAACAAGCACAAATAATGTAACTAAGTATGATATCATAGATAGTTCATAGAATAAGTTTTCATAGTTGAGGTAGTTGGTAAAATAGGGTTGGAACTAGAAGGATAATTGATAGGGTAACCAAGACACAATATTAGGAATAGTTGATATGGATTACACCTATAAACTCAATTCTTCTAGGCTAGGTGTTTAGATTCACAAGGGGCCAAAAGTTGGGTGAACATATGAAAATGGAATAGGTTATAGGTGTTGGGATCACAAATGGGTCATGATCTTAGGCACATAAATGGTTATTGCATAAAAGTAGTGCATGGTTGCAAGGTTTTCAAGTATGACAAGGTAGTAGGTGCAATCAAAATGACCAAAGCATAATTGGTCATAAAAAGTGCAAAAGGTAGGCCAAAATGACCAAGGTTGAGGTTATTTAGTTGGTTGGTTGGTTGGAGAATAAGGTGCTCTCTAATATGTGTATGGTTGGTGGAAAATAAGGTGCTCTATAATAGGTGCATGGTTTTGGTGGGGTGGTTGCTTAAAAATGGAATTGGTTAGTTGGGTGGTGCTCAAATTGGTTTCTCGATTTGATGGACCACTTGGCTGGGTAGGTGGGGCTTTCAATGAATCAAAAGGAAAAGGCACACACCCTTGAAACAAGTGGTCATGAAAGTAAAATAAGGGTAAATGCTCTAATTGATAAATACCAAAATGGAAAGGTGGGTGGACTAATGAACATAAACCCTTATCATGCTTTGCATTATTGTTGGTTCATTGTTTAAAAAAGGTAGCTTGATCACATAGTGTTAATTAAGCTCAAAATCCCTTGATTTTTAGAGGGGGTAAAAGGGGAGATGGATGAAATAGGTGAATGGATGGTATGTAATCTTATTTTTAGGATGGATTGCCCCATATGTAGTTGACCTAAGAACCATTACAGATAAGTCCATGCTTTAAGTTTGGTGTAGACTGATCGATATGAGAAGTCTACGAATGACATGTGAAAACATATTGAAGCTTTCTTTGGGATTGCTTTGTTTTGAATTTTGAAATTTAACTTGGGGTATTTTGATGGATTTTGGAAGTTCATCAATGTGAGAAGCTTCCAAGTGATTACTTGACAAAATTTTGACTTATCCATCCTTCAAGGTAGTGGATTAGGCTTTGGATTTGTTTATATTTAATTGTTGTCCTTCAAGACAACAATCTACCTTTTAAGATTTTATTTATAATTTTGGTAAACTATCCTTTAAGGGAACAATTTACATGTTGTATTTTTAGAAATGACCCAAGTGATATTTAGTATCCCAAAATTATTTTATGTTGTATTAGACATGGACTAGTCTATATATGATTAAAGGTTTTCTTTATGGAGGCAAAACCATAGAATAAGAAAGTGAACGATGGGTAAAATAAGTTTAGGTGACAATGACCATGGGAATCCATCTTATAAGGAATGAAAAATATCCATGAGAATCATGTCATGAGTAAAGCCATGGTACCCATGCTTAGGATTAGGCTAAGGCTATGATGGATAATCACATGATCCTATTTTAATTACTTGTCCTTAAAATAATAATATGAAGGTGTTTGAAAACAATGTATAAGCTTAATTTTAGACACAAGATGACTAATAACTTGGTTTAAAAAAATAACGAATGTAAATGCAAAGCATTGAGGGGTTTAGGTTCAAATATGCCCCAGATCCACATATATGTGTAAATGGTTTGAGCCAATTAGGAATGAAGAGGTCCCCTAATTATTTTTTGACACTTGATTAGACATGAAAAAGATTTTTTATTGATAAAGGCAAGAGGCAATGTTTTAGATTAAGGTAAAAGTAGGTTTTGAAGGGGCCCTGAAACCCTATAACATATTCAAGAAAGATGAAACATTAAAAACCACCAAGAAAGGCATTCTTGAAACCTACTGAAAAATAGTAACTAAATCAAGTTTTACAGGGACCTAAAACCACCAATATAAACCAATAAAAACACCCAGGTTTTATAAGGACATGAAACCTAAACAAAACTAGGCAAAACAACCTAAAAACTAGGTTTTACAAGGACCTGAAACCTCATAAATGGAGACACCATTGCCCATCTCCAAAAATAATAGAGCAAGCTCCCAGGTACGATCCAGCATATGCAGATCTACCACACACATCATTTTTTTCTTGAGCAGGGCTCCTCCATGGCTTAGGGTTTTCTCCATTTTTTCCCTAAATAGGGTGCCATGACTTACTCACTATCCACAGATGAAACAAAGTTTCCCCCATCCGTTCACTATTTTCTTCGCAAACTAGATCGGTATGGCAGTCCAACTCGGGTTAGAGATCCAACCTAGGTTCCATCCATAATACAAAAAATTGAAGCAAAATAAAAAACCATGCAATAAAAGATCTGTCATTTCTACTCTATGCACCAACACCATGTATCCCTCCATCTGTGGACTGAGATTTGGTTGCCAAGGTTTGAGAATGCGGCTGCAAAGGTTAGGGTTTCAGCACGACCACATTTGCAGTCGTGCTCCCTCTTCCCTCTTCCCTCCATGACAAGAGGCAATGTTGGTTAGGTAATGTTATTGAGGGTTTCTTGGCTTCAATGGTGTTTGGGTAAGATTTTATAATATAGTTTTATTTTTTTGGGTGAAAAGGCAAGGTTTTGGTTAGGCCTCAATTACCAAAGTGACCGACAATGTTTAAGGGTAAATCAATGACTATTCACTAGAGACTGATGTTGGTCAAGGTTTAAGGGTAGAGGAGTTCTAAACGCATTATTTGAATTTAAATTTTTTACTTAGGTTATTTAAAGGTTAGTCAATCTTAAGGTTGGCTTAAGGTTAGTTAGGTGTTAGGCTAGGCTAGGCTAGGTTGAGGTATAAGTGTCAAGGGTTGGTTTTGGTTTTAGGTTGGTGTTAATATAGGAAAGGTGAGGTTGGGTTGAGGGCAAAAGGTTGAGGGTGAAGTTTTGGGTTAAGCCTGCTGAAGTTGAGGTTGGAAAATGACAAATGGTCAAACGTTTTGAATGAAGAATTCCCTCAGTTGCTTTTTATATTAATGGTTAAGGTGGGAAAAGGCTCCCAATTAAGGATGTTGGTTTATAACCAAGATTTAGGGGGGATGAATATGGATTAATTTACCTCCCAAGGGTTTTTATTTGTTATTTGGCATGGAGTTCAAGTTATAGGTGATGGTTCAAATGAGATTTCCTTTATGATGCTAAGGCAAGGGAAATGTTGTTAGATTAGATTTGGGTAGGTTTGGGGTGTAAAAATGATGTTGGGAACATCATATTAGAATAAAGACCGGTTGGATAAGGATGTCTAGTTATCCCAATGAGGGAGCTGAGGTGAGGTATGGATATCTTAGATAAAATGGTCATCAAGATTTAAGAAATCTTGGATGAAGGGTTAATTTTGGTTTAGGATGATAGATGAGTTGGTTGGGGTTGGATCAAAAGTTGGGTTGGTCATGGTTCATTATTTTAGTTTAGATATTGGTTTGATTAGTTGAGGGAGATAGTTTGGATGGTTGATTTGGTTTGTTGGTTGGATTGATTATTTGTTTGGTTTGATTTTTGAGGTAAGATGATAAATATTTTACTCTATTCTAAAGGGAATTGAACCAAAGACATCATCATTAGGTAGATGAAAATGAGTAGATTATAGAGGAATTGGTTTGACTTGGTTGTGGTTGAGGTTGGGTTATCTATAGGAGAGGTTAGGTTGGCTTTTGTTGAGGTATTTTGAGTTGGGGTTCGCTCCACTAAAATAGTAACTGGAATGGGTGAGGTAGTTTTGATTTGTTCCATTAAAAGGGTAGGTGGAATAGGTATATTAGTTAAAGGTTGATCCACTAAAAGGGGAAGTAGAAGAGGTAGGTTGTTTTGAGGTTGATCCACTAAAAGAGTAGGTGGAATAGGTATGTTTTTTTAAAGGTTGATCCACTCAAAGGAGAAGTGGAAGAGGTAGGTTGGTTTCCTTATTTGTGGTTTTGAAGGAAAATTGAGAAGGTTCCACTTGGTAAATAAGTGGTTAGGTTAAGGTTGATTCCTCATTAGTGATGATTTAAAAAGGAAGTTGGGAAGGTTTAAATTGGTCAACATGTGGATTGGGTGGGGTTTTGATTATGGTTTCCTCATACATTTGTTAAGGACAAAATATAATGGAATGGCCTTATTGTGTTGAGGGTTCTGATTATGGGTTTGCACAATAATGGGTGCAGAAAGAGGTTTAATGATTGATTGCTTAAAGACATTCAAGACTAGGTTGGGAGAAATACGGAGGCTATCCTTTAGGACCTCATTTTGATAAATAAGGTTTTGGAAAAACATCTTAAAATATTGACATCTATCTACCATATGCCCATTTATGTAATGATATGTACAAAACTCATTTTCTATAAACCAAATTAGCTTTGGAATATAACTATTGATGGGTTTGATTTGTGAAAGTCTAATGATATAATCCTTAAAGATTTTATCAAGGATTGAGGCATATGATTCCCATAGTGGGGTTTACTACCTAAGAAGAGGGTGCATTAATGGCTCTTGGGGTTGTGAGCTAATTGGCTAGTTTGATGAAGTTGGTTGGTTAAATTAATTTGATTAATTTGGTAGGTTAGGTAGGTTTGATAAGATTGGCTGGTTTGATAGGCTAGGTAAGGTTGATAAGGTGGTTTGGTATGATAGGTTAGGTAAGGTTCATAAGGTGGGTTGGTTTGATAGGTTAGGTAAGGTTGATAAGGTGGGTTGGTTTGATAGGTTGGGTAGGTTAATAAAATTTGTGGGTTTCAAAGGTTTGGTTGGTAGTTGGTTTGATTTGATGAGGTTGGTATGGTTGATAAGATGTCTAAGGTAGGTTGATATTTATTGCTTGGTTGGCTAAGGGGATAGACCAAATCTTGGTTTTGAAATAAATAAGGCTGCCAAGATTGAGGTAATTGATATGGTGATTGGGGTTAATAGCCCAAAGACTGGTGAGGTTGAGATATGTGTAGTTGAGGTGGGTTATGACAATGGTCAAATAGGTGTTGAAAGGATTTTGGTTGGTTATGATGATGATAAAATGGTTATTGAGAGGTTTTTGGTTGGTTGTAATGAGATTTGATTGGTTATAGGTGAGGTTGGTTTGGTTATAGGTAAGGTTAGGTTGATTTTAGGTGAGGTTGGGTTGATTTAAGGTAAGGTTAGGTTGACTATAGGTAAGGTTGGGTTGATCATAGGTAAGGTTGGGTTGATCATAAGTAAGGTTGGTGTTGGAAATTTTTTGGCCCACATACCAAGATCTTTGCATGGATCGATTAGATGAGCAAAGTTCATGTTTAGATGAAAGATCAAATGGCTTATAAATAGGCTCAACATTTCAAATGGAGGGATCCAAGTAGGTATTCATGATGTTCATAAGAATTTAAAGGCATGAAGAGGATGGACAAAGCCTTATAAATTCATCATAACTATGAAATGATGATCAAAGGATGAATTTGGCAAGTTTGAAGGACTAGACCATTACTAGGACATCATGGAGAAATGAATAGAATAACCTATTTAAGCATTTAATAAATACACATCAAAAATCCATGTGAGCCAAAATATTGTAATGCAATGGATTTTTCATGCTTGGAACATACTCTACAAATTTCATGTCTTGATGAGGTTCCTAACTCAATATATAAGCTTTCAAATATTGACTTATAGATTGATATGTCTAAATGAATGTCAAAATAAAGCTCAGTGATTAATTGTATAGTGTTCAAAAGGTGACAGTCTTGAGAACATCAAATATGGTCATGCAGACATTAAAAGATAGGTGTGTAGATGTCAAATTTAATACATGGAAAATAACCATTGGTGTTTTAAAAATACTAATGACAGTTATTTAGATGTCAAATATGCTTGCATGAATGTCAAATATGGGCACATAGACATCAATGTTGGCTCTCATGAATTAGCCATCTGAGTTCAAATGGTATGTCCTAGGAAAATCCAATGGTCCACATTTATTTGTATAGATTGATCCGATGGTGTGAGTGAAATTCAACATGTTAAAGGATATTTGTGGTAGGAAATCAAAGGCTCATATTGATTCACACATCTTGATCTAATGGTAAGAGCAAGGTTAACAGGGTTAGCATATCCCAGGGACAAGCGTCATATTGCCAAGTGGAATAAGTGCATTAGGCTCTTAGGAAAATCAATGGTCCAAATGCACTTTGTACAAATTAAATCAATAAATTAGTTTAAAGTTGAAAGACTAAGGGATTTTTGATGGGATGTCAAACATGCAACAAAGGTTGAGCCATGGCAAGTAGCTCTTACATGGGTCATCATTCTACCATTGAAGCTCAATCAAAAACCATGGAGTGAACATATATATGTAGTTAGGTATCAAGAATATAAAGGGATGCCATTAAAGTTAAATATAGACATCTGGTTTGTAAAATTTGTATCATTCAAGGTTATTTTTACAACTATGTTCTCCATTATAAAATAAAGATTCATGTATATAATGATTTCTCAATTCTTTAAATAACATAATGGGTATATTTAGATTTATTTGGATCAAGAATGAAGCTATGTGGTCTATAGGTCCCTATCAATGTAAAAACTATAGGAAAACCAATAGTTGGTTTTTGGCTTACAAAATGGACCTATGATAAAAACATGGAGATAGAGCAGATATATGATTAATACAAAAGGTCTCATTTATCTACATGGACCCATCCTCAACAAAGTAAGTATTAATAATTATTCATGGCATGGCATTGTTAGTTTCAAGATTTGAGGATTTGATCCTCATGAGCAAGTCAAGTGGGCATAGGGTCCCAAGGTGGTGAACTGGTGGTTGAAGAAGTAGTGAGAGCATTTATTCCACTCAAATAGACTTTGTCATCATGCATAACAAACCCTTGTCTTATAATGTGATCTCTCAACCAATAAAAGGAGCTTGAGGACTATTGGAGTAAAAGGAGGTTATCTTGTTGATAAGGATTGATTGTGAAAAAGGCATGCACAAGGAAAAGAATCAATGAACTACCACATCACTCCTTGATCATGATGATCCTTTCTCCACTTTCTTGCATATTGTTCCTATCTCTTTCTTTCCCTTTTTCTATATATAGAGGCTTTTGAGCCTAAAAAGGAATCCCTCTAATCCCTCTCTTAGGCATGACTAAACTTTGCCAAGATGGAGCTTGTAACCTTTTAAAATGAATAAGAAGAATGTATTCATATATCATTATGCTAACCTAGTGTGTTCATGTTAATTGATTTGCACATGTGGTAGATATTTTCTCTTTTATCAGTCTTGATCTCACCTAGTTAGTAGTTATATTGTTATGTAGGTCATGTTTAGTGTTCAAATATCTTTTGATAAAATCTCACATGTGGATACTTTGATTGGTTACTGTATTACATTAGACCTTTCCGTCATTTCACTTAGCTTCTAATCATTTGGTGAACCTCTACATGAAATACTAATGTATGATAGATATTTGGAGTCCTAGATCTAGTCTTTTACTTGTTTCATTAGTTTTTTAAGAATTTAAACAGAGTTGATCAAACATTATTTAAGTGCATCGCCTTTGTTAGCTTATGTTTCCCTTTCAAGTTATCTCTCTCTCCCTTTTCCCTGGTCATTAGTAGGTTTTAGTAGAGTAAATCAACTAAATGGTGCATTTCAAGAACTAGCCTCATTAAAAATCCTAGAGATTTAACCCCATTATATGATACCCATAACCTAGGGTCATTCCCATGTTGGCCTAGATTTTTGTAAGAGGACCTGAATAATCCCCTTGCTTAGCTAGGGTGTAATATAGATCCCCAATAGTTATGGAATTCCTAATGGGACTAAGCTCTAAAATAATGGGAAGATCTTGGTGTCTCTTTCCTTTGATCATATTTTGGAAGCAAGAAGTTAGCACCAATGATGAATCTGAACTAATGTTTTTGGTAATGAGTAGACTAGGTATGTCTCTATGAAAATTTCAATCAAATCCTATATCTCATTTGATATATGAGGTTAATATGAAAAACTATGGTGAATACCCATATCTTTCACCTCCTTATCTACACCCCCAATATGATCCTCATGATCCATATGAGCCTAATTATCTTTATTAATATTTATGTCAAAGTTATGGAGAGCCTTATCAGGTTTCTTATAATCCTTATTATCAAGCTAATGGCCCTTACCTTCCTTAAGATCCTCACCAGTAATATGAGTACCTATGTCAATCATACACACAATATTATTTCCTTGATCCTCCATAGGAAAAACAATCCCACTAGAATACTGTTCCTTGCCATCCCTATCATGAGCCATCCATACCAACACTTAAGTGAACCTTAGTGGTCCTTGACAATTATGCACTAGAATTATGCTCAAAAAATAATTATGGCTAGGATGTCCCTACTCACTAGATCGTTTATGTGAGGGAGTCATTATATCAAGTAAAATAAGAATGGGAACTTGTTGAGAGAGCAAAATTGGAACAATCTCATAGGTGAGATGATGGATGTAGGTGGTCACATTCAAAGCATTGAGGATAATCTAAAAGGCCTTAAAGATTAGTAGGTAAAACCTCACTAATCTTATGTGCCTTCATATACACCACCTTATCTTTTTATATGTCACCCATTCTTCCTCAAAGGTCCATCCCAAGTGATCCTTCATGTTTTCCTCATACCTTCCCTTCTTAGAATTCAATCTAGGAGAGATGTCAAAGAAAGGAGGGGATTGTTGTGGAACAAATTGATATTGAGCTATAAGACTCCATTTTTCCTTAAGAACACCTTAATAAGTCCATCAAGGTTCCAAGATGGAATCAAGTGGTGAAGTCATTGGGTAGGTAAAGTGCTACAAATCTAGATTTAAAATTCCAAGTTAAATGAAGATCTAAACCTATACAAACCTCTCTCATCCCTCCTTAAGAGTCTTCTTGTGTTCCTTATCTTCATGAAGCCACTAACCACCTTAAATAAAATCTATTCCAAGAGAATATATAAATTCAAATCAAAGAGTTGGATTTAAAGACAAGGAAAGAGGAAGAGAACTAGAATAAAAAGGGTAAATAAAAACGTATATATTTTCAATCTTGGAACCAAATCATGCAATCAAGAAAATCTAAATTCATTCAATCCCCTCCCTCCCCTCCTCAAGAATCTAAGTCCTCTCCCTATTGGAAATCCATCTAGGGAAGTATGAAAAAGGAGGACATGACTATTAAAGACAATAAATTAAACCAAGGAGGTGTCACTTATAGCTTATCTCTCTTAGAGTCATCCCAATAATATCCTATGCCACTCCTTAAAAAAGTAAGCAATAGACTCCATGTTGAATGCATAAATGATAATGATGGATTGACAAAGTCAAAAGAAGAGACCATTATTATAATTCCACTTGGAAATAGTGAGCATGTTTCATTATTTCATAATGTCAAATAAGATGAGATGTAGGAACAAGTGCAAGTTGGAGATGAGATCCAATAGGAGGAAGTCTCAGATGTGCATCAAGAGGTTATTTCTCTAAAACATCTTGATCACATATCAACTATCCAAAATGAAGAGTTTTCTCAAGATCTTGTGGTAGCTGATCTAGATCAAGGACAAGATCATATTTCTTTAGAAAGTAGCCATGAACATAACCCATTGCTAAGATAGAGAGAATTTGATGAATAAGGCTATTGGCAATAGTTATAGCATGATTTCATGATGAGATTCATGAACTTAAGATGACAGACTTGGATGATGAGATAGTACAACAAGTTGAAATTTCATTTGAGGATTCCATTGATGTTTTAGATCTTTAAGAAGGTAGTGATACTTTGGGGATACCCAAATAGTATGATATGGTTATTCTTAGTGATATATTGGTATGAATGGAAGTCATGGGTTAGTTTGAGATATCTCTCATTGAAAAGTATCAAGATACCCTTCAAATTGATCTTATCTAGTTTGATCAAAGTGAAGAACAAAAGGATGATTGGTAATTACAAATGAATCTCTTATAAGAGTTTGAATATGTTTTCCAAACTAAGGATCAAGTATTTGAGAAGGTGGACAAAGAGTTTCCATGGAGGACAATGACCAATACTGGGTTGATTATGCGGAGCTCCTTGATGAGCTTGAAGAACTTGTAGCTGAAGAGAAACCCAACCTTTTTAAATCACTATTGGACATTGCATTTAAGGATCCATATGAAGAAGTTGAGCCTATTTTGATACACATAGATAATATATTTGGAGCTGCTTGGTTCTCATTGAACATCATGCCAATGAAGTTGGAAAACATCATAAAGAATAAGGAGGAATTAATACCAAGGGTTAAGGAGATGCATGCCTCATTCAATCCCTCATATCATAGTGTATAAATGTTTTCAGACTTTCCTTTTTTATCTAGGAGGAGAGGTACATATACTTTTAAACTATATATATATATATATATATATATATATAAGGATAATTTTGTTAAGATTCCTCCATGTGTTACTCTAGCACATTTATTTGTTTGTATTTTATTCCAAGTAAGTGCTTTGTTTGCACAACTTACTCTATTTAGGTTAGGTTTTCTTTCCATTATATGTGTTTCCCTTAAATAAGTGCCTTGGCCACTCTATTTTATTTTTCTCTTTCTTTTGGTCCTCATTTATTTCAAAAGAGGTTAGAGCAAGATTAGCAGCTAGTTGGATCTAGGTCAATATGTTAGACCGAAGTAGAGAATCCATGCCCAATGGACTAGACAAGGAACCATGGTTTGGGTTCTCTTGTATATATAGGCATGTAATCCCTATAAGTCACCAAAGATGTTGGCCAATTTTTGGCCCACATACTAATTTCTTTGCATGGATTGATCATATGAGCAAAGTTTTTATTTAGATGAATGATCAAATGTCTTAGGAGTCTCAACATTAGAAATTAAGGGATCCAAGTAGGTTTTCATGATGTTCATAAGCATTAAAAGTCATGAAGAGGATGGAAAAAGCCTTAAAAATTCATCATAACTATGAGGGGATGATCAAAGGATGAATTTGGCAAGTTTGAGGGACTAGACCATCACCAAGACATCACAAAGAAATAAACAAAGTAACGTATTTGATCATTTAATAAATTCACCTTAAAAAGACACATGAGCCAAAATATTACATCACCATGGATTTTTTCATGCTAGGAACATAATCTATAAATTCCATGTCTTATGAGGTTCCTAACTCAAAATATAAGCTTTCAAAGATTGAATTGCAGATGGAGACATCTACACAAATGTAAAAATAAATCTCAATGATTAAATTTATAGTGTTTAAAATGTAACAATATCATGAACATCAAATATGGTAACATCAATGTCAAATGATGGGTGAGCAAATGTCAAATTTAAGATATAAAATAACCATTAGGGTTCAAAAAATCTTAATGACATTTGCATAAATGCCAAAGACATTCACATGAACATCAAATAAGGGTATGTTTATGTCAATGTTGGATGTTGTGAATTATTTGTTTGATTTTAAATGGTGGGTCCTAGACAAATCTAATAGTTTCTATTCATTCATACAAATTGATCCTATGGTGCGAGTGAAAGTCAGCATGTCAAAGGATATTCATGGTAGGAAATAAAAGGCTCACAATCCTTCATACATCTTAATACAATGATGCAATCAAGGTCAATATGGTCAATGTATCTCAAGGATAGGCAAAAGATTTCCAATTGGCATAAGCATGTTAGGCTCATAGGGAAAATCAATGGTTTGCCTATACTTCATACAAAGTAAATTAATGAGTGAGGTTCAAAGTTGAAAGACTAAGAGACTTTTGACATGAGGTCAAACATGTGACCAAGGTTGAGCTAGGGAAAGCAAGTCTTATGAGGGTCATCATTATATCATTGAAGCTCAATCAAATTCTATGGAGTGGACATAACCATGCATTTAGGTATCAAGAACATAAAGGGATGTCATTAAAGCTAAATATGGACCTCAAGTTCATAAAATTTGTATCATGTAGGGTTATTTCTACAATTATGTTCCCCATTATAGAATAAGGATCCATATATATGGTGATTTCTTGGTTCCTATAATAACATAATGGGTATATTTAGATCAATAGTGAAGCTATGTGGTCTATAGGTTCCCATCAACATAAAGACTATAGGAAAACCAATAGTTTGAGATTGGTTTTCCATATATGGAATAGACCTATGATCTAAACATGGAAATAGAGCATATATGTGATTAATGTAAAGGGTATCATCTATTGATGTGGTCCCATCCTTAAAAAATTAGGTACTAACCACCATTCATGGCATGGCATGGTCAGTTTCAAGATTCAAGGGTTTGATCCTGATGAGAAAGTCAAGTGGGCTTAGGGTCCCAAGGTGGTGAACTGGTGGTTGAAGAAGTAGTTGGATCATTGATTCCATTCAAATAGAATTTATCATCACGAATAACAAACCCTTGTCTTTTAATGTGATCTATTAGCCAATGAGAAGAGCTTGAGGACTCTTGGAGAAAAAGGAGGTTAGCTTACTAATAAGGATTAATCATAAAGAAAGCATGCATAAGTAAAAGAATAAATGAACTACCACCTCATTCCTTGATCATGATTATCCTTTCTCCACTCTCCTATGCATTCTCCCCATCTCTATCTTTCCCTTTATACTATATATAGCATATTTTGAGCCTAAAAATGAATCCCTCTGATCCCTCTCTTGGACATGACTAAAGTCTACCAAGATGGAGCTTGTAACATTTGAAATTAATAAGAATTCTATATTCATATTTCATTATTCTTACCTAGTATGTTTACGTCAATTGATTTGCATATGTGGTAGAGCTTTCATCCCTTGTCAAGTCCTGATCTCACCTAGTTAGTAGTTATCTTGTTATGTAGGTCATGTTTAGTGTTCAAATATATTTTGATCGAATCTCTCATTTGGATACTTTGACTTATTAGTGTTTTGCATTAGACCTCTCCATCACTTCCCTTAACTTCTAATCATTTGGTGAACCTTTGCATGAAATATTGATATATGACAGATATTTGTAGTCATAGATCTTGTCTTTTACTTGTTTCATTAGTGTTTTAATAATTAAAATAGAGTGGATCAAACATCATTTAGGTGCATCACCTTTGTTAGCTTAGGTTTCCCTTTTAAGTCATCTCTCTCTCCCTTTTCCCTAGTCATTAGTAGGTTTTAGCAATGGAAATGAGCAAAATGGTGCATTAGAGGAGCTATCCTCATTAAAAATCCTAGAGGTGTGACTCCATTATAATATACCCATGCTTAAGGTCATTCTCATGTTGGCCTCTATTTTTGTAAGAGGACTTGAACAATCCCCTTAATTAGGGTGAAATCTAGATCCCCAACAGTTGGGGTTAACCATAGATAAGGTTGGGTTGATTGTAGATGAGGCTGGGAGTACAAGTGGCTCATGATGTAAGGTAAAACCTTAAGGCAAGAGGGTTATATTATATGATTCTGTCAAATTTTGGATCTTTAAGAGAAAATATATGAGGGATCCCTATTAAACAAGGTAATGGATATGAGGTGGATGAAGGCAAGATGGTAGAAGGTTTCTAAGGGGAGTTAGATTTCTCAAAACTCAAACAAAGAGAATACAAGAATATAATCAAAGAATATAAAACACACACTAAATCATGTTAAATCCTAAGGTTCTTTTTTGTCTCACTTGTGGCTTAGGCTTTAAGTTAGAGTTTTGTGATTCAACTTGGTTTTGGAATAAGTACTAGATAATAAATCTAAAGATGGTTTCAAGTAGTTTAGGTGCTCAATATTGTTTGTATTGGAATCAATATATGACTTGATATTGGGGCCTACCCCCTCACTTCACACATCTTAGTGACAAGGGTGTTGGGTGCTTAGCCAAGATATATCAATTGCCAAAGATTATACTCAATTAAAGAGCTGAGTTTTAGTTTTTCATCTTCATAATGGCATCCAAGTAAGATATCCAAGGGTGAAGGTTTAATAATAGGATATGAATCCCTAGTTGGGGCTTATGTCAAGTGTTTGATGTTTGATTTGGTGTAAGTAGTTTGGTCTTGTGTGTACAAAGAAGTGAGGCTACAATTAATTTACTTGATTAATTATGTATGATAACTATGAAAGCAAAAAATGTATGAAAGGTTAATTTTAAACCCAAAAGAAATTTTGATTTTTTTTGAATGAGCATAGAATAATAATAAAAGCACCTAAATGCAAACTATGAATCCAATAAAAAAACTCAAGGGTCCCACCAGGCATGCTAGAATGTTTCACTATTTTTTTTGCTTTATTTTATTTTAGAAGAGAATAAAACTATAAAGAAGGGTGTGGTATAAGAACTTGATTGTGGTTTTCACATGTGAATCTAGATGGTTGTAGATACTCCTATTTGGCTTGGGAGGATGACCTAAAAATAATAAAGAAACTAGAAAATGGTTGATTTGTTAGGTAGATGGGTGGATTGCCTAATGTGAGCTAGATCCAAAAATTACATGACTTCTTTGGAGGCTATTAATCCACCTTTTAAACAAGTTAATATTATTAAAATGATTATAATAAAGGTCGTATAACATAAATGGAAGTAATTAATCAAAATAAATATATACTTTTCAAAGAAATGCTTGTTTTAAAAAAATAAAATAGGAAATGCTAAACTATTAAATTATGGTTTAAATATGGTCAAGTTATTATTGGCTTTGTCTAGTGACTAGAGTTAAGAAATAGGGTTTTAGTTCGGGTTGGTAGGAAGAATAAGCCTGTTGTTTTGCTTAAAATGATTTACATAATGACCATCACTAGTCACTGGTAACTATGGGTGATTAGGGTATGACCATTATCAGTTGACAAATGATCGCAAGTGGTTGAAGGTGATCATTAATGGTCACTGTGGTTTTGATAGTCTCAACTTTGGGTGAAGAAAGGGTATTGGGCTTCATTATAAAAAAGTTCTTTAGGTTGTTTGAGGTCAGTTAAGGGGTGTGAGGGAAGAGGTAAGATTAGGGTTTTGGTACTCTAGATGGTTAAGAGTGGTCAAAAGGTGCTTAGTGGAGAGGAGGGTGATTGGAATTGTAGAACTCTAACATGAAGAGGATATGGGAGGAGGTGAAATTAGGTACATGTACTAAAATTATTAAAACCAAATAACTTAAGGTAAGTGTAATAGACTTAACTTTATGTAGATTGATGGCCTAGAGAAGTTCTAGAGTGGATGTGGTGAGCAACTTGGCAGCTTGGAGCTATGTGGGTAGAGTGATGGTATTCAAATCCTCTATGTTAGGATGATGAGGTGATTTTTGCTCTTGATCTCTGCCTAGTTCTAGTTTGGCTCTAGTTTACCAAGAGTAGTTGGTCATTTGCTCTAAGTGATCCCCATTCTATCGTCTTTGATTTAACCTTTTGGAAAGGGTCTTGGGATAACATTTTGTAAGCATTGACAATCCTAGTCAACCACCCTCATTTGAGGGTTGACCATCAATAGTTATGGAGAAGAGCTTAAAATGGCTAAAATTAGCCATATATACTAATTACTAGTGATTAAGACATTCGGAAGTGGTCCAATGTAATTAAAAGGAGCATGGGGATGTATTAGGGATAATTATAAGGAGTTAGATAGTAAATCTCAAGGTATAAATGGTCTCTAGGCTAGGTGTCGACAGGTTAGCCATGGGTTAGGGTAAGTGAGATGGAAATAGGAATTAACTAATTTATTTAAATAGTTAAATTAGCTAAAGGGGTAAATGGGTGAAAGGGGGTGTTTAAGGAATAGTCTAACCCAAAGGGGGATAAGGGGTGGTTTAAAGGGTAATGCGACATATAGATCCATAGTGTACAGTTTTCTAGTGTCTGCAAGTAGTTATGAATATCTAGGAATTTGTTAGATTTCTCATTGACTAAAAGGCAAACCCCTATCTATTGAGTGTGTATATTTTGGGATAAATAAAATAAAGGTTTTGTAAATAGAAAATTTGTTATCTATAATTTCATTTTTCATGAATTAATGAAGTTGATTTCATTAATGAAGTATTGAGTTATTTTTCCTCTTCATAAAAAGGTGAACAAGGGCCCACTCACCAAAGGAATCAAGATGTGTGTATGGTATTTATTCATTACTTTCTATTAGTGTCCAATGATAATTTAATTAAAGACATTTATATTCTATAGATTATTTATTTATAGGTGCTCAATTATTAATATGTGCATTTTATAATTTGATGCAGTGTTAATCTCTTTCTTTCAAAAGAATCTTCTTAAATAAAGTAAATTCAATTCTACAATCTTAGTATTAAGTGTGTTTCTGCAATTCTAGATTTTAGTGTGTTTTCCTTTATTAGCATTGAGTGTTTATTAATAGCAAGTGTGTTCATTTCAAAATCAAGTGTGATTACTTTTAAATAAGATTGATATTTTTGCAAGAGTGTTTTCTTTACAAGTTTTTTAGATTAAATGTGAAGAGTAGATAATTTCACCAAACCCTCACCCAAACACATAATTATTAGCTAAATATTAAAAACCCCTTATTGAAAATAACTTTAGACACTAACTTTGGTAAATAACTGTATCAAATGGAGTTGATTAAATGAAGGGGTGACAATGGCACCCATCATTTTTGGCATAGTTGTCGAGGACTTCTTTTAAACTATAAGTAAGGTGAAAAGCATAAGCTAGCAGTAATCCTAAAAACCAACTTCTCTAAATATTAAATAAATATGAGTAGAAGAATATACTCTCATGGGATATTAATTATAAATGAACCTCATTAGGATACTTCATTTAGCCATAGAATTTAGGAAATAACATAAAAACTATTCATCTCTATGATTTCTATCCACATATTCATCTAAATAATTCTTGTAGTTACTATTAATGGAACTAGTTGGTTGATTATGATATTATGAACTTGCTTAGTTCTAGAAAATTGGAAAATTCATTCATGGTTATTTAATCAGAAGGTCACTTATTGATGTAAATAAATACCATCTAGAAGACTTATCCTACAATCTAAAAATCCTTATAGGTTGTTGGAAATTTAAATAAAAAATTTACATAATCATGTTATTATTTTCTATAAATAAAATCAAGTAAATTAATTTTTATCCATTATCCAAAATTTTGATACCCATTATCAAATCCATAAGATTAATTTAATAATGATAGGCATCATATTTCTCATTACACCTTAATGTTATTACATATTCATGGTTAATGTAACTAATTGTGCCCATATCATATGCAAAGGTGTGGCTTTGGATTGAATAAATGCACTTGGCAATGCCAAACTTTGATAAATTAGATTTAAAATTATTATCTAAGAGAATTTTAGAAATTATTACAATTTGTGATAAAGATATTATGCAAAGGTGATGCAATAGACAGGTTTATCCAACATTGAGACACCTTATAGAATATGTTACTAGGAAAGTACAAGGAGATCCTTTCCAAGTAAGTAAAGATAGTTAGGATAAAATGTTTTTGATTTGAATGTTATTTTGTTATACATACACTTGAAAAAGGGTATTTGAAGGGGATAAACTTGAATTTATGGTATGGGAAATAAGATATAGGTAATTAACTATTTAGATCCCTCATTGTCACTTTTGCCAATCAGTAATAATACCACTTTTGTGTAACAAACAATGAAATGATATACAATTGGCTAGTTTGTCATTATAATATTTATAATTGGTGATATCAAATGGTGTTATTTCCAAATATTATATGATTATTCATCTTCTTGTCTCAAGGATGATACAATAATTAATTCTTAAGAAAATGATGGTACGAGGATATTTCATCTAGTTGATATGGGTTTCCTCATACACCTAAATAATACTAAACATGTCTTAAGCATATTTTTTAGCCAAATTTTGGATAGAATAAGATAGGTTAATAAAATTATTCATTTTTCAATGCATATTAACATAGTTTGAGGTAAATTTGATAAAATTAAGAAAATTGCCTATTCTAGTCTTGTGTTTTTCTAGTCAATTCATGTCATGTTTCAAGAGGTTCAAAGGATGTTAGGGGATTAAGATGTCTTGTTAATTCATATGACATGTTTAAATGTCATTTCATACTCCATATAGTCTGCAAAAATTCCCAAATAGGTTTCATGTTGTATAAAATGTCAATAAGTCATTTTCAAACTCTTATATAGGTCATTAGCTTGTGTATAATTGTCAAAAAATCACTTTAACACCCAAAAAGGGTGAAAATCACATTGATAGGTATTTTAAAATGACTTATGAAAATATTATAACATTATTTTGGTATAATTTTCATGATAAGTAAGTTTCAAACATTGATAATAAATTACAAGTTCTTTGCTACGCTTAGAAGAGACTTGCAATTCATTTGTATGGATCAAGAAGGCTTACTTGTAGGTGAAAATGGTTAAAGAGTGTCTATAAATTACATAGGTCAAATAAATGTTTTTAATGTATGTATAGGTTCAATCAAGGCATAAAATTATTCCTTTCCTCCATCACTCCATTAGCAAGCTCAAAATGACCAACTTCACATGCTTGGTCTATATAACACAAAGAGAGTTGGAACCTAATAATTTTACCAGAGGAGAGGGTAATAATGGAATTTAAATACATGTATATATTGGTTAAATTGGTTTCCCTCCTTTAGGAAAAATCATTAAGAGGGCAAGGTGGTCTTAAACCCTATTTAAACCATGCAGGCTCAGGTTTGGGCACTTTCAATGAAAATATGAACTTGTTGGTGATAAAGGAAGTTTTTTCAAGTGTTTTCAATATTTATATAATCCTTTCACATCAGATTCAACTTTTTTTTGGCACGTGTGATAGTGGAGAGTGAGCAAAACCTCATTTTACTAATTACAGGCCTAAATAGAGTTACAAACCATTTTCTTAAAGTTTTTATGAGGTCTCATATGTGTATAGTTTGAATTAATAAAAATATATTTCCTTAAATTACTTAAACATAATCCATCACATGTAATAACCCTTGACCTTGAGGATTTGCACCTAAGTGAGCCCGATTTGCATACACAAGTTTGATCATTGAAACATGTCTTCAATAGGAAAAATGAAGGAAACCAAAGAAGTGAAAATGGTTTTATAAGGAATAAAATATAATCATATACCCCTAAAAGAAATAAAAATTTAAATAAACCTCATCACCATCCATTCAAGAAAGCCTACTATCATCCTAAGCCACAAAGTATGTAATGGTCTGCTAAACTAAGAAGTAAATTAAAGAGGTGACAAATGTTGCATTGATAATGTGATATGAGGGTAACACACTAATGAGGTAGGCTATGAGACTATGAAGACTATATTAAGTGTTTTGATGGAAAAAAATACATGTCTAAATATTCTTAAAATGATAAAAGGTAGACCTATAGGTCCCCTTTTTCATATTACATGCAATGAATATATGCATCAAAAATGAGAATCAAGGGTTAAATGAAACATGAAAACTATGGGAAATTATTGTGGGAATGTGATTAAGTTGAATTAAGGGATAATATTGAGTTTAAGAATAAGTTTTTTTCTCTATCAAATCAATATTTATGCCTGCAATCATACAAACCTAGAACAAGTACATACAAGCATGTGTGAGAGCATGAGAAATAAGATGCAATGTGTGTATTGGAGATGGGTTCTAAATTAAGAATAAAGATGTATGAATTCATGAATAGGATTTACATGGTGGATTTTTAGAAATTTAAAATATAAATAATCCCTCAATTTAATCCATTCCCAAGTTTGATAGAGATATTAGTCCTCTATGAAGACCTACTAGCCTAATAGAGATTGTTTAGCCCTGCTCATGAAAGTTGGATGATTTGTGAAATTTTTAGTTTTATATGAGAATTTTTGGGTATGGATACCCATATGGATGTCTATAGATAATATAAAGTGGATTCAATAGGATTTAAACTCAAAAAATTTGAGAGGAAATGACTCATAATAGGTTTCTAGGGTTAGACTTGGCAATTGGCTCATAAACCCTCAAGACATGAAGTAGTAGTTTGCAAATATTTTTGAAGGATAATACCAATTTGGGGTCCTTAAAAACATGTAATATATTTATAAATATCTAAAATAGGTTTTAAAATTAGTATCAAGCATCATATACCCTATTTTACTTAAAAATCCTCCCTTGAGTTCATTGGTAGGCTCATATTTCCCAAGAAGACTCTCTTCTCCACATGTGAAATCCATTGAGAAATTGAATGGGATGATATGGAATTTTTATATGTTTTTTTTTGTCTTCCTATTCCATTTATATGGTACTAGTTACTATATTTAAGACATATAGGGTATGAACCAATGTTAAAAGCATAAGGTACTCACAAACTACCTAAGTGATCCCAAGAGACTTCCAAACATTACTTAGATCTACCTTGAAAATTTTCATGGTGAAAAATTATCCTATGGTTATTTATTAGGTATTATTCCCTCATTGTGTTAGGCATTCCTTCCAAGGTTAATGTTCTCATTTTTATGAACCATTCCTAAGACTGTAAAGTGCTCACATGTTGCCAAGAAGCCTTCTAGTGACTCAATGAGAGAGATATGAACTTAAATTTGATAAAATATAATATTTTGAACTTTAAATTATTATTTTTACCTTAAAAAGTCTCATATACATCAATATATGGTATTTAGGTTGTACGTGGGAAGAATATGGTATACGAAATTGGCCTAGAAACATGGTTGTAGGCCTAATTATGAGTATGCAGGGTAAGGAATTGTCTACAAACTAGGTATAGAGGCCTATCAATATTTTTAAGAGGTTAAATATTCCTATACATAAATTTTCAGATATCTTAAGAATATATGAGATAACCAAGTTACGAATTTGAGTCAAAAGGAAAAAATGCAATTTTTTTCTAGCCAAGAAGCTCAATTATAAACCTAAAAATTACAAAAGGAGGGATCTATTATAGAATATTAAGTTTTCCCATGATGGTATAAGCCTCAAAAGACCGTGATAAATCATTATAACTCAGTAATTCCTTGATAAACCACTCCAATTACCTCTCAACCTAAACAAGCACCGAGGTTAAGGTTTTGGTAATTTCTTAATTCACCCATTCGTACAAGGTTTTAGAACCCCAAATTTGGCATGGATCATGGTCAAAGGTACCTAAAGTGAATTAAATTTTTATTTTATGTTTCAAATTTGTGGTCATTTATTATATCCAAAACTTAGTTTCTAGTCCTAGAGACATAATTGAAAGCTAATTAGAGAGAGATACAAGTGGAGTAAGTGTACTTGCATTCAATGTCTGGTCATGAAATTTTTCTCAAATTTGTAAGAGAATAATTTGCAATAAAATATATTATATTTTTATAGGATCATTTATATATTCTTATACACAAGTATCTTTGTATGTTTTGAGGGCTATAAGGAATTGACGACAAGTATGGACTTTAGGTGTAAAATGAAGTGTTGGAGAGTGTTTGATGCATCCAAGGGAGTTAATTCAAGTATATCAAGACATAGAGTGGTATCTCATGAAGAATAATTTTATTTATAATAATATAATAAATATTTAAGTCTTTTGAATAAGAGAGGAATAGTAAGACCAATTGGGTTTCAAGACACCTAAGAAGGTGTGATCATCATTGCAATGTCAATATAAAGAAGTTATGAAACTAATGAAAGGTGTCAATAATAAGGGAAATATCATTTAAATATGAATTAATGATAAATAATTCCACTTATCACTTTCTAATCTAAGAAGAGGGAAGTTTGAAGAAGTAAGAGGTGTCAAGCAAAAGGAGAAACTCCTTTGCCATTTCCAAGATGATGAATCTTTAAAAAAGAAACAATTATCATTGAATATATTATGAAGTTGTTATATAAATTCATTCTTGATTGTAACTCTTTCTTAACACTTATAAATGACTCTCTGATATTCCATGTCTCTCTTCCCTTCTCTCATTCTCTATAAATATAGCCTTATTTGGCTTTGTATGGATCCTTTTGTTAAGTATGATGAATCCCTGCTCAACTAAATACTTGTACTATGCCTTGGAATAATTAATGAAATTGATTCTTACCTCCTCACATGCTTTCAAATAGTGTACTTGTGTGATTATTTTATGAATTTTAGTATTTATAATTATACCCTCTCTCTCATTTGTCCTATCCTACCTATTTCCAAAAGGATTGTCTTCTTACAAGTCACATGGTGAGTTTGATGTAGTTATTAATGTTTTAAAGGTGGATTTTTAGTCATTATTACCTTACTTAAACCTATTGACAAAACTTCTTATTCAATTCATTAGCCATGACCTCTATGTTGAAACTTTCATGTTTTAAGGTCCTTATTTTGAGAAGTGTGATCAAATTTAGGCCTAATATTTGTTCTAAGTGTATGATAGTCAAGTGGAGGGTGTTTTTTCAGTTTATCTCCTTGTTAGATACATTTATTTCATGTCTTTCCTCTCCATTTTACTTTTAAATCACATAGTGTATTGAGCCTAACTGATACATCAAGGGGATATATCCCTATAATCTATAGGTTTAGTCTATCTAAAGGTCACCCATATCCTAAGACTAATCTCATTATATATCCAAATTGAGAGGGCTTGAAACACCCTCTCAAGGGTAAAAATTTGAGTTATAATATCTATGGCATGATAGGTATGATAATATTGACATCAATTGAAGGAATTCTTGGTATTATCCTTAAACACATCATCCTTTGGAGGTAATAACTCAAGCACTAGTGGCAACTCCAAATGAATCTCAGTTGGTATAAACAGTCCAAGTGCCTCAAAAATAGAAAATTAGTATGTATTAATAATCATATGATTAAAATGTTTCTTGTGTACCTTCATATCATTCTTGTCAATTTTATTTTGTTCATGGATTCTCCTTAAATATCCCTCAAAAATATTCCTACCAAGTTTACCAACAACTTACTTATCCCTCTAGTTAGCCTTGTCAAAGCAATGATAATCTTACTGAATCCCTAGAATAAATTATATTATAATATGAAATTCAAATGAGGGATACTGATAGATAAAAATATCTAAGACTAAGTGTCCCTATCCCTTCTAATCAGAGCGAGATCATTCAAAAATAAATAAGTTTCTTACATATGATCAAAAATAAGTGGGTAGCCATTGAGAGAGAAAACCATCATCGACTAATATGTGATGTGATGGAGATAAGAATTTTTAAACAATGTCTTGAAAATAGATTGGTACTTGAAGAGAGGCATCAAATATAATTATTTCAACCTTGTATGCCTCTTCCTACCCCAAATCAACCTTCCTTTGCTCAAAATCTCCTCCAAGTTGCAATATAAGATTAAAATAAGCTTAATGAATCCCCTAACATATCCACTAGCTCAAATATTCCAAGTTGGAAGACTTGTATTCCCTAAGAGAGAATTATGTCTACTCTAAACCCATTCACCCTTCCTCAAGATGCCAAGACCATTTCATATTGGAGGCTTTATTTGACCATTACTCCTAATCATGTCATGCCTATCCTAAAGAATGAATTTTTTCCTATACCCATCTAAAGTAAAGAGAGATAAGAGGTTGTATAAGTCACACCAAAAATATTTCTAAGTTGGAAGGAGGTTCTTAATATGAAAAATCAGGAGAAAGATGCAGGAAGAATGTTGGAGTTCAAGTCAAGAAATCCTACAATCCCCTCAATTATTTCATCTACCATTCATGTTTCATCTATCCAAGAAGCATCTAATCAGCTTAGTTCTCCTACAATACCAAGTTTTAAAGATACTATAATAGGAGTTAAGAAATCTAATCAAGTTTTTTTCCCTCCCACCATCTCCTTATGTGAAAGAGAATCAAGCACATTGAGGGAAGAAGATGGACATTCAATTGAGAAGGAAAACTTGTCAAGAAAGGAAGATGAGGTGGTTGTCTTATAAAATCAAGATGCATAGTCAAAAGATATATGACAAAAATCTTGAAGAGAACACCATGTTTGATGACCTTTTTGAGTTTCATCAATAGGTACAAGGAGGCCTTGAATCCATGTGGAAGTCCTACTTAGACATGTTTAATGGGTTTGAAGAGTTTGGTAAGATAACATAACAAGAGGAAGTTTTTGATGAGAATCTCAAAGCTCTTAGTAAGCAAATAAGTTTGATTAGCCTTCAAAAATAGGTTCAAGTGGATGATGTGGAAACATATGATGAGTATGACACTTTTCAAGATGAGAAAGAGCAAGATATGTTTTAAGAGGAAAATATAATAGTTGGATAAGAAGAAAGTGATCTTGAATATTTCCTTGATGATATGGCAAACATTCTCTTTCAAAATGATTACTCTCTAAGTGAAGGATTTTAAGAGATCAAGAAGGTAACAACTGATAAGTATAAATATGTCATTGATAATGAAGAGAAACATATTGATGAGGTAAGAATGATAGTTTAGTCTAAGCACTCAAGCTTGGTATGAGTATGATTTTGTTATTGACTCGCATAGTAAACTCATGGACATAGGAATGAAGGAATAAGGTTTGAATGTTGTCCATGGAGGTATTAAGAGCACTCCAATCATGTTGGAAAGAAATATACATGATCTATCAAATAATACAGTCAAACGTTAGTTTGTTCCACAATTTGTCTCAACTCATGAGGAAATTGATCTAAGAAACTTTTTATTTGACCTTGGAGGATGAAGGTATGCAGGTTAGTTATACATATTAGTACCTTACATTGAATTACCTAAGTGATTTATATTACAAGTGTGTGTCTTGTTTAGTTTCCTTTACTTTATGTGTTTTCTTGTCTTGTGTGTGTTTGGATGTTAAGTCAGTTGTCTTATCTTGGTCAAGGTCAATTTAGGTTTGAGTTTGAGTGAGAGATGACTCCATGGCCAATGGATGGACTAGGTAACCAATCTAATGAGCATAAAAACCATGCCACCTGAATAGGTCACCAAAGATGTTAGCCAAATTTTGGATACCATAGGATATGGTCAAAAAATTCTTCCTTTTTCAATGCATAATAGCATAATTTAAGGTAAATTTGATAAAATTAAGGTAATGTCCTATTCTAGTCTTGTGTCTTTCTAGTCATTTTATGTCATGTTTCAAGAGGTTAAAGTGATGTTAGTATCTTAGGATGTATTTTTAGGTCATATTTCATGTGTTATGGTCATGTCATACTCCGTCTAGTCTGTACAAATGCCCAAATAAGTTTCATGTTGTATACAAGGTCAATTAATCATTTTCAAACTCTTTTATAGGTCATTAGTTTGTGTAAAATTGTTATAAATCAATTTAAGACCCTAAAAGGGTGAAAATAATGTAGATAGGTATACTAAAATGAATTATCAAAAATTTATAATGTGAGGTTGACATACTTTTTAAAATAAGTCAGTTTCAAACATTAAAAAGTAGTTACAAGTGATTTTCAATGCTTAGAAGAGGCTTGTCATCTACTTGTACAGATCAAGAAGGATTATTTTTAGATGAAAATAGTTAAGTAGTGTCTTATCACCTTTCATAGGTAAAATACATGTTTTTAATGTAGGTCTAGGTCCACTCATGGAATAAAATGCTTCCTTTACTCCACCACTCCATTGATAGCTCATAATGACCAACTTCACATGCTTGGTCCATACAACACAAACAAATTCAAAACATGAGACTTTTACCAGAGGAGGGGGTGTCAATAACCTTAAATTCCATGGCCATATTGGTTATATTGGTGTACCCCCCTTTATGAACAATCATTAAGAAGTCAAGGTGGCCTTAAACCCTATTTAAACCATGTAAGCTTGATTTTGGGCACTTTCAGTGAAAATATAAATGCGTTGCTATTAAAAGAGGGGTTTTCAAGTGTTTTTAGGCTATCTCTAATCCCTTATCATCATATTAAACCTTTGTTTTATCACATTTGGTAGTGGAGAGTGAGAAAAACCTCATTTTTCTAAGTGCAGACCTAAATAAAGTTATAGGCAATTTTCTTGAAGTTTTTATGAGGTATCATATGCAGATGGTTTGAATTAATGAGCATATATTATTTAAAATAACTTAAAAATCATCTATTCAAAAGTAACATAATCCCTAATATTGAAGCTTTTCATCTAAGTGATCCCAATTTGCATACACATGTTTGGTCACTAAACCATGTCTTTAATGGGTAAAATGAAGAAAACTAGTGAAGTGAAAGTTGTTTTAGAAGGACCAAAATATCATGTTAGACCTATATAATACATAAAAAAGTATGGAAACCTCATCATCAACTTGTCAAGACAAGCCTATTATCACCCTAAGCCACATAATGTGTATGGGTCTGCTAAACTCAAAGGTAAATTAAAGAGGTAACAAATGTTGCATTGATAGTGTGGTATAAGGGTAACACACTAATGTATGCACTAAAATCCACTCACCCCACTAATTACACTAATTTATATAATTTAACCTATAATTATATTTCTTAGATAATTGATTAATATCATATTCCCTATTTCCTATGTCCTGCATACCTTATTCCATCTTATGATCAATTAATCCCTTTCATTAATCTACTAACAAAACCCATTTACCTACTAACCTACTCCCTAAGCCACTTGCCAATTTAAAAATACAATTTATTCTACTACCCTATTCCTAGCTATTCCTAAACCCCTAAACCCTAGTAGATATTTCTATAATTGGATAATTTTATAAATCTCATCCATTTTATCCCCTTCTCCTCTAAAATTCTCCATTCTAAATATTTCTAAGGAATTTAAGATTATTTAGAAATATCCTAGCCATTGATCTCAATGGCTCAAAATTAAATTTAAACCATTGATTCTTTCCTCCACTCTATATATAACTACACCACTTTCCTCCATGGGAACTAATTTGGAACATGAAATCTTGAAGCTATCTTTCTATCTTGTATCCATAACCATCCTTTTTGCATTCATCAAGAGCCACTATGAATCACAAGAGTCCATTAGAAGCCATTATCAAGCAAAGGAAATAAATCCAACATCCATTAATTTGGCATCAAGAATCCATTTGGAAATATTGGAGAGGAGTTATAAATAGGTAAATTGATGGCAGTAATTATCCTAACAATTTGATTATCTCTTTTGTCCTCTCATTTTGATGTGTTTAGATTTTAGGTTTTTATTGTTAAAAATGGTAATATAAGGTGAATCTAAATTTGAGGATACATTTTGGTGATCACAATGGGATATTACTTCCTAAACTAACCTATAATCTTTATATAAGTGATTTGGAAGCTTGTAAGAATAAATGGATGTGATTTGAGTACTAAATTTTGAAAATTTATCATGTATAAGCAATCTATGATTTTGTACTTCTATCAACAATATTATAGTCATAATTTTGCAAGAAAATAGTGATATTGCATAGTTTTTTATCTTTGTCCACTAATTATTTCATAATTTTATATGTTTTAGTCTTTTTACAAAAAAATTATTTCACAAGTAGCGGTTTTGCCCTGTTAAACATGGTTTTGTAGGTGTAATAGTGATTTTGTAAGGTCTTCTAGGTAGAGAAAAAATATTTTATCATTATCTATTACTAACCCTTCTGTAAAGTTTATTTTCTATTTGGAAGTGTTTTTATCTCCTATGTTTAGGATAAATAAGGGTTAATATATCATCTTGGCTATTTTTTATCAAAGATATATACCATGACTTTTGAATTAGAGACTTTGCCCTAGTAATTATGGTTTTGTAGTTAGAATTATATTTTTGCCAAAATTTTTATTTTCTATATATCCCTAAATTATCTATAAGTTATTAGTGTTCCTTTTGGGTTGATTATAAGGGTATTTTCTCTCTCTCTTGTGTGTAGGGAAAGGGAATATTTAATCAAGCTTTCGACCATTTGGGCATAACCTACAATATCACAACTCTCCTATTCATAGTTTTGATCTATTAATTATGGTATTACCATAAAGAATTATGGTATTGGATTTCTTCACCAAAACTAGTAAAAATTATGACCTATTAGGTTTTGATTCCCAAATAAGGATTTCTCATTTTTTGTTAAATAGTTATAAGTCCTCCTTGATAAGATAAGATCATCTCTTTTCCATCTTAACTATTTTGGGATTTGATCATTTTGGGCCTAATTGTGTGCTTGGAAAGGATATTTTAAGTCTATTGTGTGTGTAAGGCCAATATATATAAGAGGAGGAGAAATTAAAAGAAAAAACAACACAACATTAACTCATTTAAACCCCTATAGTAAAACTATGACTTTCAAATCTATGATTTTGACCTGCTATTAGCAATTTTATAGTATAAGTAGTGATTTTTTGTTTAGGTAGAAAAGGGTGAAATATAATATATTTGATTCATATTTTAGCTAACCATTATAATAAATAATTTATCATTATGCCTAGATATTAGCACATATATAATCTAAGGAAATCTTTTTTATTGAAAATTCATAGTAGAATCAAAATCTATAAATTATCATAAGCTAGTTGCAGAAAATGTCTTAGTTAACCTATCTATATAGAATATTCTAAAAGTTAATCATCTCACTAGTTTTTTTTTATTCATATACATTAAATAAAACTTTATGATTTTATAATTTTTCCATTTTGTGTAAAACCATATATCATGAATTTCTAAGACTTGCAATCTTGCTTTTATAGTTATGATTTTGCTTAATAGTCACAATTTTATAGGATAACTTTCATGGTTAGCTATTTATTATAATATCACAACTCACAATTGGTGATTATGTTTTGAAATTGTGGTTTTGTATTCTTTGGTTGTGATTTATTATGTAATTTTGGTTTTTTAGGGTAGATTTTTTTTAGAAAATTAAACTACTAACCCTTTGTATAGGACCCCTCAAGATAAATGCACACTATTTTGTTTTCTAACATTTGAGTTTGTAGGAGAGGTGCCAAAAACATAAAAATTTATTTTCTTTGCTTGTATATATTTACTTATCATGTTTTATTGTATATATTTATGTTTCCTCACATAGGTAATTAGTTGGGAAAAATTAATTGTGCCTACCTTTTTGTTACCCCATCTTAAGTATAGGATAGCACATGACGTAGAATTAATCCCAAAACATGGGATTATTAATTAGGGGTTAATGATGTGTATTTCATCACCACATACTAGACCGAACTTTGTATTCTATCAGAGTATAAAAATCATAAGAGATGTCATTAGGTGCCTACGAGGAATTACCCATAAAGGGTTTCATGGAGTGAGGGGTGGTTAAACTCCAATCAAAAAGGTGGTTAGATAACAATACTATATTTACTTATTCCCCACTATACCTTCACATTATTAGGGACTCCCCTAAAAACCCTTGTGAAAATATAGCATAGGAACTTTTGACCATAAAAAGCATTTCACTACAAGAGGCAAGATTAACTCCTAAAAAGTCGTTAAGTGTAGATAAGGTTGAGAGGGTTCAGTTGATTCCATATTGGGTCATTATCTTATAGGCTCACCTGTGAAGTAATTATATGGTGTGAGCATTGGGTTAAACACCATTTTTAGTTTACTAGTTTAGGGCTTATTATTGTGTGTGTTATTTATGTGTTGTGATAGACTTGTATTATTTGCAAATTGAGTTGGCCATACCCCATTTTATTGTTTATACCTTAGATAACCTTAGTATAATATCAATTATTATACACCATCATCTTATCCATCCCATCATCATATCCATTTCATCATCTTAAACCACATCTATCCTATATCTTTTGTCCTCCATTCATCCTATATCATCCACTCATATTCCACTTCCTATCCTAGATAACATATAATATCTATCCTATATATTTCATCCTCCAGCCATTTAGTACCCATATTACATCTTTCATACCCATGATATCCATCCCACTATCCTAAGCAGCATCTATTTTATTTATTTATTCCCTATCCTAAGTAACCTCTATAATTCATCTTATATATTGTATCTTCCATGCATCCTATATCTTCCATTAATTATCCCAAACAATATATCATATCCATCCTACATATTATATCAATTTTATACCCATATTATAACTTCCATTCCTCTCATTATATTATATCTTCCCATGCTATATCTTTCGTCATACATACCCCATCCATTTCATAGTCTCCCATCATCCTTGAATATTATACTTAGTATTGGAATCTAATTCTAGTGAGCACTCATCCATTTGATCCTCATTTTCAATTTTTAAATACTTTTTAATAGGTATTATAAATATACATATATTTATTAAGACTCTAATCTATCACCCATCACTTCTTCCTATTAATGCCTTTTCATACCTATCACCCATCTAGTCACCCATTTGCTAGTGCGAAAGGTATTTGATCCCATCATATCCTTATCTTATTTATAGATTATAATCTTATAAAGCTTTGTATTTTGGTAATTCTTATTCATACCATTCCTTTCTAAAAATCACTACATCACTTTATTTGACCACTATTAGATCTAATTTCTATACTAAGTTAGTAATCAAAACTTTCGCATCTCCTATCACACATCATCACATATCCGCTAGCCTATAAGATTGACTAGATCAAATTACAAAAAAAAAAATATTTTAATCCATGCATAAAATCAACAACCATCATCCCCATGTCAAAATATCCATAACACCTATAGACCCCATAATAATCATGATCAAACCTCCAATCCCCTTGGAGACCCCACATTTATACAAGAATGGAAAGTGATGAAGGAGACTCTCCAACAAATTGACCCATGCTCATAATAAATGAAGTATAAATATGAATATCTTTGCTCTTCTCCCTTAGATATGATCATTTTTCAAGTATCTTTTTGACCCCACTTCAAAGTGCCTAAATTTGAAAAATATAGAGGGAAAGGTGATCTGTGAGACCATGTACAGGTGTTTTATGTGGCTTGTCATGAAGTTGCATATGAAGATGCATACCTACTAATAATTTTCCCAAAAATTCTCACTAGAGCCACTCTGGAATGGTTCATGCATCTACCAAAGGGGTCAACATCTAGTTTTGGGAAATTAACTAAATAATTTGTAAGACATTTCTCATTTAATATTGAACATGATGTCTCCATTATAAACTTATATAACACTAAAAAGAGAAGTGGGGAAATCTTGGCCTCTTTCTTGAAATGATGGAGAAGCTTATCTAGCCACCTTTGATATATAGTACCTGAAAAGGAGCTAGCCAAAATATATGTTGATAACCTTAACACTGAGCTCAAATATTATTTAAAACTCTAATGTTCTAAAACCTTTGATGAAATTATCAAGAAAGTGATGCAAATCAAAAAGGCACTTATTGAAAATGAATAATTAAATTATATTTCCAAAATGAACATAATCAAAACTAAGATAATTCCTCTGTAAGAAAGTAAAAAAACTTCAATAAAAATAAGAATGTTCTGGGAGATGGGGTTACAAATTCCAAATAGTAGCATGTTCAAATAGTGCAAAAGAGGAATCCCATAAATCATTAGAATGTCTCCTCTATTTGAGTACCATAAGGTAAACCAAATCTTCAAACTAGAAAAAGATGTCTCACCAGCCTCGGAATACCCATTAATATGGTCCTTGAATAATTAATTACTACTAACATGATCATTCTTCCTAAAATCTAACCTTTGGATGATCATTAACATCAACTTGATTGGTACCACAATGATGAATTCTAAAAGTAACACAGAGTCAAAGGTTATGACATAGAAATTTGTATACAATAAAAGCATTATATTCAAGATTTAATTGAAAAGGGTGATGTTGAAATAGAAGGGGAAAGTACTAAAAATCAAAAGTTAGATATTTATCAAGACCCCCTACCCAAACATGCTCAAAGAACTAGGAAACCACCAAGAGACCATGGTCAATCCTCCTCTTCCAATCACATTGACTATCATTACATGTCATATCACTACATCAACACCATTAAAATTTGTATCCCCCAAGATCCCACTCCACCATCACCCACCATATTAAAAATCAACTGGGCCACTATTGATTGTGTGGTTACTACTAGATGTAGAAAAATCATAGTTCCTAGGGCATCCACAAAGGACTCATCCACCTCTAAAACTCAAAAGGGGAACATCTCTAAGAAATATTTTGTATCTTCTGATAAATATTATGATAGCATTCATCAACTTAAGAAGACACCCACTCAAATCTCATTAATTAAACTTCTAAAAACATCCCCTCTACATCGACAAATACTCAATCAAGTTTTAAATGACCTCATGGTCCCTAAAGATATTAACACCAATCAATTTTAGGCATTAGTGGGACATTTATCCCCTTTTTAGAAAATCACCTTTGTTTCCTAAGACATACCTCCCATCAATCCCCATCATAATTTCTCCTTATTCATAGAAGTCTCCCTATCCAATTACTACATTCTTCAAGTACTCATAGATAGAGGGTCCACATCAAATTTATGTAATTTGGATTTCTTAAATAAATTGGGGTATTTATAAGCTTCTCTAGGGCCTACTCTAATTATGATAAAATCATATGATGACAATGAATGATCATCTATACGAACTATCTACCTTTCCATTATCATGGGACCCATGATACATCAAACCCTACTCCTTGTTGTGGATGTTGATTTATCCTATAATATGATGCTAGGTCATCCCTAGATCAATGAGATGAAAATTTTTCCATCTACCCTTCATCAATGTCTAAAATTCCCCCACTTAGGCATGGAAGTCACCATTCCTAGGGAAATTAATCATTTTTACAGTTGCCAAATGGATCAATCATCATATCATTGTCCTAGCATAGATAATTCCATATTAATCCCAAAACCATAAAATATATATGCCAAGATAAGCTTGAGCTTACTTCAAATCCACTAACTAAAGTCACTCATTTAAAAATCACATCCATGGGTTGTGGGGAGTATAAATATAAAACCTTTTATGTAGGTGACTTACCTTTTTCCCCACACATTTTTGGCTCCTTGACTATATAGAAGACCAATCCTATAAAATATTAATTTGGACTAATGACATTATCTAGTGTAAGACTATTATCAAGAGAATATATTGATGAATCAGATGACTCATGGATTATTCTAGAAGATGAGGCCCTTTCCTCTCCAAGAAAGAGATACCCCCATGTCCATAATTTTTTATAAAACATACATTATAAAGGGAAAGGACTAGGGAAACACAAGAAGGAAAGATTGAACCTATAAAATATTAATAACATCCATAATATCTTAGTTTAAGGTGCAAACTATTTGATAATGACTTAAACAATATTATTGTGGATACTACTTCAACCCCTGAGGAGTCTCTTTTTGATGAAGAAATTGAGATGAGTTCTATTTATAGTCACTATGAGGATCTTGATGCCATAAAACTATTTTTGACAACACTATTTACACCATAAACATACCCTTTGATGTCCTTTTTTAATTGACTGGGATCAACATCAAGAGCTATCCTTTGATATGTTTCAAAATGATGAGTCAATCTTAGAATTTTTAGGAGCTCAAAATTTCATACCTTCTGGCGACCATAAGAAAATATTTTCTATTAATCATTGTAAATCAGATTATTTTGGGGGAAAACAACACCCCCTTAACCAAAGTTGACAAGATTAGTTTGAAGAAGAGCCACCTAAAAGGCTAGAAGAATTTCCACGTGATTCAGCTAAATTAGAAGACTACATTGAAATAGATATAGAACTCCTAGATGGTTTCACTTTAGATATCCCTAATCAATCATTACCCCATTTTCTCTAACATTAGTCATCCTCTCTCATTGAGGAGGTGATTGAAGTTAACACTGGACCAAAATAAAATCCCAAAATCATCAAACTGGGGCTAACTCTCACACTTAAGGAACATCATATTATTATTAAGTTTCTTAAGGAATTTATAGATTTTTTTACATGGTGTTATTCCAACATGCTTGGACTTGATCCATCCTTATTAGTACATCATTTAGTTGTGAATCCTAACGCTAAACCCATAAATAAAAAATTATAAAAGATGCACCCTAAAGTGGCCTTATTAGTTAAGGAGGAACTTCAAAAATTATTAGAAGCATGCTTTATCCAACCCATTAATTATTATGATTGGATATCCATTATTGTTCATGTGGCTAAGACATAAGGTGGGATTCAAATTTGTATGGACCTTTTAGACATTAACAAGGCATGTCCTAGAGATGACTTCCCTCTTCTGAATATTTATATGATCATGGATTCAACATCTAGATACAAAATGTTATCTCTCATAGATTTTTTTTGGGCTAAAATCAAATTAAAATCATGCCTGAGGATCAACATAAAACAACCTTCATCACTCCATGGGTGACCTTTTGCTATCAAGTCATGCACTTCAATATTAAAATTTTTGGGGATACTTATCAGATGGTAATGATAGTTATTTTACATTATATGATGCATGATATAGTTGAAGATTACGTGGACAATATCTTGAGAAAGTCCTGACTCAGATCAAGCATCATATAGTCTTAAGAAGATTTTTTTTAGTGAATACAAGAGTATAAAGTCATATTAAACCTAAATAAATGTGTATTTGACATGACCTCAAGTAAATTACTTGGTTTTATTGTATCTAGGATAGGCATAGAATTGGACTGTATTAAATTCAAATTTATTATGGAAATGCCTCCTCCATGCAAGTTGAAGTAGCTTAGGAGTCTTCAGGGAAAGTTACAAGCTATTCACCAATTCATCTCTCAGATCATAGATAAATGTCACCCCTTTACTCATCTCTTGAATAAGGGGACCACTTTTCATTGGAACTATGAATATCAACAAGATTAAAATAATCTCAAATAGTATTTGGCAAATCTACCTATGTTATCATCCCTATCATGGGAAGGCTATTGCTCTTATATATTTATGCAACTCCATGTGTGATAAGATCTCTAATTACAAAACATAATGATGAGGGAAAAGATAAATAAACTTATTATCTTAGTCACACTTTAATCTCTTAGGATCTGAATTATACTTTAATTAAAAAAGCTTATTTACCTGTAGTCTTTACCTCATAAAAACATTGGAATTATATTCTTAAAAATCATGTCCAACTCATTGCTAAATTTGATCCTCTCAAATATTTAATATTAAAATAAGCCCCCATGAGATGCATAATCAATTGGATTATGTTACTCAATGAGTTTGATATTGAATATGTTCATCGCAAGGCCATTAAGAGACAAATGATAGTAGATCAACTAGCATAAACACCTCTTGTTGTGACTAAACCTCTTACTACAACCTTCCCCGATGAGTCTATGATGATTACTTCATAATCCAATATTTGGAAGCTATATTTTGATGGATCTTTTACCATACATGGATCAAGATCAAGCATCCTCCTAGTCACCCTATAAGGTGACCTAATTCTAAAATATTTTGACCTTGCTTTCCCATGTACCAATAATATTTTAGAATACGAGGATTTAATATCTAGACTTCACTTAGCCATTGAATGAAATATCAAGCATTTACAAGTATTTGATTATTCATAGCTCATAATCAAATAAGTCAATGATGAATTACAAACTAAAGATGAAAAATTACTCCCTTAAAATCAATTAGTAGATTATTTGAAGAATTTTTTTGAATTTATTACATTTGAATAAGTGCAAAGAGGGACTAATAAATCCACTAATTCCATGGCCACTAGTGGCTCTCTAATTAATCTCCCTAAATATGTCCTCAAATGGAATTTTTTGATATAACATTTGATCCTCCCAGCTCATCAGTCTATGGCTCTTTTATAAATTTAAGCGATTCTTGATCCTAATATTCCTTGGTACTAGACATTTATAATTACCTCCAAGATAACATCCTACCACCTAACCTCAATCACCATCAGTGTAAGGCCTTCATCCACTATACCTCCCATTACACAATCCTTGGTATCAAACTCTATCATAGAGGTTATGATGTGATTTTTTTAAGATGCTTGAACTTAGAAGAGGCTTATCTCATGATCAAGGAGGTTCATGATGGTATTTCTAGTAATCATTTTCATCGAATGGCCCTGGCCAAGAAATTGCTCTGGACTAGATACTATTGGCCTATCATGGAACATGACTCCTACCAATATGTGTGAAAATGTGTAGCTTGTCAAAAGCATGGTAATCTTATTCATTCATCTGCATAAGAATTATAACCTATTATGATTATGTGGCCATATTTTATATGGGGACTTGATTTGATTGGTAAGATAAATCATACATCTTATAATGGACACAAATTCATTATTACTACTATGGAGTATTTCACTAAATGGGTAGAATTAATGCCACTTACCTATACCATAGGCCTCCAAATTTATAAGTTAGATTATTTTCTATTTTGGCATTCTTACCAACATAATATTTTATAATATAAAGTCCTTAAAAAATCAATAAGTTGAGGCCTTATATCAATGGTATCATATCAATCAAAAAAATTCTTCTCCTTACTACCCCCAAGGATAGGGACAGACTAAAGCAACAAATAAGATATTTATCAAGATTCTTAAGAAAATAGTCAATGATATAGGTAGGAATTGGCACCTACACTTTGGTCTTATAGAACAAGTGTCTACACACCTACTGGGGCCACTTTGTATGCTTTGGTATATAGGATAGTAGCTATGTTGCCTATGGAAGTGGAACTCCCCTCCTTTCAAATCTCATTTCCGATCATTATCACTAATCACAATTTTTGATAGGAATGGCTACAAGAAATGGAGATTCTAGATGAAAATCATCAAAAGGCCCTCAATCACATATAGACATATCAAAAAATATTAAAAGGTCAATATCACAAGAAGATCTAGTCTAGAGAGTTTGAGGTTGGTGATCTAGTCCTAAAAGAAAATAAAAAAATACTAATGTTGATCAAGATAAGAAAGGCAAATTCAAAGCTAATTGGCTCAAGCCATATATTATAATTACCAAATTTGGATCTGGAGCCTAAAAATTATGTACACTAGATGGTGAAGAGCTTGATGATATAATGATTATAATGCATCTCAAATTCTTCTATACATGATAGGCTCTAATTTAATTTTGTCTATGAGTCCCCTACTCTTGGGGGAATAATCATCTCCTTCCCATATCTTCCTTTCCATTTTACATGTTCATGATCTTAGTCTTAACAATGGGCATCCATTATAGGTTTTTATGTAGCAATAAGAGGCATATGTTTTAAAGCAAGGAATAATTCATTGATTTTCATGTGATGAGGATGTTTATTGGTGAAGTCCTCTAGAATCTCTTTACCCATATCTATCATATATTTCCCAAATCCTATCATATCCTTATATCCATCCTTTTTTCCATTACCCCATCACATCATCCTTAATAAGCATGTCTCCTTTTAGCCTCAAGCTAATCCCATACCCATTTGTCCCTTGTTACTCCAAAACCATGGTTCACACCTTCCCACTAGCATTATCTTCATGGAAAGGTAAAAACTAGGTTTTCACACTGGATCTAGTTTGAATCTCAATTAATCATCTTATACCCCATTTACAGTCAGTTTTAGATTTGGTTGGAATCTTTTTCTAAAATATAATAGTTTTTGGGCATTATATACCTCGTGTACATATCCCCTTACCATCATTAGGCTCATTGTCCATAATCACTTCATTATCAACTTATATATCCTTTTTATTATCCTTGTGTTTAGTCTATGCTCTCTTATGATTGTTTTGTGTGTATGTGTGTATATTTTGAATGTGTGTGGTTGTTTGATTAATCATGTACATAGTAGTTATATTGTCTTGTTTCTTTAATAGTCTTGTTATCATTTTGCATATATTTTATCTTGATTAGGAACAAGGATGGCCTAGGTGACCCTTGAACTTATTTTAGGCAAGGCCACTTTAAAAAAATGTTCCCTCATGAAATGGATACTTAATGTACCTTTAATTGTATTTATTTCATTGGCACATGATTATTAGATAGTGCAATATTAAAAAGTGTTGCATATATTATCAATGGATTCCATAATTTCCACCCATCCCATTTCCTTATAGCTGATCACCATCTCATTTAACCTATCACTATCCCATCCACACCTACCTTTCCCCCCATACCATCTTTATCTTACCTCCATGGTGTAGGAAGATTCATACCTAAACCCATAGGGAGACATAATACATTAAAAGTATTAATCTTTTATTAGCACATTTCATTAAAATATCATTATCATCATATCCAATGTATAACATGTATCCAAAAATAAAACACTATCTCATAACATCCCCTAATATTTCATAACCATCTCCATATCATATCAAAATGACTCTATAAACACATCATCTATCATAATCTCATAATAATCACAACATCACGTGTATGCATCAAACATCTAAATAAATAAACATTGCATCTAAATCACATCCAAATCAATATATATTGCATCTAAATCATCATCATCATCATATATATATATATATATATTATATATATATATATATATATATATATATATATATATATATATATATATATATATTATATATATATATATATCATCATCATATACCATTTTTATCCTAATCATTCAAAACATACATAGAGCATCTACATATATCCATCATCTATATCACACAAACTATAAACATATAAGTCCATCACATCACATATAATATCTAGTCTAATATCATCCCATCAAATAATAAAAAATAATGTGTCCATCACATATATCTAAATCCATCATAACTAACATCCATAATCATTGCATATCACAAAATCAAATATAACACATCACATCACATCATTGAAAATATATATATATATATATATATATACATATGTATATATATATATACATACATATATATATATATATATATGTATATATACATACATACATACATATATATATATATCCATATATATATACATATATATATACATACATATATATATATATATACATATATATATATACATATAAATATACATATATATATATTATAGACACTATAAAACTACATGTGATCTAGGAATTTGACTCAAGAGAGGATGGTTAGTATGGTGTTAGCTCCAAAATGAAAATAAAATGAAATAAACACACTAATAGCATAACATCTCTAGGTCTAGACACCAGGGAGAGCTTAGTTAACAATCATGAATGAAACACACAACTAAAATGCAAAATAAAAATATTTTGCCTTCCTCGGATGCTCTAAAATGCTTGTTGTGGTGGCTTGCTCAACTTTTGCTCATGAATTCCTTGACAATGGAAGCTTGACAACCTCCATCTCTCCTTAGCACCTTTGGCTTGTGGCTTGGCTTAGCTTGGAATAAATTTGGAATTATAACACTAGTTTCTTGAAGCTTTTTGAAACCAATCCTACATTATAACTTTGCACTAATTAAGCTTAGAAATGATGTTGTGAGGCCTCATATTTATAGATTTTTGAATTTGATCAAAATCAACCTCAACCATCCATCTCAAGATTGAGATGTGTGGTTGAGGATTAATTCAATTTTGAAATTGAAATTTGTAATTATCCTCATCATGGCATTGGAATAAGGGGCAATTAAGAGGCATGGAGGGTATCATAGAAGGCATTGGTGAGACATGGAAGGCATGAACCTTGATATTTGTGGCATTTATGGCTTAGGGATGTCTTTACAAAAAATGAGGTCACTTGATGATGCAGATATTTAATATTTATTTCCAAAACAAAGTATTGAACAAGTTTCCATGGATTTATTAATCAAGCCTTGATTTGGGTTAATTAGCTCTTAAGCATGATTAAACACTTTATGCAAAAATTACTTAAATTGATTAGAATGCCATGTTATTGGTCCTAAATTTGAATGGATTTGAATTAAAAGTCCATGTTAGATGTCTTGGATGTGTATTCCCATTTAGAATGTTTCCAACAACAAATAACAAAGGCACAAGTCTTGTGTAAAAGATTTGATAGGAAAGAGCAGTCTAGAGCATGTAGGTGCAAATTTGGCATTTTGACTCAAAATAGATTGATGAAAGTTAGCTAGCCCATAAATTTCAATGCCCCATTTATGGATACCTTGGCTAAAATAAGCACTTGAATATGTAATGTTTACATCATTTAATATGTTTTAATGTTTTAGGCTGAATTGTACATTTTAAGTGAAAACTAACCAAAAGCCTAGTTAGAGGTTATCGATTGCAAATTTTAGGTGTCTACAATTTGCCGCTATTTAGGAAGGTGTTGCAAGATATAATCATAATAATGTCTTCACAAAGAATGAAAAGGTCATGTATGCCTACAACTACAATGATGATAAACTAACTATATGTTACACCCCTAACCTATCACATGTATTGGGATAGGAATAGCTAACTTATGGCTTACTTATCCCTATTTGATGATATATCACATTTATTTATGCATTCATTTGGTTAGTAGGTTGGTCTATGGAGTAACCATGGCCTATATATACTATATATAGGAGGTAGTGGGTAATTGTTTATCATTATATTATGAATTTGGATCTTATTAAAGATTGTAGAGGCTTGTATATTATCATATATTATGATATATTTCAATAATATTTGGATTTATTTCTACTATTATACTTTATTGTTGAAGTAATTTCATTACAAGTGGTATCAGAGCTGTGATTTGGGCAATCTTGTGGGTGAAACTCTAATTTTTTGAATTTGGATATATGTAAAAAATGGTTGTGAATTTATATACAATTTGTTTATTGGAGGTTAGAAATCATTAAATTAAGCTTTCATTAAAACTTCAGCTCATTTAGATCTATTTTTAAAAAGTTATCACCATTTTAGGGTTTTTCATAAAATTACTCTATAGTGAATAATTCAAAGAATTTTTTTGAGTTATTTACATTTTTGGAAAGACTATAAAAATTTGGCTAGGGTATGTTCTTTGTATGTTTTTATTTAAAGCTGACATAAGTCTAAAATAACTCGGTCAAAATTGGGTCAAAAGTGCCAATCAGGGTCGACATCGTAAGGCCCTTTTATGGCAGGTCCACAAACTCAGGGCCAAGGAAATGGTGCTAAAACTCTAGGTAAAAATACTAAAAAGGAAGAGATGTAGTTAGAAGGGGGATGTAATAGATCCTCTGTACCAAGGTTTTTTGACATAGATCACAAAGTCAGCTAGCTTGACTATAGTGTGTAAGGCATTCAAAGTGAGGTGCAAGGCATACAATCTAATATGAAATCCATACAAGATAGTTTGGTAGATATCATGACGGATTTGATAAATAATCAATTAAATCATTCATCTATCACTATTTCAAAACCCCACCATGGTGGTTCTCCTAACTAGCCTACTTCAAATCCGACTACATTGCCACAGAGCAACCTATTATCAAAGGTGGATATGCAAAAATTTGATGGAAAAGATCCACTCAATTAGATCAACCAAATGGAGAATTTTTTCAATCTACATCAAATCCCAGGTGGACATAAGGTTACCATGGCATCCTTGTATCTTAAACCTACCAATTCATTTGGTATTGATGGTTGTGTGCTCAAAAGAAAAAGATGACTTTCAGCGTCACCTAGTTAGTTTTTATAGAGGAACTAAAATTACACTATGGCCATAGTGTGACAGAGAATTAATTTATTCAAATAGAAAATTTGTGATAGATTGGATCCATCAAGAATTCTATTTATCATTTTTAGAACCTATCCTTACGTGTGGAGACAATTTCTGAGGAGAACTTGAATGACTTATTTTTAGGTGGACTCAAAGACCACATTCAACATGAGGTACACATATTTAATCCACTTAAGATTTCTAATTCTATTATCATGGCACATAGAGCTAAGGAAAAATTCATATCAAACAATAATCAACCATTGACTCACTTCAAATATCGTAGCATATCAAGACCAACATTTCCTCCACCAACCAGATTGACCCCTCAGCAAATTGAAGAAAAGTGTGAAAAAGGATTATGTTTTGGTTGTGATAGCAAGTGGACCAAAGTACATAGATGTGCTGCGAACAAGTTATTCTACATTAAGGGATCTAATGAAGATGAATAAGATGATGCCTCTAATGATGAAGAGGAAGAGATAGAGGAGGTACCTAAAGATTCCCAACCTATAATCTCTTGTCATGTACTTATAGGTATTAGCACTCCACAAACTCTTAAGTTGGTGGGTTTCCTCAAGAAATAGAAGGTGATAGTTTTTATTGATTCAAGGAGCACACATAACTTCATCAACCATAAGTTGGCCACTTGATTGAACTGTTTCATCTAACCAACACTAGAATTTTAGGTCATAATTGTAGATGGTGGCACAATTAATTGTTTAGGCAAATGCCATAGTATTAAGCTTGCTATGGGTAAGTACAATCTTGATTCTCTTATGTTTTTTATTCCCATGGGTATCATAGACATTATTCTTGGAGTCTAATGGATCACAACCTTAGGTACCATTAAGATAAACTTCTAGGAACTATTCATGCACTTTCATTCTGAAGGTAGACAAATTGAACTATGTGTAATACAGGAAAAATATCCATAATTGATTAGTTCACATCAAATGATCAAGATGATAAAAAAGGGTGCAGAGAGAATTATTGCATGATTATGTTCCATAGAAGTTTAATCACACAAGCATCTACACATCCTGATCTACACATGATTCTTGATGACCACCCATTTTCCTATTCTAGTAATTGATGATTTACTTGATGAGTTGAATGGTGATAATTATTTTACAAAATTGGATATTTGCTTAAGGTACCATCAAATTAGAATCAAGGATGAAGATATTCACAAAACTACTTTTAAAATGCATAAGGGCCATTATGAGTTTTTGGTAATACCCTTTGGTCTTACAAATGCACCATCTACTTTTTAAAACTTGATGAACACTATTTTTAGGCCTTTTTAAAGGAAGTTTATGCTATCTTTCTTTGATGACATATTGATTTATAGTCAGACATGGGAAGCACATATGCAACATGTGAAATAGGTGTTGATAGTTCTGGACAAAGCATCAGCTTTATACGAATCCATCCAAATGTACTTTTGGAGTACAAGAGGTAGAGTACCTAGGTCACATTGTTTCCTATGAAGGTGTCAAATTTGATCCTTAAAAGATCAAATCCATGATGGAATGGTCCGTGCCAAAAACTCTCAAAAACCTTTGAGGGTTCCTAGGACTAACAGGTTACTACTGAAGATTTGTGAAAGGTTATGGTAGCATAGCAACTCCACTCACTCTATTGCTAAAGAAGGATTCCTTATATTGAAATGATGCCACCACCAAAGCATTTGATAAACTAAAAGTAGCTTTGTGCACCACTCTAGTTTTAGCTACTCCAAACTTCTCAAAGACATTCACTGTTGAATGTCATGCTTTTGGATCCAAGTTGGGAGTAATACTAATGCAAGAAGGAAGACACATTATATTTAAGAGTCATCAATTCAAAGGTAAGAATCTAAAAAAACCTATCTATGAGAAATAAATGATGGCTATTCTTCATGAAATTAAACAATAGAGGACCTATCTGATGGGTAGACACTTTAAGGTGAAAATGGATCATGATAGTCTTAAATACTTTTTGGAGCAAATATTATCATCTGAGGAACAACAAAAGTGGGTAACCAAAATGTTGGGTTATGATTTTGAAATCATCTACAAGAAGGGTAAAGATAATGTAGTATCAGATGCACTATCTAGATGGGATACATCCATAGAACCATTACTTTGTATAATGTCCATGTTACAAGCAAATTGGGTGGATGAAGCCAGGTTAGAATGAGAGAAAGATAAGGATACACAGGTTCTAATGTAGAATCTCCAGTAAGGTACTTTAACCTCTAAAAAATTTGAATGGAAAGGTAATGTCCTATGGTATAAGGGTAGGTTATACTTGTGCAAAGATTTAGAGCTTAAGAATAAGATTCTTGCAGAGTTGCATGCATCTCCAATTGGGGGACACTCAGGGTTCTTAAAAACTTATCACATAATTAATAAAGAATTATTTTAGGAAGAACTCAAGAGATATGTATAAAATTTTATGGTAGAATGCTTGATATGCCAATAGAATAAAATTGAGATAGTTAAGACCCCAAGTCTATTACAACTGTTAGCAATTCGTAGTCAAAGGTGGGAGGAGGTTTCCATGTATTTCATCATAAGGTTGCCTTGTTTTAAAGGTAAGAATCTTATCTTAGTCATTGCAAATAGGCTTACAAAATATGCCCATTTTTGTGCTCTCTCACACCCATTTTTATCCTAAACAGAGCTCCCAGAACTAGATGAAGAAGGATGAGTCATTTTGAAACCAGAGAAGATCCTCCAAACATGTACTAAGAGGTTGAGAACTAGAGAGATTAGGGAATATCTGATCAAGTGGAATACCCTGAGCAGTGAAGATGTAACTTGGGAAGGTGAAGATTTTTTGTAACAACATGCAAAGTTGTTCAACAGTGAGGATAACATTGGTTTGAAGGGGAAGTGCATGTTACGCTCCTAACCTATCACATTTATTAGGATAGGAATAGATGAATTATGGATTACTTTTCCCTCTTTGATGTTATATCACATTTCTCTATGCATTCATTTGGTTAGTAGGTTGGCCTATGGAGTAACCATGGCCTAAATAGACTATATATAGGAGGTAGTGGGTAATTTTTTATCATAATATTGTGAATTTGGCTCTTATTGAAGCTTATGGAGGTTACCCCATCGAAGTGGATTATCTATTATCATATATTATGATATATTTTAGTCATATTTGGATCTATTTCTGCTATTCTACTTTATTATTGAAGTAATTTCATTACACTATATGATGCCCCCTCAAAGGAATGGTTGATGCAAGGAGGTCGATAAATGATCCCTCGAAAAGAAAGAAGTGAAATGAGGGGACCATAGAAGGGAAATATTATGGGGTGAAAACAAAATGATATTGAAAAAGTAGTCAAAATCATTTAGAATGCAAGTGGGATGGTGCACAATGGTTTTCCCAAAATGGGTTATAAGCATTGTACCCCGATAGTGGCAACATGGCATGATAACATAGTGATTTTCCTAGAGGTGGTTATAATAATTGAGAAGATGGAGATGCCCAAATTAGTATAGATAAATAAGATAACAACATGCCCTTGTATGCACAAAAAAAGTAAAGTGGTGACAACACAATAATTTGCCCATAGGTAGTTATAATCATTGGACCTCAATTATGGAAAACATGATAAACTTGGCTAAGGATGATGATAAATTAACATAGAGGGTAATGATGAATGGGAATAACCTACTAGTAGGGAGATGCTCATCTGAACTAATAAAGGTTAAAATTCTTTTGTGATTAATTACTGTATTTGGGGTATGATTGGGAGTGAATCAGGATGTCAATTTCGAAGAGATGCTACCATTACTGAGTAGACTTTTGAAGCTAAGGTTTTTTTTCAATATGATGGTAGGATTTATGATAGAACATCAGAAATAATTAGCCAAAATATGCATAAGGACTGACTCCCGATCTAATAAACACTTGAAAATAATGCACCAATGATAAAAACCATGATGATAATGTAAACATATGAATAGGGATGGATTGAAGTGTAAGTGTGGACAAGGAATAACCCAATGAACACACATAAACTAAATCAAAGAAACAGTGTTGAAAACAAACAAATAGACAAACAAACAAAAATAAGCAAAAACAAACAAACAAACAATGCAATCAAAAATCCTATGAACATTTCCCCTAGAAAATAGGTGACAACGTAACAAACAAACTAAATGGGGGAATAGAAGAAAAGGAAGGGGGTAGCTGAGTTGTCTCCATATGCACTAAGTAAGTAGATGTTGCCTACATAGTTCTATGGATGTAATATCTAATAAAAAACTTTAAGCTAAATGTAGTTCTCCCAGGGAATGAGAAGAATGCAATAACTAATGAAAACAAACATAATAGATGTGATAGAAGAATGGGAAGGATCTTGTCAGATGGAAAGTGCATAAGAAATAAAAGGCCAAGAAGGATGGGGAAACTAAGTGACAAGTAATTTTCTTGTAACTTAGTAAGTGTTCCTAGAATCTTTCAGTCAAAGAAGTGGTCAATTTTTTGTTCTTTTTTAATGATTTATACAAATATTTTTAGAAGTGTTTTGGAGTATCTCAACTCAATCAAGAATGATGAGATACCAAATGGTTTAATCTCAAAAAATAGTGAGAGCTTTTAACCTAAAGTTGCTCATAAAATGGTGAGAGCGTTCAAACTTAGGTTGCTCACAAAATGGTGAGAGTGTGGTTTAGGTTGCTTGTAAAATGGCTAGAGCATGGGGAAAAGGGTGACTGAGCTGAGCCCAATAAGTATTGAGCACTACCTATATAGTCCCATAATAAGACCTTAAGTCACTATAGTTCTATCATTTTAGTGAATTAATTTTACTAGTGTGGTAGCTAATTCAAATAAAATAGGCACACTTAGTAAAAAGACACAATATGGCATAGGAAGTGGCAAGTTATAACTAGGACACAATAGCATAGATCAATGGTACTAGTTTTTCCAAAAGTGGTTATAATTAGTAGCATATATCAATGGTACTAATTTTCCCAAAAGTGGTTATAATTAGTATCAAGACTGGTGATTATAACTAGGACACAATAGCATAGATCAATGGTACTAATTTGCCCAAAAGTGGTTATAATTAGTAGCAAGACTGGTGGTAAGAAAGTACTAATAAATGAATGATGTAACTATTTAAACTTCTATCACACTATCCCAAGATATGCTCCCTATTTGAAATACTTAAACCAATTGATGAATTGATCAAATACCTTGATGATGAAACTACATAACAAATGACAAAAACCAAGTTTAAATGGGCCAGGATTTATAACACATTTGGTTGATAGGTCAGAAATGGAAAGTGGATATGGAAAAGAGGATGGATAAGAATGGTATGTGTACAAAGAAAAATAGTGACAAAAAGGCATAAATGAAATGGTCCTTACATGAAATACACCTTAGCATTCAAGAATAGTACCACTTGAGATGAATAATATTCATTAGCTCTGGAAGCTCATTGTCATTTGGCATGGTAAGCCTGCATGCTCATGATCCATAATCTACAGTGATGATGAAAGGCCCTATCCACTTTGGTTTGAATTTCCCTTTATGTTTCTTCTCGACCGTGGTATTCTTTTGGTTTTCTTTGAGAATAAGATCACCAAATTCAAATTTTCTATACTTCACATGCTAATTATAGTGGCCTTTGAGTCCATTTTGATATGCTTGAAGATTGTTGAGCATGGCCATGCATTTCTCATCTAGTAGGTCCAGCTCTTACAAGCAAGCTACTCGATAGTCATGATCATCCGAGACATGCTTGAAAGAGATGCATAATAAAGGCAATTTAACCTCAATGGGAAGGATGGATTTAGTACCATAAACACATGAGTTTGGGGTGGCTCTTATGGGGGTATGATGATTGGTACGATATACCCAAAGGGCATGGAATATCTGAAGGTTCCAATCATGACTAACATCATTAAAAGTATTTTTGAGAATGCTAATAATGGTTTTATTGGATGCCTCAGCTTGGCCAATACCTTAAGGGTAATATGTTGTAGAAAAATGTTGGGTGATGTTGTATTTAGTACATAACTAGTCTACATCTTTGTTCTTGAATGATCTTCCATTATCAAATATAATGTTAGAGGGGATACCATAATGGTAGATGAGATGGTTGAAGATGAATTTAGAAATTTTCTTTCTAGTCACGTCAGTGAGGGGTATAACTTCAACTCACTTAGTGAAGTATTTAGTGGTAGTAAGGATATGTTTATGGCCATCAGATGAAGTGGGGTTAATCTTCCCAAAGAGGTCAAGTCCCCATGTAGAAAATGGCCATGGTGTCAACATCGGTTTCAATTTTTTTTTTGGGTCATGAATCAAATTAACATGTCATTGAAATTTGTCACATTTATTTACATATGTAGTGGCATTTGCATCCATTATGGGCCAATAATAAATAGTGTGCAAGAGATTTTTAGATAGGACTACCCTGATAGAATGGGCTCCACATACTCCTTCATGAACTTATATTAATGCTAATGTAGAATCTATCAAAGTTAAATAATGAAGCAGAGTTCCATAAAAATTAAGATGGTAAAGAGTGGATCCAAGTAGAGTGTAATGAGTGAAATGATGAATGAAGGATTTGGTTTGTTTTTGAGATAGGTTAGGTAATATAACTTGGTCGTGAAGGTAGTTTTAAAGGTCTAAGTACCAAATAGAATTAGGACAAATAATATCATAAATCATGGCAATGATTGAAGGTTCATGGGCTGGTGCTGACAAATTATCAATGAGGAACTAATACTCTCTAGCTTTATATATTTGTCAAATCAGAGAACCAATAGTAGCCATGGCATTTTTAGTTCTATTAATATCCCTTGGTATATGCTCAAACTAAATGTTGGTAATTTGTTGCTTAAGAGTGTCGACCATGGTTTTATATGGAACTAGTTTGTCATCTTTGGTCTAAAAATGATTCGTAACCTGATTGATGATTAACTAAGAATCACCATAAACTTGGAGATGAGATATATTCCATTGTACTGCTTTTCAAAGTCCTACAATAAGTGATTGATTCTCAGCCATGTTGTTTCTACAAGGAAATTTGATTCTAAATGATTTAGGGATTAGATCCCCATGTGGTGTAATAAACAATACGGCTACCTCTGATCCATGTGCAATTGATTAACCATCAAATTATAGCTTCAAGGGATACTCCTCAAGGGGTGTGTCCATGATGGCCATGATGTATTCATTAGGGAATTTAAGCTTGAGTGGTTGGGTGTCTATAAGAGGTGATTCAACAAGTTAATCTACAAGAACTTGTCTCTTGATTGCTTTATGATTGACATACTCTATGTCAAACTCACTGAGAAGTATGATCCATATAGCCATTTTTCATTTTAAGGCTATTTTAGATAGTAGATACTTGAGTGGATCTACTTTTGAAATGACCATGGTTTTATTATTCAACATATAATGATGCAGTTTCTAAGCTATAAAAACTATGGCTAGACAAACTTTTTCAATAGGTGCATAGTTATGTTCATATGTAACCAAATTATGGCTTAATTAGTATAAAACATGCTCCTTTCCATTGTCATCATGTTGAGCCAAGAGTTCCCCCAAGGCATGACTAGTAGCTAATAGGTATAACAAAAATGGTTTTCTTGGCATAGGAGGTAATAAAATAGATGGATTGACAATATAATATTTGAGCTATTAAACAGATGGTTAGAAGTGATCATCCTAGTGAAATGTAACTCCTTTCTTTAAAAGGTGTGTAAATAGATGGCACTTGTCTACTAATTGAGGGATGAATCATCAAATGGAATGGATATTACCCTATAAACTATGGAGTTACTTCAAATTGGTTAGTGGCAGCATGTCAATTATAGCATGGACTTTAGCTAGATCAACTTCAATACCTCTATGAGACATAATGAAGCCCAATAATTTGCCTAAAGTTACACCAAATGCACATTTATTTGGATTGAGTCTAAATTTTTACTCTTGTAGTCTTTCAAATATCCTATGTAGCACTGTTGCATGGTCGACTTTGGTCTTGGATTTTCCTAATATGTCATCGACATAGTCTTTAATAATATTGTACATCATATCATGGAATATGATAGCCATGGCTCTTTGATATGTAGCTCCTACATTCTTAAGTCCAAATGACATCACCTAATAGCAAAATGTTCCCCATGGAGTCATGAATTATATTTTATACTAATCTTTTGGTGCTATTTTGATATGATTTTATCTTGAAAATCCATCGATGAGTGAAATCATTTCATAACCTACCATGGAGTCGATGATCATGTTGATATTAGGTAATGGAAAATAATATTTAGGACAGGCTTTGTTGATGTCTTGAAAATTAGTACAAATTTTCATTCCTTCAAGCTTTTTGCTAATAGGTACTACATTAGAGATCCATTTTGAGTAGTCAATGGATCAGATGCATCCTGATTCTAAGAGTTATTCCAACTCTTTCTTTACCAATACAAAAATGCAAGGATGCATCTTACGTATCTATTTTTTCTACCAATTTTGCATCAAGATTAACCATAAGGTGGTGTAGAACCAAGGTAGGATCTAATCCTAGCATTTCATAATAGGCCCATGCAAATATATCCATAAACTCTCTCAATAAAGCTACAAAAATGTTGCATTCCTCCTCAATGAGGGATGCACCTAATTTTATCCATTTTAGGTCTGATAGAGTTTTGATGTTTATCTTTGTTATATATTTGACTAGGAGGGTCGAACCATCTTCTAGGATAGTAGGTAGTGACTTGAACTATTGGACTATGTCAAGGTCCTCTGTCAAGACTTGCTCTTCAACGTCTCCTAAGCATGATGAATCTAAGTCTCCTACTGGGAGATTTGGCCATGTAACAAAAATAGTCAAAAATTCTTGGAGAATTTGATCAAATACTTATTGTTTCTCAAAACTAAACTTACATCCATAGGAAAGTTCATCATTGGTGGTCTCCTAGTATAAATTTGAAGAATAATGAAAACCCCCATCTAATGGCACCTAAAACAAGTTTTCACCACTAAACTAGCCTTTATATTTACTTTTTCCCTAGTTAGAAAGCACCTCAAAGAAGTTTTCACTTTGGGACCTCAATATTTTATTTATTTGTTTATGGCTAAGGGTGTTCACTTGCTCTCCAAAATAGGCTATATGATCTAATGTAATCGAGAATCCTAATTTGTGATCTCCCAATGGAACATTATCTCTAAGGCCTAAGAAATCACAAAATGCCTCATCATTCTAGAACTCATCAATTGGTAAACTAGATTCTTGTTGGTCCTAATCTATTAGTTGGGGATAATTTAAAGGAAATGGATTGTGATGAATAGCTTGGGTAAGGGTAAAAATGGCATTGTTATAAAATAAATTGGTTTTAGCTAGGTCATCAAAAGTGAGGCTATGATTGGATTCTACTTCATTATTGACATCATCATCACTAGTCACTGGTGATGGAGTTTGAATAAAATATGTAGGGTCACCCCCAGGTGGTTTAAATCCAAGTCTATGAGGTCCTTCATACTTAGTCATAGAAATTGGCTTGATAGTTCCTTGTTAATTTGGTTTGAGGCCTCTTCCTTCATAATTATGACACTTCATGATCCTATTGGGAATATGATACTTTACATTTTTATAACAATCAGCTTGGTCATCATTATATAACCATGATTCATTTCCTTCAAGAGGGTTAAGTTCTAGGCCAGATGCTGGTACAAATGTGATAGGCCCCTTATCTTTGTTCTTTCATTACCAATGCATTTGTGGGATGACCTTATGTTGCCAAAATGTTTTCATATTTTGAGGAAGATTGGTGATATGAAATGTATCATGGGTCATATATTCTCCTGGTCCATTATCTAAAATGGTGAAATGATTAGAAGATTTAAGAGGTGGCATGTGGGAAATGGAATCCAAGGTATTAAGATCTATACAATTATCTAATGAAGGATCAATAAGTATAGTTTTCCATTTAACCTACTTGAAACTTAGATTTATATTATATTGACAATTATAGCTTTGAAACATGGCCTCAAGATGCTTGCAATGCTCATATGGATGTAAATATCTTAGAATATTCACTTCCATCCCTGAGTGGGAAAACTTAATACATTGGTGCAGTGTTGATGGGATTACACAAGTCTCATGTAACCAAGGCCTGCCTAGAAGTATGTTGTATGATAAATCAAGATCCAATACATGGCAAAGTGTATCAAGGGTTAAGGGCCCAATGATAATTGACAAACTAATGGTTCCCTATGATTCTCTTTCCTAATTATAATAAGCTTTGATAGTTATTATTTATGGCTAGAGATCTATCATTGTGTACCTAAGAAGTTTGATGAACTTGAGGGACACTATGTTCAGGTAGGATCCATTATCAATAAGGACATGTTTCACTTTATGCCATATGATATAAACTTCTATGTAAAATAGGTTATTATGGAGTGGGACAAGAGAAGACATATCACTTTGGTTAAATTTGACTTGTTAGGCTAGAGCTAGGTGTCCAACTAAAGCTTGAAAGTTATCAGGGGATATGTCACTAGTAATAGTGGATTGGGTCAAAAAATCATTTAAGATGTTTTTGTAAATTATTGATATCCACAACAAATATAAAATATAAATTTATGCTGGTGTCTTTTGTAATTGGTCCACAATATCAAACATCTTATCTTGGTCAGTAGTGAATGGTTTATTCTAAAGCTGAATAGTTGGTTGGATGATAGGCAAAATTGTGGATGGTTATGGGCTTGGGATAGTAATATTTGACCTTTGAGTTATTATTGCATAATCAAGATTAAATACTAGACTATTATTGCTAATCTATGTTAGGAATGGTGTGGGACCAGACATGACAAGTCTCAGTTGTCGATGTACTTGCATGTGGTCACATAACAAGAATGAGTTGTTGTTATAAGATCCAAAAGTGGAAGTCCTAGTTTGCTGGTTGCCTGTATGAACTCTCAGGTCAAATAAGGATTATCCATGTGATTTGGATAAATATTGTTGTTTGGCAATGGTATAAGATAATTAGTACTTGGTCTAGGATTAATGGAGATGGTATTAATGCTACCCCCTACAATATGACCTACAACCGTATTATAGTCATGTGCAACTGTATGGTAGGTTTATTAGTTATTACCATTATAACCCTAGTTTTATCCATTGTTTTGTCATTATGGATTTTGCTGGTAATTTTGTTGGTTCTTCTAGTTTTTCCTTTGATTATGATACTACTAATTTTAATGTTGCACTAGCCATTGTTATTGTTGATTGTTCTACCACTATTAATTCTTATGTTAGGGAAAGGGGTTATGATAAATCCCAAGAGTTTGATTGGAAGTGGAAGCACCATTATCCAATTTTATATCCCCATTCTCAAACATATTCTTAATTAAATTCTTGATTTTGACACATCTTCATAGATTATGCCCATTGACTCAATGATGGTCACAAAATTCATTTTCTTGATACCAATTAGGGTAAGGAATACCTTGTAGATAATGTTTTTTAATGGGTCAACTAATCATATTAGCAATGATATTCTTGTGAAATATAGATTCAATGGGTTCTCCTTGGTAACTAAAGACAAAATGTGCAAGCATGATTCTCTTAGGAGTAGGGGTTTACAATGGTAAAGGCTGCTATATTTGTTGCGAAAGTCTTGGTTTTTATATTTTTGGTATTGGATGGAGAGGTTTTTGGGTAGGAGTAAGCTAAAAATGTGGTGTAGATGATGTCTACATAGTTTGGACATGATGAGATTTAGTTACTCCATTTCCTACAACATTCTTATTGAAATTGAATTACTTCGATCTTTCTTGATTATTGGCTTGTGTCGATTATGATGCTTGCATTTAATTGGGATGTTAGTCATTTTCATGATTGATACCTTGATTTTGATTGGTTGAATTAAGCTTGATGACCCATTTATTGATGATCACTCACTCGATCAATAAACCTTTATCAATGATCCCTTTAAATGTATGTGCACATTGCAATTCCAGATGATAGGCTATCTCACTATACAATTTTTTAATAAACATAATAGCTAATTATTTATCTAGTAAACTATAATTGAAATGACTTTCAAGGGCTCTCCATCACTGTAAATAACTTGTAAAACTCTCCCTAACCTTCTATTTTTCTTGGGTCAAGTTTACTAGTGAAATATCATGCTCAAGATTATATGAAAAGTGTTGTACAAATTTATCAGAAAGATCATCAAATTTTATTACTAAATTCTTAGTCAACTTTAAAAACCACTCTAAGGCTTGTCCAGCCGTGTTCCTTAGAAACAATATCAAAAGGTATATGTCACTATATACCGTTGGTTGAAATGCGATAAAGAACTCAATCAAATGGGCCTTAGGGTCACCTTTCCCTTTATACTTATCAAATTTGGGTGGTTCATATTCTAGAGGAAATGGTATCTACAAATATTATATATTGAATAGATAGGAACATACATCATCCAATTTGAAATTTTTAGTTTTCTTCCCCGCCTGAATAATAACAATTGCATCCTTAATTTGTTGCAATTATTAGGATAGGAACTAGAGGGGATATTGGTTTGAGGGAAAATGTTGGTTTAGGTAAATTGATGAGAGGTCACAAGTGGAACACTTTGACCAGGGTACAATGGAGACACCTATTTGGGTACATTGGCTTAGTTGGGGAATGGACTAGGAATACGTGTACATAGATTAAGATGTACTTGAAATTACACATTTGGTTACATGATATTCTAGTTTGGGTTGGTGATAAAGGTTTGACTTGGAGGATTTTGTGGTTGAGATGAAGTGATATAATCATATTGTGCGTGCTATGGTTGAAAAGGGACATGTTGCCAACTAATCAAACATTATTGTTGAGTAAGAACTTGTGGACCAAGACCCTATCTCTAAATTTGTGGTACATTTTGAACCAATGGTTGTCTAGTACATTTTTTAAAAACATGGGGACCTCCTTGTTACAAGAATCCTTATGAAGAAGTGAAATCATGTTGTAAATTTGACATCTATCATTGACCAATATTTACATGTTGTTGACTAGTCATTATTGGGTTTTGGACTGGCATATTAGTCTATGACTTAAAAGGTATGTTCATCGTTACCTAGTGAGGTGGAATATTAGTTACCCCTAATTGAAGTAGCAATGTATTCATCCTATGTTGGATTGATACACTATATTGTGTCTATTGTTGTGGGATACTACTTGCTACTTATTAAGGAGGAGTAGGATTCATCACATTCTATTATTGAGGCATAACATTAATAGTTGTTTGATTATCTAATCCTATAGGTTGTACACTTAAGGAAGTGGTTGGTTGAGGTTGTGGTGTATAAAATCCTATTCCTTGGTATGATGATATGCTCATGGGATTAACTATAGGCACACATTGTTGGCTATTTGTTTGTGTGTTAGTACCACTTTGATCAAGATTAGATGTTGTTTGCACATTTTCTACTACATTTGGCTCACTATTCAATGTAGAAGCTGAAGACACTTCTTCAATAATTAGCACATGTATCAAGTTATTTATCAAAGTGTTTTGTATAAATGGGTCAGAACTTGGATTCTCTTGTCCAATTGATTCCATTAACACTCATATTGAAGGTACTAAGTTAATAAGGGGTTTACTCACCATATTCATCTGATTGAAATCATTTACTAAATTCAAGTAGGTTTGGTATGTTATTTGCATTTGGTTAACGTGATCTTCCATGATGTTTTTTTCCTAATTAGATATATTGGGGCCTTGGTATGTTATTTTAACTAGAGCCATAGGATTGCTAGAAGAAGTCTATTGATCATAAATGATATTTTGGGGCATGCTTACTAGACTTGGTAAATTTTCATGGGGGAAGTCTGTTGGAAACTTAGCCCCTACCTCAATGGCCCTAACCAAAATCTTGACTTTATTCTCTAAAAAATGTCACTTAAATAAAAATGGATCATACGTGGAAGTTGAATTAGTAGAATATGGTTGTTGAATTACTAGTTTATCCACCATGGGTATTGTAGCTAAGTATTGTGTAGTTTGTTATTGGTCCTGTTCTATGCAAGGTGGTGTGTTAACCAAATAGTTAGCTAATGGATCTTGGCTTTGTGCCCCTAATTGAGTATTATAAGATGGATAAGAATACATCTCATAAGCATTGTTATCCACATAGGGGTCTTGTACCATTTCTTCCTACGCATCTACATTACTGATCCCTAGATTATACATGAGTCCACTATGAGTGTATAAATACATGTTTGGATCCATAATCAATGCTTTGTGATGAAATTTCAAAGAGTTATTCAAACTCTAAAAAGGAAAAACTATAAAACAAATGATGCCTTCAACTTAGTCTAGATTTTTCAAAAGGATCAAAAGTCTTATGCAAGTATTTGTGAGGAAATAAGCTAGCGTAAAATATCTAACATTTCACTGTTCACATAAAGATAAGCAAGTAAACGGACCAAAAAATTGTAATGCTAAACTTTAAGGTCAAAGTGTTTCAAATCAATTTAATCTAGGAATTTAAAATTTTATAAGTCTTTTGGCCAAATGCAGCATCAAAATTTGGGCTCAAACAAGGCATGTCCTAGGAATCTTGGCCAAATAATATCAAAATCTAGACTTTGAAAATAGATGAAAGTTTTAATTTTTTGGATTTTAAACACTTCTAATAAAGACTAGGAATTATATTTTTGGACATGAACTTGGTCAAATAGGTATAAGGTATGAAACAAAAGGCACTTTAGCAATAGTTTAATTTGTCATAAATAATGGTATAAAACTTGGTTCTTTTTGACAAACAAGCTAGACAAAGGTGAATAGTATAACTATGTTGTATACAAAAGATCAAAAGTACACTTGGATCGATCTGAATATGTAGGAACAAATTTGGAATTATATGTAAGAGATTCCATGAAATAAATTTCAAAATTATTTGGGTAGCATAATGACACTATACTACCCAAAAGGTATGATAAAAAAGTTTGTTTCAAAAACTCTCTAAGGCAAAAAAAAAATTCCATAATGACACTATACTACCCTTTTTAACTCAAAATTTTGTTGTGTATAGACTTAAAGTGCAAGTGTTTATCACAAAATGGCTTAAGTCTATCAAGTGATGATAATGATTATGAGTCTAAAATCACCTTCAACCTAAATTGGAAATTAAACCTAAGTTCCCTCAAGTTTAGTACAAATGGTGAACCCACTTATCACATCAACCCTATGAACTTGTAAAGGTGTAATTTTGAATTCAAATTATAAGTGAAGAACTTAAATAACTTTGATAAAGGTCTAGACTCAATTGGGTAGCATAACTATGCCAAAGTGGATGATATGACTCTCAAGCAATTGATGAACTTTAAACAAGGTAAATGGATGATTTCACATAGAAAACATAATGCCTCTTTGCTCAAATAAAAACGAGGACCATGTGTTTGGTTTGGGGTCATTTATTTACACCAAGTTTTGACTCCAAAAAATACTTTAATCTAGGACAATACCAACTAATTAATCACCCTTAGATCCTAAACTGACAAGGTTGCTTGGTATTGTTGGAATCCATCAATATACATTATTTGAGAAGATTTTAAGTATTCATACAAAATTAAATATGCATTATATAGTAGGGTTTTTACACCCACCTTCTATCAAATGATATTACTAAGACATGGACCTTGAGGCACACCTTGTATCAATAATAATTTCATGGTAAGTGAGGATTTGTCTAAAATCTAACAAGTTTTCAAATGATCTAGGGGAATCAATCACACAGTGACTTTCACGCCAAACAATGTAAAATAAAAGCATGGACTTTGGGTCCATATCACTCAACTTGTTGCAAAAAGGTCTAGTCCTTTTTACAACCACTACATCCTACTATTCACTTAGTGTAGTGTGATGTTCAAAGTGCCACTACGTCTTGTGTACAACTCTAAAAGAGTCAAATAAAGTCAATGTTAGGAGATGAAACCCTAGGTCAAAGCTTCCCTAAATAACTTACAGGAGATGATGAAGTCCTCCTCACAATCCAAGATATATAAATAAATAAAGCATGAAAATAGAAAGACTTTAGGGTCATTTTCAAGATCACCCAAACTTTAACAAGTTTTTGGGGAGTGTTGTAGATGACTTTCTTTCTAAGCCTTTGACTTGGCTACTTATAATAGGAATGGCACTTTTGATTCCAAGGGTTCCCTATAGGGGAAAAATGGAAGAGCATACATGTAATATCTCTCTTTTTTCCTAACAAAATTCAACTATATACCTATTGCGAGTAAAAATTGACAAGTGTGTTCAATTTTAAACCCAAATGAAATGTTTGGTGGTGTTCATTTGACCCCTTGGTCTTAGTTTTAAACTTTTAAAAAAATTCACCAAAAACATCTAAATATTCCTTGTTAAACACCAAAACAAAGTTTTTAATCAGATTTTAAGCATGCAAAAGTGATTTAAACATGTTTTGAGCAAATATCCCACTTCGTCATGTAGCAAAATTGTTAGCATGTCCTTTAGATTTGAATCCCTTTTGAGTTTGAAACAATAAAATTTTGAAAAAGAGGTCTCAGGTCTATGTTTTTTGAAAAACATAGTGACTGACGTCAGTCAATACCATCGACATTAGTTACGGGCAATCGAGATCTGACCAATGTCAGTTCTACTAATCAATGTCGATTACTGTGTAAAAATTGTGGAAACCAAAAATGGAAAAATAAAGTTATAAAATCAATTTTAAAGAGTTTTAAAAGGTAAAATAAGTTTTTTAAGGTTAAAAAAGGATCTCTTTCATGTGTAGGATGCATCTGATCCCATCAGGTGTGCCATTATGTGATATAGGAATTTAACTCAAGAGAGGATGGCTAGTATGGTGTTAGTTCTAAAATGAAAACAAAATGAAATAAACACACTAATAGCATAACATCTATAGGCCTAGACACTATGGAGAGATTTAACAATCATGAATGAAATACACAACTAAAATGTAAAAGAAAACTCTTTTACCTTCCTTGGATGCTCTAAAATGCTTGTTATGGTGGCTTGCTCAGCTTATGCTCATGAAGTCCTTGGTAATGGAAGCTTGATAACCTTCATCTCTCCTTGGAACCTTTGGCTTATGGCTTGGCTTGGCTTAGAATAAATTTTCATTATAACACTAGTTTCTTGAATATTTTTGAAACCAATCTTGCATTATAATTTTGCACTAATTAAGCTTAGAAATGATGTTGTGAGGCCTCCTATTTATAGATTTTTAGATTTTATCAGAATCAACCTCAACCATCCATCTCAAGATTGAGATGTGTGGTTGAGGATTAATTCAATTTTTTAATTATCCTCATCATGGCATTGGAAGAAGTGGAAATCAAGAGGCATGGAGGGCATCATGGAAGGCATTGGTGAGGCATGGAGGGCATGAATCTTGATATTTGTGACATTTATGGCCTAGGGATGTATTCCCAAGAAATGAGGTCACTTAATGATGAATATATTCAATATTAATTTATTAAAAAAAGTATTCAATAAGTTTCCATGGATTTATTAAGTAGGCCTTGATTTTGGTTAATTATCTCTTAATCGTGATTAAGCACTATATGCACAAATTACTCAAATTGATCAGAATGCCTTATTATTGGTCCTAAAATTAACTAGATTTGAATTTAAAGTCCACATCAGATGTGTTGGATGCATATTCCCATTTAAAATGTTTCCAATGACAAATAATAAAGGCACATTTATTATGCAAAATATTTGATAGGAAAGAACAGTCCAGAGCACACAGGAGCAAATTTGGCATTTTGACTCAAAATGGACTGATCAAAGTTAGTTGGTTGATAAATTTCATTGCCCCATTTAGGGATAACCTAGCTAAAATTGGAACTTGAATATGTCATTTTTACATCATATAACATGTTTTCATATTTTAGGCTAGATTATGCATTTTAGGTGGAAACTACTCAAAATCCTAGTTGGAGGTTATCGATGGCCAGTTTTAGGTGTCTACACTACACACTTGTAGTTTTTGATGACTAAATACCTCAAGACCACCTATAAAACCCCTAAACATTTTTAACCCTTAAAAAACCTCTCTTAACCTAACTAAATCACTATTTTTCTAGTCACATAATATTATTCAAAAACACTAATTCAAAGCACTATTCACTATCACTATTCACTATGGGGCCCTCTATCACTATTCATGATGACATGAAAAATGACATGGCATGAGACATGGAAAGTGAAATGACATGTGACATGGCAAGTATCATGCCATGTGACATGGCAAGTGTCATGTCATGTGACATGGTAAGTGACATTGAAGGTGATATGGCAAGTGACATGGCTCAGAAGTGAGGTGGATTGATGTGGGACATCATACCCCACTTGGGACCCTTTTAAAAAGTGACTAATGGCCTCATTTAAGCATCACAAGGCCCCCCCTTGAAATATGGAAAATTTTATTTTAGGAGGACATAATCCAACATGAATTTTCCCTTCACACAAAAAATATTCTTCAAAATAAGATACCTACTTCTTTAGTACATTGAGAAATACAAAGAGCACCCATTTTTTACTTTTTAACCCAAATGGGAATCCCACCAACCCCATATTTGAATATTCATGCACCACATGTAAAATGGTGACACATTTGGTGTGCCACATTTTTAATTTCTTTAATGAAGACAAGAAAATGTGGTGAAAAGTCTTAAAGCCTCATTCAAATCCATGTGCATGATTCCCATTCAAAGATGGAGTCATGTGCAAAGTGGAAAAATCACCAACCCAAATGGGAATCCTCACTAGCCCCATTTTTGAATATTCATGAACCACATGGAAAATGGTGCCATATTTTATGTGCCACCTCTTTATGTTTTTAGATTAAGACAATAAAGGGTGGTGAAAAGTCTTTAAGCCATATTCAAAACCATGTGCATGATTCCCATTCAAAATTGGACCCATGTTCAAGGTGGGAGACTTACCAACCCAAAAGGGACTCCCACCAACCTCATAATTGAATTATTTATGAGCCCCACTTGGAAAAATTCACCACATTTCACTATTCCCCTCCTTTGGCATGTTTCATAACATCAAATGTTATAAATAGCTCCCTTCTCCTTCACCCAAGGTTAAGTTGGAAGTTAGTTTTTGATTCTTAACATTTTGTTACAATTTTTTGAAGGAGGTCATCATTTTTGAGGTCATCATCATCTTGGAGGAGAAAATATCAAATCAATGAAGCTCTACCAAAATTTCCTCAAGCTCCATCAACAACATCTTCATCAACCATCTTCATCAAGCATCAAGGTAACATTTGTTTGCTTTCTTGTATTCCATTTATTTCATTTCTTGGCCTTCTTATTTCATTAACCTCATACATTTAACCCATTTTCCTCTCCTATTTTAAACCCCTTTAATTCCCTACCCTCTTATCCATTTACATCCTTTTCGATTCACCCTTTACCTCCTTCTTACCACCTTGACCATTTATCCATTTTGCCTCTTTGCCATCTTGACGTCTTGACTACATAATCCCTTTTACCATTTATCTTCTCTTTGTTGACTATCATTTACCCATTTAAATAATTAACAACTCAATAAAAACCTTATCATTTCCTTTTGACTCTTGTCATAAACTAAACCAAAACCACCATTTTGCCTTAACCAATTTTCAACATTAACATAACCAAACTAGTTGCTTTACTTTGGATTAACTTATCAAAGCCTTTTATTATATTGTATTAAATTCAATTGGTTACTAGTTTTAATTTAAATTTTTATAATTTAATGTAATAATATATTTATTTTATCATATGAACCTAAATTTGTAAAATAGTTGGATTGACAGCCTCCTAGAAAGCTTTCACTTCTAGGATCTAGCTCATGCTAGGCAATCCACCCATCTAATTGTCTAACAAACAAGTTTCTTTTAGTGTTTTATTATTTGTAGGTCATGCTCCCAAGCCAAAGAGGAGATATCCATAATCACTTAGATATAATTCATGCACTTTAATAGGTATTCTTCCACACTCTCCATAACTAGTTTATACTTTTCACTCTTAGGAAAAAGAAAAAATTAGATAAGAAAAATTTTGGCACATATGGTGGGACCCCTTATGGGTTCATAGTTTTTTAGGCATATAGTTGCATTTATTGAAATTTTAATGCTCTTGCCTTTCTTTTATTTCTAAATTTTGAAAAAAAAATCTTTCCTTTTTTCTTTTCTAAAAAAGAAAAAAAAAGGTTTTCATCTTAGGGATAGGCTGTATTTTATATCTTGCATTTAAGTGTATTTTAGATATTCCTTGTTTGCATGAAAAGACACAAATTTTTTATTTTAGGTTAAAATTGAGTGCATTCATGGTATTGCCTATTTAATGATTATCTCACCTAGATTAGCTAAACACATTATAAATTAATCGTAGCACACATATGTTACACTATCGAACCATATGCAAAAATTAAACATCAAAACTTATTTGAGATAAGGCCCATTGAGATTTCATCTCCTTTTGGATCACCTTAACCTACCTATTGATCCCACTTGGATTTCATCACCAAGGGGAGGACCCACTCCATTCTCTGGTGGAGTATAAACTCTAGACAAATGGTATATATTAGTTAAATACCTGCACTGGCTGTGGGATCGTGAAGTGAGGAGAGTACACCCTCCGTACCAATCCATGTACCTAGTCTAGTTCAAATTATTTGAGCACCAAAATTTAACCCAAAACCATCCTTAGATGACTTTTCTAGTACCTAACTTAGAATCTAATTTCCCCTTTCACATTCTTTAAAGAATAAGCCAAAATTGATTTAAAATAAATCCTAATATTCATTATGCTTTTAGTGTGTGCCTTTTTTGCTTTGAGTTTTTATTTGTTTGCTTATTATGTGAGGAAAGAGGTTCATTATCCATTTCTAAATTTTTCATATGGTTTTAACCAGACAACAAGTGAAAAACCAAAACAACTCACCACCATCTTCTTCTTCATCCTCATCTATGGATTATACCTCGGACATTGATAGATCACTCCATGCTTCACTACACCATTATCCCCTACCTATGATACCTACAACAATCCCTGAAGGTGATTCATATTTTACCACCTTTTTAGATAATAATCTAGTTACTTTACAACACTATCTTAATACCTTATCCTACCATACTTTGATGGCTTCAGTTCCTTCCGTGGATCTACCATATGGTATGCCACACCACCTTATGTTTAGTGTTGCATCATCCCCCCTTCTATTATCTAAGCTTCATCTTTTATCATTAGTCCATCTACCACCACCCCTCAAACACTTGTTACCCCAACCAATACCTCTAATATTGGTTCAATTTTACCCCTTGTCACTTCTACCTCTTTTTTCTAAAATGGTGTCTTCCACACCCATTTTTACCACTCCCTTCAGCTTAACAAATATACCAACGTCAACCCCCTTTCATAACTTGGTACTCTCCATACCACAAACACTTCCCCCTATAAGCACTTTGGTCATTACCCACCTTCAACCAACTAACCCACTAATCTCTTTGATGCCATACATAAATGCCCCAACATCAGCCATCCAACACATACCTATGATGTCTTATCAACATATTCCTAACACACAAGTATACATACCTTCACCTTACACCCAATCTTTTGTGACCTCACACACACATGTGATGTCATCCCAATCATCCATTAGTTATTCCCATGTCACCCAACCATGATAAAATGTGTCATATACCTATCTAACCCAACAACCCCAAATGGACTTAGTTAAGATGCTAATGGAGAAAATGACTACCCTTGATTCATCTATCTCAAGATCACCTAACCTTATGTCTTATGACCAAATTTGCAATGAACCCATCCATCCATCTGTCCCTCTCTAACTATATCCTCCACAATGGGAATTGTTAAAATTCTCTAAATTTCAAAGCAAGGAGGACCCCCAACAACATTTAAGAGTATTTAGGCATGCATGTTACTTGATTACCCATGATGATGCTCTTCTCCTCCATACCTTTCTTATGTCCTTATCTGGACCAACATTAGATTGGTATAGTGCCATCCTAAAACACTAGATCTTCTCATTATCCCAACTAGCCCAAATGTTTTTGGATCACTTTTTGATCAATATATCAAAGAAGTGTCTATTACCAACCTCTACTCCATTTGAAAATTAGAAGATGAATCTATTGTTGATTTCATGGGTCATTGGAGGAGCCTAATCAACCAAATTTCCTTTTCATTACCTCAACCTAATCTTATAGAGCTCTTCACCTAAGCATGTGCAAAACACATTTCATCCACATCACATGTCCAAAGCTTCTAGAATTTTGATGAAACTTTTACCATGGCTTGCAAACTAGAGCATAGAGACATTGATGAGGGACTATTAAAGTTGAAGAACAAGAACCCAACTTACAAACCCAATGATCCCTCTTCTTCTAAATGGCACAATCAAATCAATTCCAACACTTAAAATAAAAAAACTACCAATGCCATTGTCCTCAAAGCTATTCCACCACCATCTACCAACCAATAGAACCCAAGGAACCAAACCTCTGACTCTCCTAATTATTCAAACCAAAACTAAAGGAATCAAACTTGGAATAATAATAAGAAATTGAATCCACTTAGGGAGCCTTTTATTTCTATTTTGGAAAAGCTACTAAAAGTCAATATCATCCAACTTCCACCAATTAAACCACTCAAACGGTTTGATGCTTATCACCCCATACCTAGTTGGTATAATGAGAATGGCCATTATGTTAATTATCGAGTCATATGACATGACATCAATAGGTACACTACCTTTAAATACTTTTTCCAATCCCTCATTGACAAGGGGTATCTTACATTGGAAAATCTTAATGCACCACCAAACCAAGCCCTCAACATCTTCCACAACCTTTCCCTAATCATGTTCCTCTACCCCTAATCATGAAAATAAACCTAAATCATCTCATGAGGCACATACTATTAATGTGGTTACTAATGAGCCCATTGATGAAGGAAAGTTTACCTCAACCACTTCTTTCCCCATTACCCTAACGAAAGAAAAAGACTACCTTCTATTCCTTTGGATACCCAAACAAAGGAAGCAACCATATCCATGCCACTATTGGAGGATATCACACCTACCTCCCTTATCGTAGAACCATCCACCCCCTCTTTGGAAGATATCTCACAAGAGAAGATAAATCCATCCACCTAAGCTCTAATTTCAAAACCTTCTATCAGAGATCAAGATAAAGGTAAGGGAACCAAACTGGAACTTCTAACCCCTTTTTTGGCAGACCAACCTATCCCTTCTAAACTAACTAAAACCTCCCTAAATTGATTGACCCTCAAACACCTAAACCCACCAAGATAACTAAAGTGACCAAATCCCCTCCAAAACTAATAACTAAAACAACCAAAGAAGTAAAATCACCAAAGGGCCCAAAACCCCAAATTTTACCTCCCTCAACCTTTCCCTCCATTCTAGGTCCCCATCCCTCTACCTTAAACATAAATTCCATCATTTTTACCAAAACCCCACCACCTTTATTCATCACACCTTCATAATTTATTTTTAAATTGCCTTTCTTCACCACACCAAAAATTCCTAAGTTACCTACCTTGCCCTCCTCTACCACTAGCCTGTCAACCATCATTCCAAAACCAAAATTATCAACCAAGCATACCACTTTATCCTAGACACCTGCCACCAAACCTACATCCACGCATCCTCCCACTTCAACACCCAAAGGAAAAACCACTAAATATGTACCATCTTTATCTTATTCTTAACCATTCTCTAGTGGTTTTGCAAACTTGTTCCTTGAGCTTACCACCCATCAAACCCTTCGACCCTTCACATACCAAACCCTGTTGGTTTAATGATAAATTGATATGTGTATACCATAGGGCACCAAGACATGACCCAAAAAGTTGTAAAGCTCTCCAAACAATCGTTTGTAGCTTGTATCAAGATGATGCTATATTATTAGATGAACCCCCTTCATCCCCATTGCCAATCCAACCACCAACTCAACCCATCCAATCTTTGATCTTACCCAAAATTAAAAAGGAGGAACCAAAGCAACCACCCAATCCAAAAAAACTCCTTATCCACACTATTCACATGATTATATGATCTTAAGCCCAACAAAAGGATAAAGGGAAGGCTAAGGCATCCATTCCTTAGACTTACCCCTCCCTAAACTCCCAAGCAAACAATACCCAACCATCTCTATCTTTTAAAAAACCCAAGGTGTCTATCTTAGGTGCCTCCCCGTATAACCCTCCATACCCTATCCCATATGCAATATCTATTTGAAAAGGTATCCTCAAGTAGCTTCACCAAACTCTAATAAAAATTAGCTTATATGAGTTAGTCTCTACCTCTCCCCATCATTGCTAGTCACTCATATAAGCCTTGCAATCAATTGAGGTCTAACCCAATGAACCTTAACCTCTTGTGGATTTTATTGGGACCCATAAAACTTCTAACCTTGTCTCCTTCAAAGATTCAGAAATTCCTTCTATTCATCTAGAGGACCCTAATCCCCCCTCTTCATTACAACATACATTAATCAAACCCACATCAAAAGGGTGATGATTGATGGAGAAGCCAACATCAATATCATCTCCTCCCATGCCTATGACTAGCTGAAATTACCCCCAAACATCATGTTTGAAATCATAGTGGTCCTTCATTCCTTCAATGATACCATGGCCACCACCTTGGGCATAGTTGTCCCCCATATCTATGTAGGGCATTGTATCATTCCTAAACTTTTTTATGCTATAAAATGAGAATTAAAATAGAATATTTTACTCAAGCACCCTTGGATTCATGTCATGAGTTGTGTCCCTTCCACCTTACATCAATGTGTCAAATTTGAACATGAAGGGCAAGTTGTGACTATCCAAGCTGACCCTAGTCTTTTTACATATTACAATATGACATACCAGCCTAATGATGTCTTTCTTCCTCCTTCATCCACCCTACAACCATCTACCAACAACACAACCTCACCAACCATAACCCATATCATTTACACACCTAATGTTGATGAGGCTTCCACTAGCTCATGTATCCCCTCTTCCTAGATTTTTATAGAAGACCCCGTGATAACCACATTCTGATGTTTTTCTTTTAGGGAATATAAACTCTTAGTCTTAGATGCCTTCCTTACCCCCCAAGAATATGTTAATCTCAGACATGACCCTTCTTATGACCCTAACATTGGAACTATCATCCCCATTGGTCTCCTTAACCATCAAACAAATTTAATTTATGGGGGACTTAATCAGCGACTTCCAACCCCTACCACTACATCATCCATCTAACCATTTACCTCTAACTTTTACTATCTTAGCAAACCAAAGTTTGCTAAGTTGTATCTTCATAGATGTGCTTGGAAAGGATTTATCCTTGATATCTATGAACAAAGGCCTCATGAGTTTCCCCATCTCAAAATTTTTCAACCTCATGAGTCATTTGGCCTTGGGTATGAACCACCGCAAGAATCCACCAATTCACCCAAACCCATTGCCACCATAGAGGAATAAATCCCATCCTTGCCAACCTAATCACTTTCTCCACTTAAAGACCCTAATATCATCCCTCCTAACTTTTATTTTATCAATACTGTAAGTTTGGGCCCCCTCATTTACAACAAGAGTGGCCAAACCAAAGTCCTTCCACTCATACATCCTAAAATGGTAGATAATTATTCTCCCACCATCAACACCATCTAACATCAAGATGATGATTGTATTATTACCTACCTCAATGTGAGGGATTCTTTTATCCACAACTCCCTTCTTATTGAGGCCCCAACTATGATGAATGAATCTACAATCGATATCAACTTGGGCACTTCAGATAACCCCCATATTGTTAAATTAGGCCAATCATTGAATACCAAGGACAATCAATACTTCTCCTCTTTCCTCTAAGATAAAAACATAGCATTCACTGGGTATTACAATGATATGCCTAGGATTGACCCCACCATTACTACCCATAACATAGTCATTCATCATGATGCCAAACCTATCAAATAGAAGCTTTAATGCATGTACCCTCACATAGCCCTTCTCATTAAAGAGGAGCTTCAACGTCTCCTATCTATAAAATTCATTCAACCCATTTACTACCCTCAATGAGTCTCGAATATCATCCTTATCACCAAATACACTAGGGGTCTTCATATTTATGTGTAATTTCATGATGTTAACCTTGACTTCCCTAAGGATGACTTTTCTATACCTAGAATTGACCAACTTGTTAATCTTACAGTCAACCATGAGATGTTATCTCTCATAGATGGGTTTTTAGGTTATAATCAGATCTTGATTACTACTAAAGATTAGCATAAAACTACCTTTACCACCCCTTGGGGGACATTTTTCTATAGAGTCATGCCTTTTAGGTTAAAAAACACTAGTAAAAACTATCAATGTGCCATGACTTATATCTTACATGATATCATCTATAAAATTGTAGAAGACTATGTGGATGACCTTCTTGGGAAATCAAAACTTTGAACAAATCACTTGATTGTTCTTACAATCATATTTGAATACCTTAATCCCAAGAAATACATTTCTGGGGTATTTTAAAGAAAGCTTCTATGCTTTATCATCTCTCTTCATGAAATTGAATTAGACTCTACTAAAGTTAGAGCAATTTTGGACATGCCTCTTCCAGCCAACCTTAAGCAGCTCCATAGCCTACAAGGAAAACTCTAATCCATTAGTCATTTCATTTCACAACTTTTATACTGATGCCAACCTTTCCATCACCTTCTAAATAAGGAGGTCTCTTTAAAATGGAATAGTGATTGCCAAAAGGCCTTTGATTCACTCAAATAGTACCTTTTGTCACCACCTATCCTCTCCCTTCTTAAAGATGACCACCCCTTTTACCTATATATCTCTTCCACTGACCATTCCCTAGGGTCAATGTTAGCTCACCAAGATGAACAACATAAAGATCAAGCCATCTACTACATTAGTTATATGCTTGTATAATATGAGACTCAATATACACACACTAAGAAACTCTACTTAGCATTGACCTTCATGACCACCAAACTCTACCACTACCTTCTTAACCATAAAACCTATGTCATCACTAATACTGACTTGCTTAAATACATGCACTCTAAACCATACCAAAATCAGTGTATCAATAAATAGCTCATGCTCCTAGCTAAATTTGACCTTGAATTCCTCTAGTAAAAGTCAATTAAAGGTCAGGTCATTATCGATCAATTGGTTGGAGCTCCTTTAGAAAATAACCAACAACCTCCTCTTGTCTTTTTGGATGAGTCTATCATGACTCTTTTTCAAGAAGATGACATAACTTATCAAATGGCCATGTTCTTTGAAGGCTCAAAATACCAACAAAGAGGGGATGCCAGAGTTATTCTCATTCCTCTCAATGACAAACCCCTTCCTCTCTCCTTCAAACTTGACTTTGAATGCACCAATAATATGGCCAAGTAGGAAGACCTAGTGATAGGTCTCTAAATTGCTCAAAGCTTGGTAAATTAAGACAATCCATGTCTTTGGTGATTCCCAGCTTGTGGTTGACTATGTCAATCAATCTTATGAATTTAAGAATGATGTCTTGCAAAAATATAAACTTTTAGTTGAATTTTTTTAAAAATCATTCAAACATTACCTAGTCCAATCCATTCCCTAATGTACCAATAAATTTATAGATACAATGGCTTGCCTTGTTTCTCAAATCACATCTCAACCTTCCAATTCTAAAATATTTGTCACTATTCATCATTTTACCACACCCTCTTATGGCCAATCTGACCTCCATACCTTTTTAAATGTGGAGGAATCTCCATCTGACATTTGGCTTGACCAAACTTTTAACTACCTCAACCTATACATCATTCCTACCAACCTCTCTAGGAATGCCCACAAAAACTTTATTCAAAGTACATCTCATTACACCATACTAGGGTGAATCCTTTACAAACATGATGGGATCTATGGAGGACACTTTAGTGGCCTAACAGTCACTAAACGTATCCTTTGCCTTGGTTACTATTGGCCCAACCTTAACCAAGATTGTTGTGATTATGTAAAAAAGTGTGTTAAATGTCAACACCATGCTAATTTACATCATGCGCTAGCCAATAGCCTCTAAGTATCTAATGAATTTTGGCCTTTATCTCAATGGTGGATTGATCTCATTAGAGAAATTAACCCTCATTCTTCACAATGGCATATCTCCATCATCACAACCACTAAATACTTCACTATGTGGGTGGAAGTTATTCCTCTAATCTCTACTAAAATGGAAAAGATTGTCAACTTTATCAACTACAATATCATCTACCACTTTGGTGTTCTTGATCTTGGAAAATCCTTCAAGAATTCTAAGGTTTATATGATTCATTTGGCATGAATTTAAGATTTTTCGTGCCTTAATGACCATAATAAAATGGACTAGCGAAAGCCTCTAATAAAACCCTCACCAAATATTAGCCAAATTTGTTAGTGCTTCAGGTTAAGATTGGCACTTGCACATCCCATTCACCTTATGGGCCTATCACACTATTATTCAAACCTCTATGGGTGCTACCCCTTTATCTCTAGTCTTTAAAGTAGAGGCAATCTTAACTCTTGAAGTCTAAATCCCCTCTCTTTGCATATCTTTGAAGGAACTCATTTTTGAGGAAGATTTTCATTAGCATTGTTTAGCCCAACTTGAGCTACTTAACGAGCATCATTTAGTAGCCCTCACCCACCTCCATATCTATCAAGAGCATATCACACATGCTTATAACAAGCACCTCAAACAATGGGAATTCAATATTGGAGATCTCATCTTAAAATTAAACCAACACATGACCAACATGGAGAAGAGTAAATGAGGCAAGTTTGCTTTCAATTGAATTAGACCCTACATCATCACCCATAAGTATGGATCCGAAGCTTATCATTTATCCACTCTCGAGGGAAAAATAGACCTTGAGCCTCTCAATGCTTCACATTTGTGATCATTTTTTTGTTAAATAAGGATCAAGCTCACTTGTTTGTCTAACTTAAGCTCATTTCTTGATTATGAGATTTTAACCTTCACCCATCTTCCTCCTCCCCTTTTGAGGATAATTGATTACAATATATAACCATGTGATTAACTATCATAGTCATGTCATAATCCTAAATATGGGTACCATGGCTCTACCCATAGCATGGTTCTCATAGATACTTTTCATCTCTAACAAGATGGAATCCCATGGTCATTATCTCTCAAAACCACACCCTTTCACATATCATTGAACTTATTATGTAAATTTTTTCCCTCATAAAGGTAAAACTCTTAACATAATTGGATTGGTCCATGTATAAATATATTTCATATTGTAAAAATTAATTGGTGTTAAGCATCGGATATACTAAGAGGGGGGGTGAATCAGTATATCATATATCTTATAAAACTTTCTCTTGATTAAATTCCACTTAATCAAACATTCAAGATATTCAATAAAACTAAAACAATAAACACCACACAAGAGAGAGATACCACATATAATGTGGAAACCCAATGTGGGAAAAACCATAGAGAACAATCTCAAGTATATGAATGATCACCAACCCAAACAATATTTGCAAGCACCAACTTGCAGGAGCACCAACCCAACAACTATTCATGAGCACCAACCCATAGGAGCACCAACCCCTTTGCTGAGCACCAACCTATCAACTATTTGTGAGCACCAACCCAATAACAATTCATGAGCACCAACCCACAAGAGCACCAACCCCTTTACTAAGCACCAACCCAATAATAATTCTTGAGCACCAACCCACAGGAGCACCAACCCCTTTGCTGAGCACCAACCCAACAACAATTCATGAGCACCAACCCACATGAGCACCAACCCCTTTATGTATACCACACACCTATCTCTCAATGTTGTATCTCAACAAATGATAGTTCATTACAACATCTCTTTCCTCTCTCTCACCTTTTTCTCTTCTAATTTATATATAACAAATACAAATCATATTCATCTCTCATAATTGCTCTTATAAGCTAGATTTTACAATATCAAATCAACCTCTATCTCTCATATTACAAATGGCTTCTTAAGCCTTTATTTATAGCTTTCCAAATGACCTTTGGCCTTCCCCCTTTGTGACCCTTCAATCCTCATGGAAAATAGTGCCAAACTTATATGACCCTTCATATTCTTGCCTTTGAAAAGTCATGTGGTGACCCTTCATGACCAAAAATGTCCTTCTCTCTTTTGTCCTTATCTTGGTGACTTTTCATATTCCTCAAAGTGTCCCTTCATGAGAAATTGTGCCCTTCCTCTTTTGTCATCATTTGGTGACTCTTGGAATTCCCCAAGATGACTTTTCATGGGAAAATGCATCCCATACTTCTTTTGTCTTTACCCTGTGGCTCTTTGACTTCTCCATGGGCCCTTCTTTTATCTCATATGCAACCAAAAATATATTCATTAATATTAAATAAATATTAACTCACATTAGCCGAGATATATCTATTACAAACAACATTAAATGTAATGGGGTCTTTATCACCAATAATGCTAGACATTTGACATCAATGACAATATTTACAACAATCTTCCCCTTTGTCATTGATGGCAACCTCAATCCTGAAACTGCCATATCTTGTCACTTGCACATACTGTCATCTAAAAACATATAGTAACTCCCCCTTACTATAGTAACATGTATCTATTCCCTATACCTATTTCTATACCTGTACATTTACCTATTATTCTCCCCCTTTGACATCAATGGCAAAGGGCCTACCTATAGATAACACTTAGCTCCCCCTCAATTGATGCTAGACATCAATGGTAGGAAGTAATAGAAATTACTCCCAACTCCTCTTGCAGATCTTTGAATGTATCCTTTGATCATGCCTTTGAGAATCTACAATCAACTCATTTGAATATTTTCTTCTAATATCACAACCTTTCGCATGAAACTTTAATGTGTATCCTTGATCACATATTTGATTTACACTCAATAGATTATGCTTACAAAATATTCTTAACTTTGGTTTTACTAATATCCAAACTTAAAATACCTTTTTCAGCTATCCTGGCAGTGGTTTTATCTTTTAATTTCACTATGCCACCATTGATATACTTTACTCTTATCTCCTATCATTGAACATCTGCTATCAACAAACCATGGCTGATCTTTATTTCTTACATGCAAAGCTATTTGCACCAACATTGAATCCTTAGGTTGTTTCTTCTGCCATGAACATGTCTAAACCTTCTTCCTAATGAATGGATCTTTGAAACTCTGATCCTTCTTCTTGATGAATGGATCTTTGAAACTTTGAACCTTATTCATTAAATCTGCATGAGTATTCTTTTCCTTCTTTCTGAAACTGTTAGCTCTTTTTCAACATTCTAATTTCTTGTGACCATAATCATTTGAAACACATTAAAACTTTTAAACACTGCATATGCAATAATCATTCTAATAGCCTTAACCTTAACACCGGTGCAAAATTTTCTTCAAAAATCTATTCACTTAAAAGATATACAAATTAATCTATCAACTCACCTTCTTGTCATGCAACATAGCCAAGACCCAATAGCATCCACCATGCTTCAATTTTTCTTAAAAGTGTCTCCTTAAAGCCTAGAAGAGACACCCCACACAAAAGGGTCCTAGAAACAAATCTCAAGAGATTCCCACATCTCCTCTATTTCTTCCTTAATCTTCTTGTGTTTTTCTTTTAGAATCCATTTAAGCATGTCTAACCTTTTTGACTTACTAACCTTATCATTTATGATGTTTTTCATCTTCTCAACTTTTGCAGCTATCTTATCTTAACAAAGCTCGTGCTCAAATGTAACAAGAGATTTTGCACAATCCTTCCTATTTGATTCTTTATCTACTATAACAAGTAATTCATTTTCACTCTTAAACTCAACCTGATCAACCTTTACTATTTTAGGTCTTCAAACCTTAATTTGACTCTACTCATATATTTTAGGGGCTCTGTATCCTTTGACATACTTTGAATATCTCTTTACTTTATTTTGACATAATTTAGCAATATGGCCAACATCATGACAACAAAAGCAAACAATATTTCTCATACCTTTTTCTTGAATGTGACTGAGATCTCCCTTTGACTAATTGCTTCTCCTCATATAGTCTCTTGCCATATGACCAACATGATGACAAACAAAACAACGGCCAGGAAAAGAATTTGAAAAATTGAAAGCATTGCGCTGCCTGATTGGCTTCTTTAATTTTCCTTCAAAACCTACATCCTTCTTTCCTTGGACTAATATTTCATGATATTTCTCAACCTTGATTATAAGCTTCTCATGATTATCCTTTAAAGAACCTAACTCAACCTTCAACTGATTACACTCTTCTTCTCTGGATATCAAACTTGAATTTGCAACCTCTAACTGATTCTTAAGATCTTGAATAAATATCTTATTTTCTTTTACTTCTATAGCCAACTTAGAATCCAAGATACACACCCATTCTTTAAGAGCTTCAACCACAGATTTCAAATCTTGATTTTCCTTCTTTAGATGCTTAGCCATTTTGTGATTTTCCTTGATCTACCTTCAAGCTGTTAAACCCTTTCTGAAGAAACCTACTCTAATACCACTTGTTAAGCATGGGATATACTGAGAGGGGGGGTGAATAAGTATATCATATATCTTATAAAACTTTCCCTTAATTAAATTCCACTTAATCAAACATTCAAGATATGAAATAAAACTAAAACAATAAACACCACACAAGAGAGAGATACCACATATAATGTGGAAACCCAATGTGGGAAAAACCATGGAGAACAATCTCAAGTATATGAATGATCACCAACCCAAAAAATATTCACAAGCACAAACTTGTAGGAGCACCAACCCCTTTGTTGAGCACCAACCCAGTAACTATTCATGAGCACCAACCCATAGGAGCACCAACCCCTTTGCTGAGCACCAACCCAACAACTATTTGTGAGCACCAACCCATAGGAGCACCAACCTAGTAACACTTCATGAGCACCAACCCATAGGAGCACCAACCCCTTTACCGAGCACCAACCTAGTAACAATTCGTGAGCACCAATCCACAGGAGCACCAACCCCTTTGTCGAGCACCAACCCAACAACAATTCATGAGCACCAACCCACAAGAGCACCAACCCCTTTGTGTATACCACACACCTATCTCTTAATGTTGCTATCTCAACAAATGATAGTTCATTACAACATCTCTTTCCTCTCTCTCACTTTTTGCTCTTTGAAGCTAGATATAACAAATACAAATCATATTCATCTCTCACAATTACTCTTCTAAGCTAGATATTACAATATCAAATCAACCTCTATCTCTCATATTACAAATGGCTTCTTAAGCCTTTATTTATATCTTTCCAAATGACCTTTGGCCTTCCCCCTTTATGACCCTTCAATCCTCATGGAAAATGGTGCCGTACTTATATGACCCTTCATATTCTTGCCTTTGAAAAGTCATGTGGTGACCCTTCATGACCAAAAACATCCTTCCCTCTTGTTCTTATCTTGGTGACTTTTTCGTATTCCTCAAAGTGACCCTTCATGAGAATTTGCACCCTTCCTCTTTTATCTTCACTTGGTGACTCTTAGAATTCCCCAAGATGACTCTTCATGGGAAAATGCATCCCATCCTTTTTTTATCTTTACCCCATGGCTCTTTGACTTCTGCATGGGCCCTTCTTTTGTCTCATATGCAACCAAAAATATATTCGTTAATATTAAATAAATATTAACTCACATTAGCCATGATATATCTATTAAAAACAACATTAAATGCAATGGGGCCTTTATAACCAATAATGCTAGACCTTTGACATCAATGACAATATTTCCAATAATTGGGTCAATATCTTAAGCATTATAGACTAGTCCCTCAAAGGACAACTACCCAGAAATAAAATAAAAATTTCCACATGTAAGGTAGACTGCTCCATTGAAGGATAGCTATCAAAAACTTTAAAATAAAGCCAATACGCTTATACCAATCCCTTGAAGGATGGCTAAGTTAACTTTGTCAAAAGTAGAGAAATTTCACATAAGTTTCTTACATCGATCAATTTCTCATATATAGTAATAAATAAAAATACCCACTATCACAATAAATTCTAAAGCCACAATCGGCTCTCAAGAAACATAATAAGTTGGAAGCCATAATCAGCTTTCTCATGTAGACTTCTAGCACTGATCAATCTACATCTATCATATGACATGGACTTATCTATTACCATTCTTAAGCCACCTATAGATAGGGCAAACTAATTCATATGAGGTTATCATACATAACACCCATTACCCTTCACACCACCTATCACCCATCTTCCCTTTAGACTACCTTTAAATCAAGGGATTTATAGCTTACTTGACACCCTATGATCAAGAAACTTTTTTTTATCAAATAAAAACTACTCATGCACAACACTTAAAGGGATTATATTCATTAAGTAGATCCCACTTTAGGTCTATTTTTAGTCCTTATCAAAAACAAAGCATCATGCCCTATTCCTCTCTCAATGTCTTTGGTTGATGTTTTCATCATGACTTTTACCATCCATTATTAAAAAAATAATAATCATTCTCTTTATATTAAGCAAGATTATAGCAACCATAACCATAACCATAACATTCATAAGTATCCACACAACCTCAATCATAATAACATTCAAACAATGATATCTAACACATTTTGTACATGTTTACAATAAACTAAGAAATATTTTATGTTAGGTGTGAGGAGTTACATGATGCATACAAATTTATTATACTATCCATGCTTCACCTAAAGCCCCTACATACATTATTTCCTACCTAAGTACTAGGTTGATTATTTGGTGACTCTATATTTGTGTACAACCATCTTTCTACTTGATTGCTCCCTAAACTCACATATGTAACATTCCCTATCTCAGTGGTTGTTAAATGGTGTAATCTATTTTCCTCTTCCACATTCATCTCCATATGCAAAAAAACATATTCTACTCTAGGTCTTTCACCCTACTTACCTATCACAACCATTACATCCCTATACTCTAGTTGTTTTTTATTGCATCAATACCATTGGTTGTTGCCTCAATGCACATCCACTTGGATAGTGAGGGTTCCTTCCATAGATAGGCCAATAGTCATGTTCTCCAACCTTACATATTGCATAATGAAATTCTCACCTTCGTTATTTCTGCATAGGTAAAAGTTTAGTCTCAAGATTGGGTCATGGGTGCCTTTCCTCTTGTTGATCTAGTAGTACTTCCATTATCACCATTACATGTTACAATATATGGTAGATCTGCACATTTACCATATTGATTATTTTAGGTCATTGAGGTTGTTGGTTATCTCCACCATTATTCCTATTATTTTCCATCTTTAACCTTATGCAATTCTTTTCACTCTCTATAAACTACAAAAATAAATAACTTAATGATAGACATTCATCCTTATCATGATTCTTTAAATAAAATACCTAACCACTCCTCCTCACCAACATGATTCACCATTCCACTAATGCGAAAGGTCATATGATGTCATTTATTCTTTTGAATAGTCCTCCCACTTGAAATGGTCATGTCTACTTACCTTTTTGTGTTGGACATGTCACCCTCGATCTAATTGGTCACCTCAATAAATCCATTATGTACCATCATGATATCTTTTTATCGACCTTATCATCTAATCCACATCCCATGTATTTTCTTATTTTGTCATCTTATGATCCTTGTGGGCCTGGTGGTCATTAGCATTATTATCACCATTACCTCAGTTAACGTAAATTGGCTTCCAACCATGGGCCATTGTAATGATCACACCTTTGAAACTACCACTATTGCTAGTGATGGTAACTTCCAAATCCTTGATACTGTAGACACTCTTCCATTAGAGGTAGGTTATCATGAATTCATAGCAATACATTCACCTTCTTGCCCCTTTTACCCTCATATTCTTACAAACCCATTACCACATGCTCTAAACATTAGACCCTAACCATTGGTAATGTCTGCTTGAACATGGTAGTCTTCTTTTTTGTTAGTTGAAAGGTCATCCATAATAGGGGAATGATTGCCTTATCCTAGCCCCAAAGCTTCTTATTATTTAAGAATAACCTAGAAAAACCAATAAGTCATTGGCTCCATAGAGTTGGGATAGAGGATGCAGATATGGTCACCATTTATCTAGCCTACCCATGAAGCTCTTAGGTCAGGTAAGGGTCATCATCTATCGCTAACCACACTGATAACTTCCTTACTTGTAGAATCTACTTGATCATCAAAGAAATTTTGTACAAGTCATCACTTTGCTACTACCCTTAAAACTCAACTCGTAGTGGTGATGAATCTTACCAAAATGACTCTATAGATCTAGATAGACACCCACCTCCTAAAACTCAGCTCATAGTAGTAGACACTATCTCCAAACTCCTACCCTCACATAATTTTAGAAGGTGTAACATCCTAACAAAGGCATCTCTTCTTTGGATTAGCTCCATTGAACATCATTTTTGGTAATTAGCATTGTGTTCCCTTCTAATTTATCCTACCTTGCCCATCCGTATCTCTCATCCTACTAAATGTGGGATCATTATGGTAACTATTTACCAATCTACACCATTCACTTTCACTGACACCTTCACCAAAATCCAAATCTATTATTTTACAAAACCTTCTCCCTTAGCCCAAACCAGCCCATGAGGCCCATAAATAGGGGTAGCCAATTTGAACACCCTCACCTAAACCTTGTTGAACTACATTGGCCTGATGTCCATAGACTATGGGTGTTGTTCCACTTCTAAGGGCATCTCAGCCACTAACAACTAATTCCCATCACCTCTTTCTTCTCATTTCCACCACTAATAACACCCTCTTGCTTAGGTTATCCTACATCAAGGAAGCTTTGAATTCTTTCTTAAGCATCCTTATGTTTTAAAACCATCTAATACTTCTTTTTAAGTTTTTCTCCATTTTTGGGAGAACTATATTGGCTTGAGGTCTTTTTGGACTATGTAGGCAACACTCAGTTACTAAGGTCATCTTGTCCATGTCTTTTTCTTTATTAGCTCTTCTCACCTAATATTTTTTTCCTTCACTTCTCTATCTACCTCCTCACCACCTACCTCCCTCCATCTTATCAATCTCTTTGAACCACTTTTTCATCTTTTCAATCTCTTTTAACATAAGGGTTGACAACCTTCCACATTGACCCATCTTATCTCCTATAAAACCACCAGCTACTCTATTTCATTAGCCTCACTGTCACATTTACTTGTGTATGCTTCATGGCTCACTTTCCCACCCACCTTTTGCATTCTCTACTTTTCTTTCACCTTATTACCAAACTTTCCCTTTATCCCCTTCAACTTCTTTCTCCATCCTCATCATCTCCCCTCGCCATTGGCTATTTTTCATACCCTCTTTATCACTCTCTTTTCCTCACCCATTCCACATCATACTGTGCATCTTGAAAGCTTTCTATTTCTTCTATTGTTGTACTTTTTCTATAAGTGTACCACTTCTCTCTACCATTCCACCACTCTTCCCACCGTACACATTTTTCCATTCTTCTTGTTTGCTTTTTTTCCCATCCTTTCATCCTTTTTATCTTTTTTTTCCTCCACAACTAGCTTTTAATTGGACCTTTATCCTTGGAGAAGCCTTCCATAATTTCCCTTTTCTTCTTTTTCCTCTTGCTTTTTTCCTTTTGCATTCCCATTTTCCTCTTGCCATCTTGGTACTCACTTATCTTTTGCATTTGTGTGAGTATATATGCTTTTTATCCCTACTTCAATTCTTCATTTTTTTCTTATCATCCTTAATATTCGTCCCTTAGTTTCATCTCACTCCCTTTCATTCATGCCCCTATTTCTTCACCATCTCACCACTTTTTGGCTTGAAAATATCTTCTCATCACCCCTTCTGCTTGTCAATCTCTTCTAACAAATTGATTTACGCCTACCTTATCGATTCACCTTCTTACCCACCCATCCTTTGCTTCCCCTTAATTTTTCTTAACCCTTTTCCCATTTTCCATCCCATTCTCATCTCTAAAACCACCATATGCTTTGCTTCATTATCCATCATCATCCATGCATACTTGGTCAAGATACCACCTACTTCTTCACTCTCTTTTAATCCTTTTTGTGTCCTCATTTCACTATTTTTTCCTCCTATTTTCTTTCTTCTATTTATTGCCTTGTTTTTTTTCATTTTCATCACCAAACTATTTTCTCCTTGGTCTATTTTTAGACTTATTTTCAAACCCTTCATGGCCCCCCATATTTACCATCCTCCCCTTATGCTTCATTATTGTTACACTTCTCTCCCTATCCTTTTCAATTCTCCAATCTGTCATTATTTAGTGCATCTCTCACCCTCCATCTTCTACCTTCTATTTTTCTTTTATTTTCTCTATTTCATTTCATTTTTTTCATCTCCCTTGATGCCCTTTCTTCCTCTTCCTGACCTATATGACCATGTATAGCTTCTTCCATCCTTATTCACCTTTATATTTATCTATGACATCATTTTTTTCTTCATCCATCTCCTAGTCCACCTTCACCTCATCCCTTGTTAGATCTCCCTTATGTTTTCCAATTCAACCTCTACCTCTTTAGAGTACGGTCACCAATTGTACTACTTTTGCATACATATCCTTATCTGATTCCTCATGTTCTCCATACCCTTGCCTTAATTCATAAAATTTGGTTAGGGTCATTACTTCAAGAGCATCATTTTCTTCCTTTAATTCCTCTATGTGTTATGCTCAGACTCTCTTTTTTATCCCTCTCCAACTACTCCCTTAACCCTCCCTATCACATTTTTCCTTTTAAACCCTCTACCCATTTTGACAATGTTATGGCTTCTAAGGTATTACACTTGATTTTGAATTACTATGAACTATATACCAATCTTATGGTTCTATAACACAATTGGCCAAGACCACGGGCTCATATGACCAACCAACAAGCCTGAACATTGTTAAGCCATTAGGATGAAAATTTCTTCCCCACCTCTCCTAGTCTTACCTATTTTCAACCCCTTTTACTTTGACCTTTGAAGTTGTTAGAATCAAATCTAAAACCAACTTCAAATGGAAGCTTTGGGATATCCATGTGGGGATGCTAGCTACACCCTCTCATGCACTCTACCTTCGAATAATTCTCCTTGATTCTCCTTTCCCAGATTACATCTTTTTATGCATTGAAATAGCCCTTGATTTAATACATGAAATACAAAACCTACTCCCTTATTTGATTAATATTATTATTTTCCTCACTCCATATTCCAAAACCCCTTGGAGTCTTACTCTGAATTCCCTCAAAACCTAATGCTTACTTATTTTTGGACCCCACTAGCTCAAGGGTCAACGGTTTGAATATTTTCCACTTCTTATTTAGCAACTCTGGTACTATGCTTCCCAAAATCATTACATACTACCCTTTCATATCCTATTAATGACATTGTTGTGGTGTGTGTACAATGCCAGCTATCTTGGATGGTGATGAAAGAACCCATCAGATCATCATCAAAATTTGAGTAATTTCAAATTTTCTAAAGCTTGGTAAAGCATATTTATCCCTTTTATTTTATTTAAAAAGGTGGTAAAATTATCATGCTCCAACCTACTTATCCATGGCTAAAAATTCTCTTTCCATAGTTGACACAATCATTTAATTGCATCCTAGGTAATCTTATCCACCATTTCTACCACACCCATAAAAAACTATTTGATAGCCATCCTTTCTACCATTTGGTACTTCCCTTTCTCTAACTTCCTTCAATTGGACCTAAATACATGATATCAAATTGGGGCAACCAAGTTATCCAACACCCTTCACCTTATAAGAACTACATTTATCCTAATGTTCTTTTTGGATTCATGTCCATAGAACTATGTAGGTAGTATCCACTTACCACATTCATCTAGAGTTAGTTCAACCATCCCCTTCCAACCCATACCCAATCCACCCATGCTTTCATCATGTCCACCTTGACGTTGGTTGCTTTTGACCCAAAACATTGGTGTGTTTTGTAATAACTTTTAACCATAATGACCAAATTTTCCATGTTAAACTTTTAAATGTTTGCTCCACCTCATGTAAAACTTGACCATTTGTGTTTTCTCAAGATCACTTCCTACCCTAGATACCTGAGTTAATACTGACCTTATCTAGGAGCCTTGATATAACTAACCTTATCATCTATGACCAACATCGAGGATCAGTTACCTTGTCATTTTTTCTTAGAACATGACATTTTTGTTATCAGTATTGGTAGCTTTAGTCTTTACATAATATTTACTATTGTGCTTAGTTGTATTTTGTGAACCCATTAGCATTTCACATACCTTGCTACCTTGTGGCACCACCTAGTGCCTCCCCATCAACTACTTATCAAACATACACCCAATTTAACCTTTACTCATTAACTTTTAGTTTTAAGGGGAACACTTCTTCCCATAATCAGAGTACCCTAACCTTTGACCAAGTGATTCATTTTTGTTTTGTAGCTTTCTAATTCAAAGTTGCATAACAAAAAGGGGTAAATTATAGATACTAGAAAACTACACACTTGTAGTTTTCAATGACTAAATACCTCAAAACCCCCTAAAGACCCCTTAAACCTTTTTAACCCCTAACAAACCCCTCTTAACCTAACCAAATCACTATTGTTCTAGTCACATAATATCATTGAAAAACACTATTTTAAAGTACTATTCACTATCACTATTCACTATGGGACCCATTATCACTATTCATGATGACATGGCATGTGGCATGGAAAGTGACATGGCATGTAACATGGTAAGTGACATGGTAAGTGACATGGAAGGTAATATGGCAAGTGACATGGCTAAAATTTTAGGTGGCTTGATGTGGGACATCATACTCCACTTGGGACCCTTTTCTAAAGTGCCTAATGACCTCATTTGAGCATCACAAGGCCTCCCTTTGAAATATGGTGAATTTTTCTTAAGGAGACCATCATTAAACATGAATTTTGCCTTCACATATGAAATTAGACATCAAAATAAGATACCTACCTCTTTATTACTTTGATAAAGATAAAGAGCACCCATTTTTTACTTCTTAACCCAAATGGGAATCCCCACCAACCCCAGCTTTGACTATTCATACACCACATGGAAAATAGTGCCACATTTGGTGTGCCACCTCTTTAAGTTATTTAATGAAGATAATAAAGGGTGGTGAAAATTCTTTAAACCTCATTCAAACCCATGTGCATGGTTCCCATTCAAATATGGAGTCATGTGCAAAGTGGAAGACTAACCAACCCAAATGGGAATCCCCACCAACCCCATCTTTAACTATTCATGCACCACATGGAAAATGGTGTTAAATTTGGTGTACCACCTCTTTAAGTGCTTTTATGAAGATAATAAAGGGTGGTGAAAAGCCTTTAATCCTCATTCAAACCCATGTGCATGATTCCCATTCAAAATTGGACCCATGTGCAAGGTGGGAGACTTACCAACCCAAATTGGAATCCCACCAACCTCATCCTTGACTTATTTATGAGACCCACTTCGAAAAATTTGCCACAATTCACTATTCCCATATTTTGGCATGTTTCTTAAGATCAAATTCTATATATATTGTCCCCTCTCCTTACCCTTACCATTCACACCACCTATCACCCATCTTCCCTTTAGACTATCTATAAATCAAGGGATTTAGAGCTTACTTGATAGTGTATGATCAAGAAACCTTTTTTTATCAACTAACAACTGCTCATGCACAAAATTTGAAGGGCTTATATTCATTAAGTTGATCCCACTTCAGGTTTTTTTTAGTCCTTATTAAAAAAAAATCATCATGCCCTATTCCTCTCTTAATGTGTTTATTTGATGTTATTATCACAACTTTTACCATTCAGTGTTACACCAATAATAATCATTCTTTTTACATTAATAAATATTACAACCATAACCATACCAATCATAACCATAACCATAACATTCATAAGTATCCACACAACCTTAAGTATAATAACATTCGACCAATGATATCCAACACATTTTGTACATGTTTATAGTAAACTGTACAATATTTTATTTTAGGTGTGAGGAGTCACATGACACATACAAAGTTATTAGATTATCAACACTTCACCTAAAGCCTCTACATACATTATATCCTACCTAAGCACTAGGATGATTGTTTGGTGACTCTAGATTTGTGTTCAACCATCCTTCTACTTGATTTTTCCCTAAACTCACATCTATAACATTCCCTATCTTAATGGTTTCTAAAGAGTGTACTCTATTCCCCTCTTCCACATTCATCCCCATAGGGAAAGAAACATATTATACTCTAGTTATTTCACCCTACTCACCTATCAAAACCATTACATCCCTCTGCTCTAGTTGTTTTATGAGTATCATTACCATTAGTTTTTGGCTCAGTGCACATCCCCTTGGACAATAAGGGTTCCTTCCATAGATAGGCTAATGATCATGTTCTTCATCCCTACATCTTGCACAGTGAAATTCTCACCTTCTTTTTTGTTGTACAGGTAAAATTTTAGGCTTAAGCTCAGGTTGTGGGTGTCTTTACTATTGTTGATCTAGCAGTACTTCCATTATCACCATTACATGTTGCAATATCCATTAGATCTACACATTCACCATATTGATTATTTTAGGTCATGGAAGTTGTTGGTTATCTCCACCATTATTCCCATTTTTCACCATCTTTGGCCTTATGTAGTTTTTTCCACTCTTTATAGCCTGAAAAAATAAATAACTCAATGATAGACATTCATCCTTATCATGATTCTTTAAATAGAATACCTGACCATTCTTCCTCATCAACATGATTCAACATTCCTCTAATGGGGAAGGTCATATGATGTGATTGATTCCTTTGAATAGTCCTTCCACTTGAAATGGTCATGTTTACTTACCTTTTGTGTGGACACATCTCCCTTGATCTAATTGGTTACCTTGATAAATCCATTATCCACTATCAAGATATCTTTTTGTTGACTTTATCATCTAATCCACATCCCATGTATTTTCTTGTTTTATCATCTCGTGATCCTTGTGGGCCTAGTGGTCATTAGCATCATTATCACCATTACCTCAATTGACATAAATTGGCTTCCAACCGTGGGTCATTATAATGATCACACCTTTGAAACTACCATTATTATTGGTGGTGGTAACTCCCAAATCCTTACTATTGTAGACACTCTTCCATTATAGTTATGCTACCATGAATTCATAAAAATACATTCACCTTCTTACCCCTTTTACGCTCCTATTCCTACCAACCCATTACCACATGCTCTGAATGTAAGACCCCAACCATTAGTAGTGTCTGCTCAAACATGGAAATATTTTCTTTTGTGCCAACTAAAAGGTCATCCATAGTAGGGGAACAATCACCTTCTCCTATCCCCACAACTTCTTATTAGTTAAGCCTAACCTATCAAAACCAATAAGTCATTGGTTCCATAGAGCTAAGATAGAGGATGCAAACATGACCACCATTTTTGTAGCCTACCCATGCAACTCTTGGGTCAGGAAAGGTCCATCCTCTATCACTCACTACACTGCTAACTTCCTTACTTATATATCTACTCAACCATCAAAGAAATTATTTGAAGGTTTTCACTTCGCTACTACCCTTAAAATTGAGCTCATAATGGTGATGAACCTTGGCAAAAGTGACTCTACAAATTTAGAGAGAACCCTACATCCTAAAACTTAGCTAATAATGGTAGAAATTATCTCCAAACACCTACCCTCACATAATTTTAGAAGGTGTAACCTCCTAACAAAAGCTCCTTTTGTTTGGATTCACTCTATTGAAGATTATTTATGGTACTTAGCATTATGTTCCCTTATAATTTATCCTACTTTTCCCATCCATATATCTTATCATACTACATGTGGGATCATTATGGTAACTATTTACCAATCTACACCATTCACTTTCACTAACACCTTCACCAAAACCCAAAACTATGTTTTACAAGATCTTCTCCCTCAACCCAAACTAACCCATGTGGTTCATCAAATTGGGGTATCCAATTTTAACACCACTCACCCAAACCTTGTTGAACTTCATTGGTCTGATGTCCATGAACTATGTAGGTGCTGCTCTTCTTCTAAGGGAAACTCATCCATTAACAACTAATTCCCATCACCTTTTTCTTCTCATTTCCACTACTAATAGTGCCCTCTTACTTAGGGAATCCTACATCAAGGAGGATTTGAATTATTTCTTAAGTATCCTTATGTTTTAACACCATATAATACTTCCTAATAAGTTTTTCCCCCATTATTTAGAGAACTACATTATCCTGAGGTCTTTTTGGACTATTTAGGTAGTGGTCAGTTACTGAGGTTAGCTCAGTCACATCCTTTACTTTATTTGCTCTTCTCACCTAATATATATATTTTTTCCCTCCACTTCTTTACCTATCTACTTGCCACCTACTTCCCTCTACCTTTTCAATCTCTTTTAACCACTTTTCTAGCTTGTCAATCTCTTTTAACACAAGGTTAACAACCTTCCTCATTGACCCCTATTATCTCCCATAAAACCACCACCCACTTTATTTTTTTGGCCTCACCATCACCTTTCCTTATGTATGATTCAAAGCTAACTTCCCTACCCACATTTTGCATTCTCTACCTCTATTTTACCTTATTACCAACCTTTCCCTTTATCCCCTTCAACTTCTTTCTATGTCCTCATCATCTCCCCTCGCTCTTGGTTAGTTGTCATACCCTCTTCATCAATCTCTTTTCCTTACCCATTCCACATCATACTGTGCATCTTACAAGCTTCCTGTTTCTTTTATTGCTACACTTTATTTTTACATGTACCACCACTCTCTACCAGTCTGCCACTCTTCCCACTGTACCCATTTTTTGTTCTTGTTTACTTTTTTCCATCCTTCCATCTTTTTTGTATTTTTTTCCTCCATAGCTAGCTTCTAACTGAGCCTTTATCCTTTAAGAATCCTTCCATAATTTCCCTTTTCTTTTTATCTCTTCTTACCTTTTTTCCTTTGCATTCCCCTTTTCCTCTTTCCATCTCGGTACTCACTTATCTTTTGCATCTATGTGAGTATCTATGCTTTGTATCCCTGCTTCAATTCTTCCTTTTTTATTCTTATCATCCTTAATCTTCATCCCTTAGTTTCATCTAACTCCCTTTCATTTCACCCCCCTATTTATTCACCACCTCACCATTTTTTGGCTTGAAAATCTCTTCTCATCACCCCTTCCATTTGTCAATCTCTTCTAATAATTTGATTGATGCCTACCTTCTCTCTTCACCTCATTACCCACCCATCCTTTAATTCCCCTTATTTTTTATTAACCCCTTTCCCATTTTTCATCCCATTCTCATGTCCAAAACCACCATATACTTTGCTTAATTATCCATCATCATCCATGCTTACTTTTTCATTATACCACCTACTTCTTCATTCTCCTATCATCCTTTTTGTGTCCTCATTTCACTCTTTTTCCTCCTATTTTCTTTCTTCTATTTCTTGCCTTGTTTTTTTTTTCATTTTCATCACCAAACTATTTTTTCCTTGGTCTAATTTTAGACTTATTTTTAAACCCTTCATGGCCTTGCATATTTACCATCCTCCCCTTACCGTTCATAGTTGTTACACTTATCTCCCCATCCTTTTCAATTCTCCAATCTATCATTTTTTAGTGCATCTCTCACCTCCCATCTTTTACCTTTTATTTTTCTTCATTTTTCTCATTCATCTCCTTTCATGCTCTTCCCAACCTATATGAACATGCCTATTTTCTTCCATTCTTCTCCACCTTCATCTTTATATATGACCTTATTATTTTCTCTTCATCCATCTCCTAGTCCACCTTCACCTCATCCCTTATTGGATCTCCTTTATGTTCTCCAATTCAACCTCCACCTCTTTAGAGTGTGGTCATTAGTTGTATTGCTTCTACATACATCTCATTGTCTACTTCTTTGTGTCCTCCATGCCCTTGCCTTAATGCATAAAATTTGGTCAGGTTCATTCCTTTAGGATCATCCCTTTCTTCCTTTAATGCCTCTGTGTGTTGCACTTAGACTCTATTTTGTGTCCCTCTCCAACTACTCCCTTCACCCTTCCTATCATCTTTTTCTTTTTAAACACTCTACCTATTTTGAGCATGTTATGGCCTCCAAGGTCTTCCACTCAATTTTGGTTTACTACAAGCTATATAACAATCCTATGGCTCTATAACACAATTAGCCAAGATCACGGGCTCATATGACCAACTAGTAAGCCTAAGCATTGTTAAACCATCAAGATGAAAATTCCTTCCCCACCTCTCCTAGTCTTGCTTATTTCCAACCCTTTTTACTCCAACCTTCAAATATGTTAGAATCAAAACTAAAAACACCTTCAAATGGAATCTTTGGGATACCCATGTGGGGATGCTAGCTACACCCTCTCATGCACCCTACCTTACAATAATTCCCCTTGATTCTCCTTTCTTAGACTACATCTTCTTGCAACTTGAAATAACCCTTGATTAACATATGAAATCCATAACTTACTCCCTCATTTAATTAATATTATTATTTACCTTGCTCCATATTCCAAAACCCCTCAGAGTCTTTATCTGAATTCCATCAAAACTTAATGCTTACTTATTTTGGGACCATAACTAGCTCAAGGGTTAAGGGTTTGAATCTTTGCCACTTTTTATTTACCAACTCTACTACTTTGCTTCCCCAAATTGTTGCATACTACCCTTTCATAGCTTATTAATGCTATTATTGTGGCATGTGCACAATTTTAGCCTACTTGGATGGTGATGAAAGAACCTATTGGATCACCATGGAAATTTGAGTAGTTCCATATTTTCTAAAGCCTATAAAAGCATATTTCTCCCTTTTCTTTTCTTTAAAAATGTGGAGGAAATTTCATGCTTCAACTTGCTTATCCATGGCTATAAATTCCTTTTGCATAGTTGACACAATCATATAATTACATCCTAGGTAATATCATCCACCATTTCTACCACACACATCAAAAAATATTTGATATCTATCTTTTCCACCCTTTGGTACTTCCCTTTCTCCAACATCCTTCAACTAGACCTAACTGTATGATATCAAATTGGGGCAACCAAGTTAACCAACACCCTTCACCTCAAAATAACTACACTTGGCTTGATGTTATTTTTGGATTCCTATCCATGGAACTATGTAGGTAGCATCCACATACCACATTCATCTGAATTCATCTTGACTATCCCCTTCCAGTATATACCCAATCCACCCGTTTTTACCATGTCCACCTTGATGTTGGTTGCTTTTTACCTAGAACATTTTTGTGTTTTGCAATAAATTTTGATTGCAATGACCAGCCTTACCATGTTGAACTTTTAAATGTTTGTACCACCTCATGCAAAACTATACCATTTATGTTTTCTTGAGAGCACTTCCTACCCTAAATACCTAAGTGAACACCAACCCTATCTAGAAGCCTTGATAAGACTAACCCAATCAACTATGACCAATGTTGGGGACTGGTTACCTTGTCATTTAGCTTAGAACCTAACCTTTATGTTATCAAAATTGACAACTTTATTCTCTATGCAATATTTACTATTGTGTTTAGTTGTATTTTGTGAACCCATTGGTATATTACATACCCAGCTACCTTGTGGCACCACCTTGTGCCTCCCCATCAACTACTTATAAAACCTACACCTAATTTAGCCTTTTATCATTGACTCTCAATTTGAGGGGGAACACTTCCTCCCATACTTAGATCACCCTAACCTTTGACCAAGTGATTTATTTTTGTTTTGCATCTTGCTAATTCAAAGTTGCATTATAGAAAGGGGCAAAATGTGGACACTAGAAAACTACACACTTGTAGTTTTAGATGACTAAATACCTAGAGACCCCCTAAAACTTTTTAACCCTTAACAAAACCCTCTTAACCTAACCAAATAAATATTATTCTAGTCACATAATATTATTCAAAAACACTATTTGAAAGTACGATTCACTATCACTATTCACTATGGGACCCACTATCATTATTCATGATGACATGGAAAATGACATGGCATGTGACATGGTAAGTGACATGGAAGGTGATATGGCAAGTAACATGGCTCATAAGTGAGGTGGATTGATGTGGGACATCATACCCCACTTGGGACCCTTTTGCAAAGTTCCTAATGACCTCATTTTAGCATCCCAAGGCCCCCCCTTGAAATATGGTGAATTTTACTTAAGGAGGCCATCATTCAACATGAATTTTGAATTCACACATGAAATTATACTTAAAAATAAGATACCTAACTCTTTAGTATTTTTAGAAAGACAAAGAGCACCCATTTTTGACTTCTTAACCTAAATAGGAATCCCACCAACCCCATCTCTGACTATTTATGCACCACATGGAAAATGGTGCCACATTTGGTGTTCCAAATCTTTAAGTGATTGAATGAAGACAATAAAGGGTGGTGAAAAGTCTTTAAGCCTCATTCAAACCTATGTGCATGATTCTCATTCAAATTTGGACCCATGTGTAAGGTAGGAGACTTACCAACCCAAATGGGAATCCCACCAACCTTATCCTTGACTTATTTATGATCCCCACTTGGAAAAATTCACAAAATTTCACTAATCCCCTCTTTTAGCATGTTTCTTAACATCAAATGCTATAAATACCCCCCCTCCTTCACCCAAGGTTAAGTTTGAAGTTAGTCTTTGGTTCTTAACCTTTTGTTGTAGGTTTTTGAGGAGGTCATTATTTTGGAGTTCATCATCATATTGGACGAGAAAATATGAAATCAATGAAGATCTACCAAAATTTCCTCAAACTCAATCAACAACATCATCATCAACCATCTTCATGAAGCATCAAGGTAACATTTATTTGCTTTCTTGTATTTCATTTATTGGCCTTCTTTTTTCCTTGACCTCACACCTTTAGCACCTTTTAATCTCCTCTTTTAATCCCCTTTAACTCTCCACCCTCTTATCCATTTACTTCCTTTTCCATTCACCCTTTACCTCTTTCTTACCACCTTGACCATTTACCCCTTTTGCCTCTTTGCCATCTTGACCTCTTGACCTCATAATCCATTTTATCATTTATCTTCCCTTTCTTGAATATAATTTACCCATTTAAACATTTACCAGCTCAATAAAAACATTATAATCTCATTTTTACTCTTTTCATAAATGAAACCAAAACCATCATTTTTCCTTAACTAATTTTTAGCATTAGCATAACCGAATTAGTTACTTTATTTTGGGTTAACTTAGAAAAGTATTTAATTATCTTGTATTAAATTCAATTTTTTTCTAGTTTTAATTTTATTTTTATATAATTTATGCAATAATAAATTTATTTTATCATATCAACTTAAGTTTTTAAAATAGGTGGATTGACAGCCTCCTAGAAAGATTTCACTTCTAGAATCTAGTTCATACTAGGCAGTCCACCCATCTACTTGTCTAACAAACAAGTTTATTTTACTTATTTTATTATTTATAGGTCATCCTTCCAATCCAAAGAGGATCTCTCCATAATCACTTGGATCCAATGTGTGCACTTTAATAGGTATTCTTTCACACCTTCCACAACTAGTTTATACTTTTGACACTTAAGGAAAAATTAGATAAGAAACATATATATCCACAATTCAAATGGAGTACATATAAAAAATAGATAGAATACATGGAACCATGGGGAAATAATGTGCTAAAACAAAAAAAAATCTCTATATATATCATGTCTCATGAAATCAAGGTTGTGCTCTTGGTGTTCCTCTTAGAGGCTAATGAATAGAATGTGAAGAGCTAACCCTAAATGAAACTACACATTGACATGGTGGAATTGCTACCTCATATAAAGTCTTGTAGTATTGATCCTCTCATGTCAATATCATAATGTGTAACATAACACTAGCCATACCACCCTCACTCATTATTGTATCCACCTCCTACTTGGCCTTCTCAACCACCGCTACCTCTCTTATTAGATTCTAAATCTATGCTTGCATCTGGGTGATTAAGTTCAGATACCCTATGATCTATCCATATTGACTATGGATCTAGATCTATAATGTGACTATCTGAGCCTATAATGTTATGACCTATCTCTTTAATCTTATCACTTGTGCTTGAGCCTAATCCAATTTACAATATCTCTATGTTATTTGGGCCTATAACTATGCCTATAGCTAATCTCTCTCTCTCAAGTGATTCCAAATATCTCTATTAATTAGGCTTATATCTCTATCTATGACCATGCTAACAAATACCTCTCAACCTATGTCAGTGGCTACTAAGATGACCATATACCATCTCTACCACCATTACCCCTTACCTATTTAACAACTTGTACATGTGCCTAAGTTTAGGACCTACTTCCTCCCACCTAACTTATAACTATTACCTAAACTCCATCCCCTCTATAAACATCCATGGCATCCCCATCCCCCTAGCCATCATATCCATCTTGATCTGGTGCTTGCATCCTCCTCCTCTATAACCTAACTCATGCCTATAACACCCTCCTCATAACCCCTCTCTAAACCACAACCTTAGGTCAAAACAATCTCAATGTAATCCTTTATTCCCACCATGTTATATAATCTACTATAATTCCTAGATTAGGAATCAGAGTCTAAAAATCCCATGGGACTAGGGTAATGTTGTCATAATATACTTATGCCAGGACTCTATCTATTGTCCTCACCCACTATGCCCTCTCTTTATCACTCCTATAAAATAGGTGATCCTCCCATAGTACATTCTAAATAAATCCAAATTACCTCTATGCATGGTATAATTTTTACCACTCTATCACAAAATCTATGTGACCAATCAAGTATCACTCAATGAACATATACTATATCACTACATCCTCATCATCCTAGCTGAATGGAAATCCTCTATAGGGAATCCATGTGATGTGCTCTAAATCTTATCTATAAATTTTTTGATCATATAATCTCATCTCTAAATCATGGCCCTTATACACACCCAATAATATATACCACCCAAACACCATAGGCTGATATGGCTCCCTCACTACCAGAGTCCCAAATGGTCATTAGATTGTAATGTGCTCATAACTCTAGATATAAATTAATAATAATGGCCCTAGGTGCATTGATCCCATATATGCTCTCAAATTTATATCTTAGTATAGGTGGGCTAATACCATTGGCCCCCATGCAAAAACTCTAAAGTCATAAACCATGCTTGCTACTACATCCCCCAAGCCTAGGTGAAACCACTACATGCTCTTGTTTTATAGGAGTATGCTAGTAATAAGACACATAACTAAAATATTTAGGTGATAAATATTCCCCTTAGAGTAATCTATCAATATCAACCCATTTTTCATGAACACCCACACACAACCCTCTTGCCAATCTTTATAAGGTAACACTTAGAGTATGGGATCTTTAATAAATCTTATCTCCTAGCATTGACATATGGAGAATCTGAGAGACATCCTCCATAGTTACTATCATCTCTCTTGTCACAAAGTGAAATGTGTTATTCTCTTAGTGCCATCACTCCACTAAAGTTGTGATCAAGGCTAAATCAATATGCACCATTCACATCATCATGATGTAATGCAGTCCTATCATCTCTAATACTGTGTAATCTACATTAGTTAACATATGCATCTTGCATAGCACGTCATGTCACTATAGCAATGAATCCATGACACCTAATTCCTACACAAATCACCATCAACCTATCACTACTTTCATCAAAAATTTACTCCTTGATTAACAACTCAAGTTCCCTTCCCAACCTTTCACCTATCCTAATATTGAACACCTCTAACCCTAATGTCAATTTCCATAAACTTGAACTAATCAACTATCCACCTCTATCCTAATCTTTCTTAAACCTATTACATCCTAATATCACTAAAAAACACACCCTAATCCATCCTAATATCCCTAATCCTAACTCACTAACTAACATCCTCTCTATCATCCCTAATCCTAAAAAAACTTAATTTTCTCCAACATAACCCTAAACTACCTATCACCCCTTATCTTATTCCCCTTCTAAAATCCTCTAACTAACCTGACCCATTAGCCTATCCCCCATCCCACGTTATCTAACCTCCTCTAACTAACATAACACCTTAGTTTATCCCCCATCCCACTATTAGAGGTAAAATCATTGAGGAAGAGGGGGGTGAATCAGTGATGTAGTCAAATCAACTCTAATTCCAATTCTTTTCTTAAACACATAAACCATTCATTGTAATGAACAAATAAAATAATGCAAGATCAAAGGACATAACATATGAATTATATGGGAAACCCTCATGGGGAATAAAACTCATTCTCAAGCCTACAAACACATGGACTATATTCTTATAAGAGATCACAAACAAGAGACTTTAATGAATCACCCACTCCATAAGGAGCACCAACCACTAAACATGGACAAGCACCAACTTTACCTAGTTATTGAGTACCCACATAACACCTTTGATATAAACACCTACAAAACTATAATGGTCTTCCAATTTGATGGAGAAATAATTAATAAAATCTCTTTATAACCCTTCACACTTCCTTAAGCCTTCACACACAATCAATGCATCCAAAAAAACCTTTTGAATCACTCTATAGCTCTTCGCTCGTCCTCAATCATTTTCTTTAAAAAAACACTATTACCACATATGAAACATGACCAATAGGTCACACACATATACCTCACACTACTCTGATCTTCAATTCATCAACCAAGCTTACTTACACTTCACCCTTTTTTGTTCATGCTCTCTAGAAACCTTTAACTTTGTTTTTATTCTTTATAAAGTCTTTATGATCACTACCTTCTTGGTCAACCAAAAGACATTCCTTAAAACCAAAAGACATTCCTTAACCATTAAGGCTTATATCCCACTTATAAAAATATCAACACCACCTATGTAGGTCAACTATAGCATTGATAGATCACCCTTAAGCAACAACACCTTTCAATTAGGCCTAAGTATCCCTTTTACATCCATGGAGACCTATTTATCCCTTTAACACTTCATCGATAAAAATAGAAACACAAGACCACTTAGAAGCACATAGGTCCATGCCACATGACCCCTAAGACACACTCAAGTGATTTCAATCATCACTACATACCTCTGCATATGCAAAACCATTCAATAATTTTCTTTGTGCATGAAAATACCATGAATAAATAATCAACTTTCAAGCAATGGCTCATACTAAATATGGATTGGTCAAACCTCTAAAACCCATACAAATGATACTTAGGGGATTTAAAACACTCTCCAATATATAAATCATCATGAAACATCAAAATATAATTAATACAAACTAAAACATCCTTCTTGGGTCCCTAATAAATGAAGTTCAAATCCTTGGTCAACTTTGAGCTATAATAAATGTAATTGTATGACTAGTCAAACCTCTTAATCAATTTCCCTAGATTTCCCTTGAATTTATTTACCACTTTGATTTGTAATCCATCATCAAATTTATCCATTTAGTCAAGATATAGATTAAACAATCACAACTAGTTTCCTTTGTAAAATTCAAATATTTGAATTCTAACGGTCACTAAAAAATGCAAATTTGACTAAGTATAAAAATAATGAAATATGACTAGGAGAGAAACTTTACACTATCATAACATTTTAAGACATAATATCAAGGCATGAAGTTTGAAACACATGCTCTAGGCACAAAATTGAATAGACCCATGTGATCACTTTCTTCTGATACCTTTACACATGTGAATTTTGACAACATCAATATGCTCACTCAAAACACTCTGTCAAGATGACTAGGATAACATAGACCTTCACAGGACTAATCAAATGGATTATTTTCACTTTTAAAAGTACACCAAACACTTCTTATACCCCATAGGGCCTGTATATCAACAACACATCATCAACAACATCCATAACAAGACCAAAACCTATATGTTCTCATGCAAACTATATGAGCACTAAGGTATATTTTGTGTAGTCATATAAAATGTCCAAATTGGTAGTTTGAGTGTGGCTTGTGACACCAATCAATAAGACCTTTTTTCATGCTCTCATGACCATTTTAGACATTTTAATTCTTATTCCCAATCATCCACAGAGTTCTAAACCCTGATTCTAGCTTAGCTAGACTCTATTTCCTAGGCCAATCCTGTTCCTTTCATCCAAGCCTATAGGATAAGCATGACAAATTCAGATTATAGCATCAAACCTTAGGGTGTCCCATTTTTGGTTCTCTTATCCAATCACATTTTGAAACCAAATGACCATTTTCATCTTATTTGTATCCTTCATCATGTTGACCTAATGTGAATACATCTAACCCATGATCAATAGTTCCCTATAAAAGTCCATCCAAAGGTCATTTACAAATGGAGGTGATGAATCTTACAAAGAAATCAAGAATACAAATAAATTTCTAAGGTAAATTTACCTATTCTCTACATATAGTCACCCAACATAGCTACAAACATATTTAAACCCTCACACCAGTCCTTAGCCACCTTAATCACTCTCAATTTAGAATTTTTGCATCCTCATTACACTATTTCACAAAGAACATGAAGTGGGAGAAATACATATAGATTTATACCTCTTTTTAGAATATTGGTATGTAGGCAACATGCCCACATGAGGGGTGTCGATACATGTTCAATGCATCTTACACACACTAACCCCCCCTCTTTCTCAATTTTTATCAAGCATAATGCAAGTCTAGGGTTTCTATATTGAATCATCTCTAAAATGATCTCCATCTACATTTAGGATATAAAATTTCACAAGGAGGATCACACAGGGACATCAAACAAAACCCAAAAAACTTAGTCTTATGACTAGTTAGGATAATAGCAGCAGGAGTGGAATATAGTGTTAGACCTTGAAGTGTCATATTTTTGGTGCTCTTATTCTTTCACCAAATGAAATCTAGATCCATTTTCATGACACTATCCCATTCTTGTATAGCTAGTTTCATCCTGTGTCTCAGTTACCTCAGTGTAGTTTTAAGATAAGTTACATTTCTCCTCTTTCATTACTATTTTTATAAAGCTATAAAAGGTAAATAAATTATACAAATTAGTAATGTAATAATTTCAATATTATTTACTAATTTATTTTTCTAGACCCTTAAATAAATTAGGAATAAAACACCAATTTACCAAAACTATTAAATCAGTTGGCGAACCTGACTTACTTCATTTGTACATAAAAACTATAAAAACCCTAGGGAAAATTCCTTATTGATTTTTCTAGTTTTTTCATATATATTTAAATAAAAAAATTTAATTTAAATTTTTAAATTTACCTTAGTAATTTTGAAAAATAATTTATTTCAAACCCTAGTTGACTATACTAGTCCCGATATTTTTCCATTAAATCTTTTGATTTTTCCTACATATTTAAATCAGAAATTAACATTTAATTTATAAATTTACCATAGTAATTTTGAAATTTATTTTCTTTCAAACCCTAGTTGAATTCATACTTGGTCCTATCATGTATATGAATGATGAAGTTTACCATATGTTAATACAAATCTTCATTCTTTCCCTTTCATGATCACTTTTCATAATATGGGATGATATAAGAAAGTAATTATTAAACATATTACAATCCCTTTACTTCAAAGCAATGTTTACTTGTCTTTAAAACAAGGTTTCATTACTTGCTTTCTATCCCTCATATTGAAACATTTTCAAGTTTATCTTGTTAAACATATTAAAAATATCATATCACATGTCAAATTTTATTATAAATTAGTTCACAATTCCATGATCTCTATCCCTTGCATGATATCCCTCATATGGAAACATTTTCAATTTTATCTTGCTAAACATATTATAAATATCATATCACATGTCAAACTTTTTTATGCATTAGTGCACAATTCCATGATCTCTATCCATTACTTGATATCTCTCATTTGTAATTATATTTATATACAAATTATAACTCCACTTTCATGCATTTCATTCCACATAAATGATTTTTAGCTAGATGCATATAACTCATGGGCTACTTTTGAGCATTTCCCTATCACTACTAGACACAAGCAAACACTAGTAGTTATATCTATTCCTCCTCCATTCTAACTTGGTACATCAAGATTTTATCCCAAACCTAATACTAGTGTTATGCCTATATTATATCATGTGGTACATGCTATCACCCAAGTTTATGAAGATAGGCAAGTTGATTACACCCATGGCTATAGCTTTGTCAATCAGGTTAGCAGCCTGTTGATGCTTCAAAATGTACCATAAGTACTCTTCTATGTTTATGAACACTAATAATTTTAGGATTTGAAAAAACCAAGGCATGAGTTTTAGTTTATGATAATTCAATGATGTTTGTGGTGAAATAGAATCAAAGTATGAGAATTGTCCACAGTATTTGTTTGATTTAGTGGTTGGGATCCACCAAGGTTTAAATCTTTAGATATTCAATAGTTTTTGATGACTTATAATCTAAACTAAATGAGTATTAACAATTATATTTAAGCTAGAGTGAATCTTGATAAAACTAAGAAAAGAGAAGGGTAAAGTAAGAAATGTGACTATAGGTTTTCATCTAAAATATTATGACAAAATTCCAATTACTTTGAGCATATTTGAACCAATTTTTGTTATAAAACATCATAAGATCAAATTATATCACAAATTAGGTAAAATTCAAAGGAAAAATATGAATCATAAGTAATAACCAAATTTAGTTTAAAGATTTACTATTATTATCTGAATAACCTAAGTACATCCAAATACAAAGTAAATAAAATGAAGTATACTTGAGATATTTATAATCAATCTAGAATTTAGCATAAATTAAAAAACCTATGACAAAGAATGTATCTTAAAACATGAAGAATCATTCAAATTTAAGATGACTATCTACAATTGAGAGGTAGCATGGACATTCAACAAAACTAACCAAACAATATTTTTAGAATTCCTTAGTTGTATTAAATGTTTTTGGTATACAATTGCTCAAAAAATCTCTTACAAATGGTAACCATATGCCTATTTATAGGAAACATAGGTTTTTAACCAGATAACTATCAAAATATCCATATGTAGATAAGGATAGTTGTCCTTGATATGAAGATATAATGTGGAAGGTCACATGTTAACTGACAAAAAATAGTATATGCTAACAGACTAGCATATACTTTACAAAAATAATATTCTTTTAGGAATTCCATTAGTGGGATCTTCAATTATCCCTATTTTAGGTAGTCTTTCACCTTGGTGTATTATTCCTTGATTAATTCAGAATCCACTACAGGCATCATTAGATAATCCTCTTCTTGATCTACTAACTTGTTAAATTCATTATCAGCCTGAGATACAAGTTCCTCGATACATTATGCTTCTAGAATTTTCTTCCCTATATAAATTATGATATCAAGGATCTTCTCATTTTCCTTAGCTTAATGACCTTTGTTATCTCTAATGCCTTGGATGTGAACATGAACCTTTTGCTTGAATTCTTCATCACTAATTAGGCCTATAGTAGTGGTTTGAGAAGGGTTATCTAATAGATTCCTTAGAAGTTTCACAATTTGGGTTACCAAACCTATGTCTTTCTTGATGAAGTCATTGAAATCATTACTCCAAGTAATCAAATCCTCTTGTTTATCCATCAAAATTGCCATGACTATGTCCAAATACTTAAGTTTAATAATCTTGAAGTTCAATGCTTACCTTGTCTTATGCACCTTGATGAGCTCCTCCATATGAACTTGAGAATTTTGCCATTGAGTGATTAAGTCTTGTGTCATCTCATTTTGATGGTTTAAATTACTCAATCTAAGCTTGATTCTTTTTAAATTCTCAAATGCATCCGTTAATTATTTATTCAATGCTTGCAATATGTCCTCAAGAAATGAAAGGACTTGAGCTTCCAAATCTTGTTTTTCTTTCTCCAAGTTGAGAATCCTCTATTTCATTCCCTAAAATCTAGCCAAGGTCATTGTTGACTGGGCTAGTACCATACTAGCTACATCTTCTTGAAATATAGGATGCGCCCCTATTGCCTACCTTGGAATAAGATTTAAGCCCATTAATGGTTCCACCTTTTAAAAGGTGAACTCCTCGATACCAATAGTAACCTTCTTGGTCACTACTCTCTCAAGAGTTGATGTATCTATATTTAAAAGGACCTGAGATTTAGACTCTTTTACCTATGGCTATTCAAGAATCTCTACATTTGAACTCCTAGAGGCTATTGGGGTATCAATCCCTTCGCTTTCCTTATTGTGAAGGATCTAGATGCTTCTCTTTGATTTTTTATTTAGAGTACCCTGAATCCAAGGCCTGCCATTATCTTGAACATCCATGTCAACTCGAGTTAAAGCTAGTTAAGGAGAAAGAGATGATATTTTTTGTAACTTCCCATAAACAAACCACTCAAGAATAACTAGTATATAAATAGGATTCTCATCACTGAAGAGGTTAATTTCACTACTAGGATGAGTGAAAGTTAACCTAAGCCTTTTTTTTTGGAGCCAGAGAAACTAAAGCCAATTTTACATGTCTCTTCCCTCCGTCTAATGGAACTAATTCTTTGATTGCCTCCTCAGATGGATCCTCTTCCTTATCAGAACCATAAGAAGCTATGATATTAATAAGGGCACTTTACACTATTTCCTTAGTTTCCAAAGCAATCATGCTAATAACCTCTATTGGGGAATAAGGCCTTGGTGGGGATGCCTAAATTTGGGAACATTCACTAGGTCTATGCTCTATTTTGGACTCCTAAATTACATCCTTACCTTTTCCTTTTACATCCTGAAGGTGCCTAACCTAGGGTGATTTTGTCAATTCTCTCTGTTGAGGCTCAAAGGATTGTCCCTCAATAGTTGGCTCATGATGTGTAGTCCCAGATGTTCCTAGCAACAAGTGATAATGCAAGGGATGTAGTTTGCATATTTATCTTGAGGGTTTATTATCCCTAACCAGCCTATGTTCTAATTTGATGTTGTATTTTTTAACCCTAGACAAGACTTCTTCAAAGTTCCTTTGTCTAAATACCATCTCCCATACTTGGTTGATGTTTGTACTCAACTTTTGGAACCTTTTTATCTTGAATAAGGTTAGCTACTCTATCATTTAGGTCCTACATCTTAAGATCATCTAGTTGGAAATCAAAAGAGTTTTTATGCACCACTATAATCTCTAACTATTTATAATCCTTGATTATAATTCTACCAATGTCCAATGGAAAGGGATGGACCTAAGCTTTATTATTCTTCTTACAATGCCAATCCATTCCTTGGATTATTTGATAAGCAATTTATTACTTTGTAAGCTTATTGGGAACATATATAGGCAATCTATATGGTTTGACCATGATTCCTTCTATCCTTATTATTATGTAATCTAGATAGAACCACACATCCCCTATGGTCTCCACTTGTCTTTTGATTAGAGGATGAAGTTTGGGCATAAGGATACTAGTGATTGCCTCAAAACTAATTGGGAAGATACCATCACATATGAATTACATATGATTATTGTATTTGAAAATATGTAATTTGAAGTAATGATGGGAAATGGTAGTTCTACCATCAAGGGACTAATTTCAAATGACATGGAAATTAATAAAGGCTAGAAGTGAATCCAAGAGGTAAGACATCATAAATAATTACTTGCAGGTCTTTCTCTTAATGGCTATAAATTTTTTGGCCAAGAAAAAACTTATTAAGTCTCTAATGGGAGGGGTTAATTTTTGCTCCAACATGCAATGTACATAAGATACCTAGACCTTACTCAAATAAGTAGTAGAAGATGCACCAAAGGCTCTATTTAATAAGGTTATAACTACCCTAATACCCTCCTTGAATTTGGTAATAGGAATCTCACCATTAGGGGCCCTTAAAACATAGGAACCTTAGATTAACCAAGGTGAGAGGACTAAATCCAAGTTTTGGGAATTTCTCCATTCTCTCAAGGATGGGAGATCAACATGAGGCAAAGGGAGCTTATATTAATCCTTAAAGGCCATGGGATCTATACATGCAACTTTATTGACACTTCATTCATGAATAATCCATTCTCCATCTATTTTGAAATCAATGAAAATAGAAATAACAAGGTCGATGCAATGCATTACCTCTAGTTTTGTAGCCACATGGTGAAGGCTTGCCAACTAAATTGATACTAGGTCTTTACATCTTTGTTACACTACAACATTCCTCTTTTCCTCCTAGGAAATTGGTTGTAATTCCTCTATAAAGAACAATAATTTAGACTAATTTTTGATTCCATGTACATTCAAGTCTATTAAATCTAACTCTATGGCTTTAAAAACCCTTCACCATCTAAATTTAGGTAAAGCTCTGCTTCAATTTTCATCTATTACCTATTCACCACCATTGATAAAGTTGAATTATAATTGATGAAAATAAAGATATCACTAAGGCACTTGCTCTAAATTCTAGTTTCACTTACTTTGATTGCTATGTGATCAATAAAATTGACTTAAGTAATTAAAAAAAGGTTCAAGGTTTTTAGCTTTAATATTAAAAATATCCAGCTATTGATTTCATACGTGCCTTAGATTTGATGGGACCTCATTCTTCTGTATTCTATATTTTCAAGCATAAGATATCTTTCATTTTGATCCTCCATGCTTACGTTGAGTTTATGTGGTAGGGTTTCATGCCTTTAACAACAAATTTCATAAATACTAGTTGAAGGCTAGCCATCAGCTTTGAAATGTCCTCTTTATTTTGCTTTGAAAAATTGAATCTAGCTCAATGCATTTTATTAGTCTCTTGATTTTTAAACTCACTAATTATGCTATGTGTCAAGCTCATGAGGCCTTTGAAAATTCCTCAACTTCATTGCACCGTTGAATCAAATCCAGTGAGTAAGAGATCGCCATTGAATGTTAGCTAGGGCCAAATCATTAACCATATGCTTTTTTAAAAGGATTCAAGCTCGATGCACCATTGGATCAAATCTAGTGAACAAGTGATCATTGTTAGATCCTGCAAGATGCTTACCTTTTATTCAGTTCCATGATTATATGAATCTTAGGCTTAAAAACATCATTTAGAATTTTATGTTTAAAAAACACAAAATGACTTAGGCTAAGATCTTTATTACTAATTTTGTCTTCATAAAAAGCTAGGAATTTCTCAAAAGGTTTTTAAAAATGCCCCCTTTGATTAGGCTTTAAAAATTATCTAAGTTAAATTTGATGGGTTCAGTCACATCAAATACATTCTCACAAATGTCAAATGATGAGAGTGAACCTATTGAATTTAATACAATGGAGTTCCCAAAGTTTTAGGGATTATCTAAGTTAAATTTGATGGGTTTTATCACATCAAATATGTCCTCATAGACATCAAATGATGGGAACAAACCTGTCAAATTTACGATTATGAAATTTATTGATCAAATAACTAAAGGCCACATGCAAATACCTCGGGATTTTCAAAGGCTTTAGGGATTGTCTAGGTTAAATTTGATGGGTTTGATCATGTCAAATACATCCTTGCAGACAACAAATGATGGGAGTGAACTTGTCAAATTTAAGATAATGGAATTTATTGATCAAACAATTAAATGCCACATGCAAAGCCCTCAAGAGTTCCCAAGGCTTTGAGGATTATCTAGGTTAAATTTTATGGGTTTGATAACATCAAATACATCCTTGTAGATGTCAAATGATGGGATCAAACATTTCAAATTTAAGATAATGAAATTTATTGATCAAATAACTAAATGCCACATGCAAAGGCCTCAGGAGTTCCCAAGGCTTTGGGGATTATCCAGGTTAAATTTGGTGGGTTCAGTCATGTCAAATATGTCATCAGAGATGTCAAATGATGGGAGCAAAACTATCAAATTTAAGACAATGAAATTTATTGATCAAATAACTGAATATCACATGAAAAGCCCTCAGAAGTTCTTAGAGCTTTAGCTTTAATTCACACTATTAGATTAAAACTTCTAATAAAATTATCACCATTGGATCCTTACTAGGGTCTAAATCATTGAATTTAGGCCTTTCTAAAAAACTTTCAGAATGATGCACCATTGGATCAAATCCAGTGAACAAGCATAAAGTGTTAGATCTACAAAAGTACATGACTTGTAAGTAAAACTTGATCATGCATAAAATTTCCCACTAGATTTTCCCATGAATGTTTAAATTCAAACCCTTAGGGTTTACTATTTGGGAACCATAACTTCTTCCATGGAACCTATAATTAATCACCTTGAAAATGATTATTTAATAGCATTAATCTATAAAACATGATCATAATCAAATACACCAAAAATCATGTATATTTTAAAGATTGACTTGCATTTAAAATTCAATATCAAACAATGTTTCACACTTATTCTAAAATACATAGGTTTTATAAATAATCACAAGGGCCCCCTTTTTAGAAAATAAATATGGGGGGGTATTGGTCTCAAAAAATGGCAACTCACATGGGCAACATAGCAATATGTTAGAATGTAGGGTTTTGGTTTAAACTTGTACATGAATTTTATATCCCTTTTGGACATATACTCTCTCTTAAATCAACTCTTAGTTGAAACAAGTTCCTTATGTATAAAATGTAAACTTAGATATTAAAACATAAACATGTAGCGTGTGTTTTGATTCCACTTACTATTTGTCATGAATTTCAAGAAACAATGTCTAGGTTCATATCCTTTTGGTCCATTACACTTAACTTTGAGCACTTTAGATATTTTTAAAGAATAATAACTCTTAATTTAGGGGAATCTTTGGCATTTTTCTTCTACCATCCTAGCATCTATATTGTTGATAGAGATACCTTTAGTTCCACTCAATGTCTTGCTCCACTGTCATTTAGGCATCTATAGCCCCAGTGGAGATTACCTGAATCACTTTTGCTTCCATTTCCATAGATTATTCAATGAGTTTTTATTTTATATTTTCTAGGTACTTTTTAAAAATTTGGAAACCAATACAACTTGATTTTAAATATTTGATCAAATGCCCTAGCATTAAGATACTCTTCTTTAATTGAAACTTTAGTCCATGACAAGGATGTGTTTTAAGTGTAAGCATGAGTATGAGTTAATAGACTAAATTCACATTGTAAACATATGATTCTTCTTAAAATAAAGTTTTGATGTAGGATAAGGTTTAAATATTTGTAGGACATTAAATTCCTATACCAATCTGTACCAATACCCATGATTTCTTCATACTGCTTTATTGCCACCTCATGTTCACTTTTATAAGATCTATACTCACCCTTTTGAGAAATTCCAAACCAAAAAATAATACCATGATATTTTACCAAAACTAAGGAACACTACCAAGCAAGAAAAATAAAAAGCAAACAAAACAAATAAATACAAGCCCAACAAGGAAGAAAAAACAAAGCAAGAAAGGGAACTAACTAGCCTACCTATTCTAACTTTAACAATCTTACACATTCACTCCATGAAGACCCCTGATGGATAAGTAGAAAAGTAATGCTTAAGGTATTTATCATTAATGGGTAAAGTAAAATCTAATCTTAGAGATTTTTCAACCTAAAAGTGTTGTTGCCCAAGATTTTCGTAATTTGGTATGGATCAATCCATAAAGGGGTGAACTTACCATGTTTAACTTTATGTTCTGATGCTTTGTCCCAAATAAGGGCTAATTTTCCTTTCCTAAATACCTTCAATTTATATCTCTTATCAAACCATATTTTCATGGTTGATTGGTGTCTATTGAAGTCTATAAATGCCTTTTTTCTGGCATATTCCATTTGAATAATGTCTAATAGCCTATAATTAGCAAGTTCTTAGCTATCCTCCATGTATTCTTACATGAATGTGAACATAGGCAACTTTAAGGTGATGTAAAAATAGGCTCTTGACCATATACCAACAAAAATGGTGAAGCCTTGAGAGCTTGTTTGATCCTGATTCGATATGCCCATAATGCAAACTTAAGAAGTTTATACCATGTTCTAGGTCTATCTTCAGTAGATTTCATGATAGCTTTCATCAAATTTTTTTTTGTCAATTCAAAAACACCATTTCCTTGAGGTATTAATTAGAATAAAACTTGAGTGAAATGCCTTGGTCATAATTCCATTTCATCATTTCAATAGAAATGAATGCAGATCCATTATCAAAAACCAAAGAAAATGGAGTTCCAAATCTAGTACAAATATTTTCCTTTAAGAAATTTATCACCTCTTATGTTCTATATTACTTAGTGGCTATTTCCTTAGTCTACCTAGTATAATATTCTATAGTAGTTAGGACATACTTATGACCTTCAGAATAATTAGGGTTGATTACTCCTATAAAGTCCAATCCCCATTATGTAAAAGGTTTATCCACCATCATGGGTTGTAAAGGTATGGCTGCCTTTGGCTCCTTTGTGCTAAAAATATGGCTTGAATAACACTCCCTCACATGCTTATAAGCATATTTGAAGAGGGTGGGCCAATAATATCTAGCCCTGATAATCTTGTGAGTTGTGGTTCTTCCTGAAGGGTGTTAACTTCCTATCTTCTCATGGAAAGTAGTCATAATCCAAGTTGCTTCTTCTTTGGACACACATCTCAAATAAATTCCCTTAAAGTTCCTCCTATAAAATATTCCATTCCTAATGAGGTAATGAGTTACTTTGATCCTCAAGGATCTCTTTTTTTTCTCTTATAAAACCTAGGGGACAAACACCATTGATAAGTAAATAGATAATAGAGTCATACCACTCATTGGGTTGGAAATTTCATTGATCTACTTGCATGACATGGAATTTTGGGTCAATAATAGTGATCATATGAACTAAACCCTTAAATTTCACTAATTTGGCTATTTTCATCTCTATATCATACTCTTGTAGAATTTTCATCCACTTGCCTCTTCTTTCTTTAAGCTCATTCTGGCTCAACATAAGCTTTGTAGCTGGATCAGGTAATACGGCATGTACTTTATTTCTAAGGAGGTAATGTCTATTTATTTTTTATTGCCTTTACTAATGCATAAGCTTGAGTATCAATCATAAAATAATTCACTTCTACATTTTTAAATTTGGTTCTCATGAGATCTATGGGATGATCATTTTCATCAACTTTTTGAGTTAACACTGCAACCATAGTATGCTCAAACGTACATGAATACAAATAGAAATATTTTGATAAATTAGGACTTATGAGGATTGGAGCTTTAGTGATTTCCTTCTTAATGTCAGTGAAGGCCTTCTTAGATTCTTCATTCCATGAAATTATAGCATCTTTTTTATGTATATCATTCAAAGGTTTGACAATCTCAGCGAAGCCTAAAATAAACTTCCTCACAAAATTAATCTTGCCGAAGAATGACTTAAGTTATTTTTGGTTGTTGGGCAACCCAATTTTATAAATGGCCTCTAATCTATCAAAATCTACATAATTTCCATCTTTGGTAATGATATGTCCCAATAATTTTCCTTCAGTGACATAGAATATACTTTTTTGGGGGTTAAGAGATACACCATATTTTCTACATCTATCAAATACTTGTCTCAAATGTATGAAATATTCCTCTCTATTTCTATAAAATACTATAATATCATCCATATATATGATGATACACTTTCCCACTAAACCTTGGAAAACATTGTCCATGGCCCTTTGAAAATTTTCCCTTGCATTAATTAATCCAAAAGGCTTTCTCTTATAAGCATATGTTCCCCATTTAGTAGTAAAAGTTATTTTCATCCTATTCTCTGGAGAAATAAGCACCTAGTTATATCCAAAAAATACATCCAAAAAGGACATCATAGAATATCCTAAAATAGTTTGGATAACCTAGTCTAGAGAAGGTAAAGGATAATTATCCTTTTCAAATGCTCTATTCAGATTCCTAAAATCTATGTACAATCTTATTTATCCATTCTTTTTTTTTACTAGTACTATGTTTTCCACCCAAGTGGAATGTCTAATAAGAAACACTATCCTTTCATCCAACCACTTCTTGAATCCTTTAAAAAACATGGGTTCTAAAATAGGGTTGACTGGCCTTTGCTTCTATCTAAAAGGTTTACAACCTTATTAAAGAGGTATAGTATGACTAATGACCCTTGGATCAAATATTTTTAAATCATCATAAGACCAAGCAATTACATCCTTGTATTTTTTAAGAAACTCTCTAGATTTTCTATTTTCCATTTCAATGCAAACTTTCTCGATATTCACCATTTGGGGCTGATCATGTAGACCAAGGTTCATCACATGATAATCTCTACCATTTACCTTGGGTTGTTTAGTTACTTTAGAAATCTTGTCAAGATCAAATAGTCTTTCTAATGAAATCATCCCTTTAAATATCTTATTGTCACTTAATTAGACGATTTTACCATTAAGTTCCTCAAGAAAATTTTCATCAACCTTGTCAATAATGTGAGCTTCAAAAGCTCTAGAATTAGTTAAGAAATCTATGATTTATAGATCATCATTGAAAACTTAGAAATGATTTACATTGTCAAGAACTAAAGGACGTGGTACTAGCTCAATACTAATGCTTTTAGAATCATTATTAGGCATGAGGTTAGCTATATAAAATGTAAGCTCATTAGCAATTTTGTTTTCTTCTCTTGAAATAGCTAAGATGTTGAAGGCATTGAAAGATTAGATCAAGTCACACACCTTAAACTTATATATCTTTAAGTAAGACAATTTGCACTGATATTTACTCCTCACTTGGTTAACCACAAGTTCAGATTCTCCTTAGACAAGGAGTTCTTTATCTTTATGCTTATTGGTAAATTACAATCCAAGTATGAGAGCCTCATACTTAGCTAAATTATTGGTGAAAAGAAATGATAACTTATAAGCTACATGGTATTAATTTTTTGAAGGATCCATCAATACAATACCAACTCCTGATCCTAATTTGCACTTGGCAACATCAATATATAACCTCCACAAACCAAAAATTAAAGGAGAACTCTTGGATATTGGTTCTTTTGTAATTTCTAAAGTGAAAACTCCCATATCAGAATCCAAGAAATTTACCCTTTCATTAACAACATTATATTTTGTTATCATGTGTTTCATTCGAGGTTCCTTTTCCACTCTTATTTGATTTGGCACACCTTTACAAATAAGCCAAAAGTGTGAGAAATTAGTAGACATATAGCCATTTAAGGCCTTAGTCCATTCTCTACTCAAAATCAATCCATAAGCACTAGGCATTTCTACCACTTAGATATCAATGAATTACTAAATAATGGGTTCACTAGCCAACTATATATGCACATTCAATAATTATCCTATAACCTTAACTTTATATTTATCTAATTGAGTGACTAACCTATCAAATTTTATTGGAATTAACCCAAGTTGTTCCAATATCCCAATAGGCATAATGTTGGTTGAGGCTCCATAATCTAAAAGACAATTATGAACATTATTCCTAAATATCCTAACTATAAGTTAAAAAGGTGGAGATTTGCTTTGATTACTTGAGTAATTACATTTGCACTATCATTTTTAGGGGGCTTCCCAATTTTCATGGACAAAGATTCCAAGAGTAAGTCTCTTTGTTCTATGATCTGAGTTAGCTCATGTAGAGTGATATTGGCTTTAATCCTTTTCATATCCTCCATAATATTGCAGCCAGTTTTGCTTGGAGGATCAAGAGTTAGCTTAGAAGAACTTCCTCTAGGGGATTTAGGATTATTCTTTGATATAGTCTCTAGAGGGGTTCCATAATTATTGGGAGTGGTAGAGGTAGTCAAAGGTTATTTTTATTCCCTATTTCTTAGAGGATATGTCTTCAAAAATTATTGGAATGCTTGAATCTCCTTAGGAATATTTTTAGGCTCATTACCCTCTTGGAAAGGGAATTGAAAAGTTTTCACCATATGCACTTGGTTAGATGGTTTAGATTCAAAATAATTTGTAGCAGCATCTTTATTTGGACCCACTTCAAATGTGTCAAGTTCTTCTTGAAAATCTTCAAAGGCTTTACAAAACTAATGCAATCAATCTCACCATGCTTGGAATTAGCTTGCACCCTACAATAATCTAGTAAGGGAATATCATTGAGGTTTATATCCATATTATTTTTTCTAGAGGAAGGCTCATTAGCTTTGTTATTGTAGAAACTATCATTCTAAAACTTATTCCCAGACCTATTAAACTTTTGGAAAGTGAAGTTCCTTCTAGAATTATCATTAACATTACCAACTTGTTTTTGCAATTACAAAAAATTAGTGCCAAGATTTTGTACCATTTTCAATATAGACTCATTCTCATTTTTTGGAACCTTAGAATTTTGACCTTGGGTACTGTTAATTCCACTGATAGGCACTAAAGCCTTCTGGTCATTGTCATGAAATCCATTGGTAACTTGATGGCTTAAGAAACCTAAATTTTTATTAGGGGCAACATGACTAGTAGATTCACACATTCAAAGCAAGAAATTGGTTTAATCCTAGAGTATTTTGGTTATTATTTAGGAAAAGGTTTAATATAGGCATTTAAAGATTAACATTTGGGATAGAATAAACCATTTGTCCTTGGGGTTACATTTGGTCACTAATAACCACTGCTTCAGAATAGGCTTGAGCCAATGCGATGATAAGTGGAAGGGCTCTCTTCAAAAACATAGAAGTCATGAGGTGAACAAGATCTTTATAAACCTCCAAAGCTAAAGCTTTGTTAGGTTTATATAGATCTATGGTCTGACTAAACATATTTTGGAACCTATCATTAAAAGACCTAATAGGTTCACTTGTATCTCTATTAATAATTGTAAATTGATGATAGATGACGCAAGGGCTTATGATCTTTCCAAATTGATCAATAAAAATAGTGTCAAAGTTATTCCATGATATAATACAATTGTCAGGCAGATTAAGGAACCATTCATATGCAACATCTTTGAATGTAAATGGGAACAACCTACATGTTACATCTTCATGAATAATATTTAATAATTTATTGTTAGGTTGTGGAGCTAAAAGCTTCAACCTTTGCAAACTGAGGAACAGATGGTTGCTGAGTTCTACAGGAACCGGCATCGGCAGCAGGACCGACGACGGCAGAGACCAGTGCAGAAGGCCACCGCTGACGGCAGGAAGTCGGCCAACGTCGGCAGAACCAGACAAGCAGGGACCGACGTCGGTCGCCTGTGTGTTTTAGAACTGCTCGTTTCACAGACAGTTAGTTAAGTGAACAAAGAGTTTGCATGTTGAGACCAGTTAGAGTCTTGTGCTGCGAGGACAATTGTCTAAATTAAGAGTCTAAGTTAGTGTTTGAGTTAGGGATCTATTTATAGACCCATTGGCATGTATTGTATAAGGCATGAGATAGAAAGGAAGAGTTCCTTCTAGTTGTAAGATCTGTGAGTTGCAGGTTGTTACAAGCTCATTGGGGATCTACATGTAAGTTTGGTCTTTGAATTGCAGGTTGCAGGTTCATGAGAGATCAGCTTGAAGTGCTATAGAGTGCTTGATGTATCGGCAGGGTTATTACTGACTGGTTGGTGAGGTGAACACCAATTCTGTGTGTGAGTTGGTTGTTGGGACCGTTTTTTGTGTAGGAGAGTGTGTGTGAGAAGAATTACTGAACACTTGAGGTGTGGCGAATCTCTGTAAAGTGAAAGAGTGTGGTGGCTCTTTGTTGTATTCTTTTCTGTTAGTGTTAATACAAGATAGTGTATTGTCTCTCATATTCTGTGCTATTGGTGAATTCTAGTTACTTGTGTTTCTGGTTATTTCCGCATATTCAATTGCTTATATTTGGTAATCATACTGTGCTCTTTCTGAGGAGCAAGATCCCAACTAGTGGCATCAGAGCATGTTTGTTGTTCTAGATTCTTGACAACTGGTATCAAAGCCTTGGTTGTAGGTTCTTAAGCTTGATACCAACAATTGGTATCAGAGCTTTTGGTTGGGATACTAATAGATTGGTGTAGATCTGGGTAGTGTGTTTTGATTACAGGTTACTCACAGGGTTTCTGTTTGAGTGGGAGTTGAGCAATGACAGAAAGTAGTCAACTACGAATGGAGAAGTTCAATGGCAAGAACTACCAATTATGGAGGATGCAGATTGAGGACTATCTGTATCAGAAAGATTTGTACTTACCATTGGGTGGGGTTGCTAGCAAACCCTTGGATATGAAAGATGAAGAATGGGAGGTTCTTGATCGGAAGGCTCTGGGATCTGTTAGATTGAGTCTTGCATCATCTGTGATTTCCAGCTTATCACAGTGTAAGACAACGGTGGAGTTGATGGAATCTTTGGCAAATTTATATGAAAAACCCTCAGCTTCGAGTAAGGTATTTCTTATGAAGCGTTTATTTAATTTGCAAATGTTGGAAGGTGGATCTGTTCATAGCCATCTTAGTGATTTCCATGGTTTAGTAAACCAGTTAAGTTTAGTCAATATTGTATTTGATGATGAAATAAGAGCTCTCTTAATCTTGTGTTCATTACCTAAAAGTTGGGAAGGTTTGGTAATGGCAGTTTCTAATACTGTGTCTCCTTCAAAAGTCCTAAAAGTGGATGATATTGTGAGTGTGATCTTGAACGAAGAGATACACAGGAAAAGCACAGGTGAATCATCTGGAGATGCTTTGAGTGTTGAAGGAAGAGGAAGGCCAAGAGAGAAGATAGAGCGTGGGAGATCAAGGTCGAAGACGGGCAAGAGATCCAAGTCTAGGTATGGCAGAATAACCTGCTAGAAATGTGGAAAGCAAGGGCACTTAAAGAGAGATTGCAGATCGGGTATAGATCAGCATGAAGAACATGAAGAAGAAGCAGATGTTGCAGGTTACATTGCACAGGATGCTCTGGTATGTTCTTTGGATAAAGTAGAATCTTGGGTATTAGATTCTGGTGCCTCTTTTCATGCATCCCCACATAGGGAATTTTTTCATGAGTATGTCCAGGGAGATTTTGGAGAAATTTGTGTAGGGGATGGTAAGTCTTGTTAGATTGTTGGCAAAGGCAAAGTGAAGCTGAAACTGCAGACAGGTAACACATGGGTGTTAAAGGAGGTCATGCACATCCCAGTTCTGAAGCGGAATCTGATATCTTTCAGAAGTTTGGGTGAAGAGGGTTGCACAGTAACTCTCACAGCGGACTCTTGGAAGGTTACCAAGGGTACACTTGTTGTAGCTAGAGGTAAGAAAGTAGGTACGCTTTATCTATCTACTTGTTTTACTGATTCTTCTTCTGGGTTATCTACTTCAGCTGTAGATTCAGAGATGTGGCTTAATAGGCTTGGTCACATAGATAAGAAGGAGATGCTGGTTCTTGAGTCAAATGATATGCTTTCGGATTTGGAAGGCATGGATCGTGGTTTCTGTATGCAGAAGAAGAAGGTGAGGTTTCTTGAGGAATCTGATGTTAGTGATAAGAACAGGAAAGCCTTGGTTTTCAAGGAGAAAGTGATGGACAGAGTTCAGCACAAGGTGCAGAGGAATTCTGAGCAGAGCAAGGGTGATTTGGACAAGGGTTTGATCCAAAAGGAGCTCGCAGGAAAAAGTTAGGTCTCACAAGAAAAACACAGAGACCGACGTCGGCAGGAAAACTGGCGTCGGTGTCCAGACAGGGACCGATGTCGGCTATGTGCAGCCCGACGTCGGTGACTCGGGGCAGACAGGGACCGGCGTCGGCCAGGGAAAACTGACGTCGGCGCAGAGACAGTCGTAGGGAACCGACATCGGTCGACTGTAGACTGAGATGTGACCGGCATCGGTCACTGAGACGAATTTTGGGTGGACAGCAAGCTGTCATGGAGTCTCAAGCGCCCATATGGAGGACTGAAGGTGTAAGTAAGTTCTTAAATTCATCATTTCCCTTCTTTACACTACTTGTTGCTCACTTATGGCATAGGACCAGGAAGTTATTGAAGAAGCAGAACAGGTAGATCCAGGAAACAGTGGGAGCTAGGCATGGATGAGGATGTGATTCCTTGGAGGAGAACCAAACAGGGGTTTTGGGTAGTGTGGCCAGCTAGAAGTAAGCACTGAGAAGACGAATGGATGTTAAGGATAAAGAAGAGCGGAAATGGATACGTGAGATGGAAGATCAGGGTATTTGATCTTGTATTAGCTGCAGGGCAATGGAGGTTTGTTCATTGTGTTTCTCTTTACCAGGTTGGATAGTATTAGCTACACTATCCTATTTTCTGTATGATGTGCTTGTTGCAGGGTTACATATACAGGTATTGCTGAACTAAAGGTAAAGCTAGTTCAGGGGTTTGTCATGGAGAATCTGGGAGCAGCAAGATTCTTTGGCAAGAGTGTGTTCTAGAGACATGGAAGGTCATGTGTTGACTTTGTTTCAGGATGATTGTGTGAAACCGGTTAGCACGCTGATGGTTGGACAGTTCATAGAACAGGTGTCTTGATTCACATAATGAGGTTGAGTGCATGGTATGTACTAAACCTGAGTTTTCCCAAGCAGTGGGAGTTGTCACAAGTTAGGAGCCAATCCGGGAGAGAACCATTGGAGGTCAGTTCAGTGGATTCTTACAGGGACTAGTAGCAGGTGCACATGCTATGCAAGTTCAGGTTTATTTCTACATGGTTGTAGATGTGGATGTGGTAGGTAATTTGGATGACAGGTTTTGCACCACAGATTTTGTGGTGGTTGGTCTTCAAGGGTGATTTTGAAGATGGATACATAGCCAAGGTAACAAACTAGACGGTGTACAGGTACATGTACAGGTTGCAGCTATTTATCTCCAAGTGGGAGATTGTTAGGTTGTGGAGCTAAAAGCTTCAACCTTTGCAAACTGAGGAACAGATGGTTGCTGAGTTCTACAGGAACCGGCGTCGGTAGCAGGACCGACGACGGCAGAGACCAGTGCAGAACGCCACCGGCGACGGCAGGAAGTCGGCCGACGTCGACCAGTTAGAGTCTTGTGCTGCGAGGACAATTGTCTAAATTAAGAGTCTAAGTTAGTGTTTGAGTTAGGGATCTATTTATAGACCCATTGGCATGTATTGTATAAGGCATGAGATAGAAAGGAGAGTTCCTTCTAGTTGTAAGATCTGTGAGTTGCAGGTTGTTGCAAGCTCATTGGGGATCTACATGTAAGTTTGGTCTTTGAATTGCAGGTTGCAGGTTCATGAGAGATCAGCTTGAAGTGCTATAGAGTGCTTGATGTACCGGCAGGGTTATTACTAACTGGTTGGTGAGGTGAACACCAATTCTGTGTGTGAGTTGGTTGGTGGGACCGTTTTTTGTGTAGGAGAGTGTGTGTGATAAGAATTACTGAACACTTGAGGTGTGGCGAATCTCTGTAAAGTGAAAGAGTGTGGCGGCTCTTTGTTGTATTCTTTTCTGTTAGTGTTAATACAAGATAGTGTATTGTCTCTCATATTCTGTGCTATTGGTGAATTCTAGTTACTTGTGTTTCTGGTTATTTCCGCATATTCAATTGCTTATATTTGGTAATCATATTGTGCTCTTTCTGAGGAGCAAGATCCCAACTAGTGGCATCAGAGCATGTTTGTTGTTCTAGATTCCTGACATTTTAATGCATCTTTTAAAGATTTAACATTTTCTTCAGTAGTCATAATACCAATTGGACTAAATATTGGCAAATATTTTTTAGAATTACATGGTAAATCATGAACTACACCTGTTGTATTGATAGGGGAACTTCCAAGACATACCATGTTTGGATGAAGATAGAGAATAAGGATCCCTTGAAAAGGCGATGATGGTAGAGATTTAGAATACCTGCTCTTACCTCTATCTTTCCTAATCCTTCTATGAATTTCTAGTTCAAGCCAGGGTTCTTTAGTCTCTAAATGTGACATGGTCCTAATCCTTGGTAATTCTAGCTTGAAGATTAAGGATCCTATTTTAAAACATGGTGTAACACACTAATTTCTAAAGAATAATAATTAATATGAAAAATAAGATTAATTTTCAAAAATTTATTCATAAGAGGACAAAAGACATAAATATTTAACTAAACAAGTTCAAAGATGTATTGAATTATGTAATGATGACCAATCTTTACAACTTATGACTCAAATAAACTTCTTATTGTCAAATAATTATCAATTTTGAACATAATAAGTTAACCTAACTCCAAATACTAATAAATTCTTATCAATAAAAGTTGTATTTTTTAAAAGGTCACCAATCTTAAGATAATTTATGATAAAAGAAATATAATCATGTAAAACGTATAGTAGTTTTGACCAAATACACCTAAAAGATATTAAGTATCTTTAATGAGGCCCTCCTTCTAGCACCAACTGAGGTTCTCCTATTGATTCTTCAAAATGTACCATAGGTACTCTTCAGTTTTGATGAACACAACTCATTTTAGGATTTGAAAAATCTAAGGCATGAGTTGCAGTTTGTGACAATTCAATGATGTTTGTGGTGAAATAGAAGCAGAGTATGAGAAATGTCCAAAATATCTATTTGATTTAGTGATTGGGATCCACTAGGGTTTAAATCTTTAGATATTTAGTAGTTTTAAATGAATTAGAAGATAAACTAAATGAGTATTAACAATGATCTTTAAGCTAGAGTGAATCTTGATAAAAATAAGAAAAGAGAAGGGTAAAGTAAGAAATAAACATGATCGCATATTTTTATCTCAAATATTATGACAAAATTCTAATTAATTTGAGCACATTTGAACTAATTTATTTATAAAACAACATGACCTAAAATTATATCACAAATTAGGCAAAATTCAAAGGAAAAATATGAATCACAAGTAAGAACCAAATTTACTTTAAAGATTTGCTATTATGATCTGAATAGCCTAAGTACATCCAAATATAGCGCAAATACAATGAAGTATACTTGAGATATTTATAGTCAATCTAGAATTTATTACAAATTAACAACCTTATGAAAAATAATTTAACTTAAAACATGAATAATCATTCAAATTCAATAGGACTTTTTGCAATTGAGAGGTAGCATGGACATTCAATAAAACTATCTAGACAATCTTTTCAGAATTCATTACTTGTATTAAATGTTCCTGGTATATAATTGCTCAAAAAATCTCTCTTACAAATGGTAACCATATGCCTATTTATAGGAAACATAGGTGGTTAACCAATTAAATTTCAAAATATCCACATGCGGATAAGGACAACTATCCTTGATATAAAGATACAATGTGGAAGGTCACATGCCAACTTGACAGAAAAGAGTATATGCTAACATACTAGCATATAATTTACAAAAAGAATAATATTTTAGGAATTTCATTTGTGGGCCCTTCAATTAGCCCTATTTTAGGAAGTCTTTCACCTTGGTATATTTCTCCCTGATTAATTCAAAATCCACTACAAGCTTCATTTGACAATCCTCTTCTTGATCTACCAAAATGTCAGATTCATTATCAGCCTGAGATACAAGTTCCTCGATACATTCTGCTTTTATAATTTGCTTCCCTATAGAAATGATGATATCAAGGATCTTCTAATTATCCTTGGTTGAATGACCTTTGTTGTCTCTAATGACTTAGATGTTAACATTAACCTTTTTCTTCAATTCTTCATCACTAATCAAGCCTATAGTAGTGGTTTGAGAAGGGTTATCTAATAGATTCCTCAGAAGTTTCACAATATAGGTTACCAAACCTATGTCTTTCTTGATGAAGTCATTAACACCATTGCTCCAAGTAATCAAATCCTCTTTTTTATCCATCAAAACTACCATGAATATGTCCAAAAGCTTAAGTTTGATAATCTTGAAGTCTAATGTTTACCTTGTCTTATGTACCTTGATGAGCTCTTCCATCTAAACATGAGAATTCTACCATTGACTGATTAAGGCTTTTGCCATCTTAGTTTGATGGTTTAAAGCACTCAATTTAAGCTTGACAGTTTTTAAATTCTCAAATGCATCCATTAAATATTTATTTAACACTTGCAATATGTCTTTAGGAATTGAAAAGAGGACCTAAGCTTCCAAATCTTATTTTTCTTTCTCCAAGTTGAGAATCCTCTATTTCATTCCCTGAACTCTAGCCAAGGTCATTCTTGACTAGGCTATTACCATACTAGCTACATGTTCTTGAAATATAGGATGTTCCCCTACTACTTACCTTAGAATAGAAGTTAAGCCCAAAAATGGTTCCACCTTTTGAAAGGTGAACTCCTCAGTGCCAATAGTAACCTTCTTGGTCACTACTCTCTCAAGAGTTGGTGTCTCTATATTGAAAAGACCTGAGAGTCAGACTCCTTTACCTATGGCTATTTAGAAATATCTACATTTGAACTCCTAGAGGCTCTTGGGGTATCAATCCCTTAGATTTCCTTGTTACAAAGGATCTAGATGCTTCTCTCTACTTGTCTATTCATAATATCTTGAGTCCAAGGCTTGACATTATCTTGAACATCCATGTCAACTTGAGTTAAATCTAGTGAAGGAGAAAGAGATGGGAATGTTTGTAACTTTCCATAAATAAACCAATCAAGAATAGCTGGTCGATAAATAGGATTCTCATCACTGAAGAGGTTAATTTCACTATTAGGGTGAGTGAAAGTCAACCTAGGCCTTTTTCTTAGAGCCATAAGAACTAAGGCCAATTCTACCTATCTCTTTCCTCTGTCCAATGAAACTATTTTTTTCTTGCTTCCTCAGATGGCTCCTCTTCCTTATTAGAACCATAAGAAGCTATGATATTAATAAGAGAACTTTTTACTATTTCCTTGATTTCTAAAGCAATCATGCTAATAACCTCTATTAGGGAAGAAGGCCTACGTGGGGATGCCTAAATTTGGGAACCTTCACCAGGTATATGCTCTATTCTAGACTCCTAAATCACAACCTTACCTTTTCCTTTTACATCCTTAGGTTGCCTAACTTTGGGTGATTTTGTAAATTCTCTTTATTGAGGCACATAAGATTGTCCCTCAATAGCTGGCTCTTGATGTGCAATCTTAGATGGTCCTAACAACAAGTGATAATGCAAGGGATGTAGTTGCCATATTTCTCTAGAGGTTTTATTATCCGTGACCAGCCTATGTTCTAATTTGATGTTGTAATTTTTAACCCTAGATAAGACTTCTTCAAAGTTCCTTTCCTTTGTGTAAATACCATCTCCCACACCTAGTTGATATTTATACACAACCCTTAGGACCTTTTTATCCCAAATATGGTTATCTAATTTATCATTGGGGTTCCACATCTTAAGATCATTTGGTTTGAAATCAAAAGAGTTACTGTGCAACCATGATCTCTAGCTATTTTCAATCTTTGATTATAATTTTGTTAATATCTAGTCGAAAGGGATGAACTTGAGATTTATTATTCTTCTTGTAGTGTCAATCCATTCCTTTGATGATTTGATAATCAATTTATTGCTCTACAAACTTACTGGGAACATATATAGGTAATCTATATGGTTGGACCATGATTCCTTATATCTTTATTATAGTGAAATATGGATAGAACCACACATCCCCCATGGTCTCCACTTGTATTTTGATTAGAGGATGAAGCCTGGGCATAGGGATACCAGTGATTACCTCAAAAATGATTGGGAAGATACCATCACATATTAATTGCATGTGATTCTTGTATTTAAAAATATGTAATTTGGAGTAATGATGGGAAATGGTAGTTCTACCATCAAGGGACCAATTTCAGATACCATGGAAATTAATAGTAGATAGGAGTGAATCCAAGAGGTAAGAAATCATAAATAATTGCTTGGATGTCATTCTCTTGATGGATATAAATTGTTTGGCCAATAAAAAACTTATTAAGTCTCCAATGGCAGGGGTTAAGTTCTACTCCAACATGTAATGGACATAAGATACCCAGAACTTACTCAAATAAGTAGTAGAAGATGCACCAAAGTCTTTGTTTAATAAGGTCATAGCTACCCTAACACCCTCCCTAAATTGGGTAATAGGAATCTCACCATTAGGGGTCCTGAAAACATGGGAATCTTGGATTAACCAAGGTGAGAAGACTAAATCCAAGTTTTGGGAATTTGTCCATTCTCTTAAGGATGGGAAATCAACATGAGACAAACGGAGCTTAAGTAAGCCTCAAAGGCCATGGGTTATATACATGCAACTTTATTGACACTTCTTTCATGAATAATCCATTCTCCATATATTTTGTAGTCAAAAAAAAAGGAACAAGAAGGTCGATGAAATGCATTACCTCTAGTTTAGCAGTCGCATGGTGAAGGTCTACCAGTTGAATTGATACTAGGTATTTATATCTTTGGTGTATCATATGATTCCTTTTTTACTCATAGGAAATTGGTTGAAAATCTTATATAAATAATAATAATTTGGACAAATTTTTAATTCCATGTACATTCAAGGCTATTAAATCTAACTCTGTGTCTCTAAAAATTCTTCCTTTGCCATCTAAAGTTAGGTAAAACTTTGCTTCAATTTTTATTTCTCACCTATATATAACCATTGATAACATTGAATTATAGTTTATTAAAACAAACATCTCACTAAGGCACTTTATGTAAATTCTAGTTGCACTTACTTTGATTTCTATGTGATCAATTGAACTGACTGAAGTCCTTTATAAAAGGTTCAGGGTTTTTAGCTTTAGTGGAAAAAATATCCAACTCTTGATTTCATATGTGCCTTAGATTTTATGGGACCTCATTCTTATCTCTTCTATGTTTTTGAGCATAATATATCTTTCATTTTGATCCTCCATGATTACATGGAGCTTATGTGGCCAGGTTTCATGCCTTTCACAGTAAATTTCATAAATGCTAGTTGAAGGCTAGTCATTAGCTTTCAAAAGTCCTCATTATTTTTCTTTGAAAAACTAAATCTAGGTCCTTGCATTTCATTGGTCTCTTGATTTTTAAACTCACTAATTATGTCATGTGTCAAGCTCACAAGGCCTTTAAAAATTCATCAACTTCATCACATCATTCAATCAAATCTAACGACCATGCGATCACCATTAGATCTTAGTTATGGCTAGATTATTAATTGTATGCTTTTTAAAAAGGCTTTAGGCTCAATGTACCATTGGATAAAATCTAGAAAACAAGTGATCACCATTAGATCCTGCAAGATGCTAACCTTTTAATCAATTCCATGTTTATTTGAATCTTAGGCTTAAAAATGCCATTTAGAACTTTATGTTTAAAAAACATAATATGTCTTAGGATAAGATATTTATATACTAATACTAAGTTTGTCTTCATAAAAATCTAGGAATTTCTTAAAAGGTTTTTAAAAATGCCCTCTTTGATTAGGATTTAAAAATTGTCTAAGTTAAATTTGATAAGTTTGATCACATTAAATGCATCCTCATAGACATCAAATGATGGGAGAAAACTCGTTGAATATAAGACGATGGAGTTTTCAAAGTTTAAGGGACTATCTAGGTTAAATTTTATGGGTTTGGTCATGTCAAATATGTCCTCATAGACATCAAATGATGGGAGCAAACCAGTCAAATTTAAGACAATGGAATTTATTAATCAAATAACTGAAGGCCACATATAAAGTCCTTGGGATTTCCCAAGGCTTTAGGGATTGTCTAGGTTAAATTTGATAGGTTTAGTCATGTAAAATACATCTTCATAAATGTAAAATGATGGGAGTGAACCTGTCAAATTTAAGATAATAGAATTTATTGATCAAATAACTGAATGCCACATGTAAAGCCCTTGGGAGTTCCCAAGGCTTCAAGGATTATCTAGGTTAAATTTGATTGGTTTGGTCACATCAAATACATCCTCACAGATGTCAAATGATGTGAGTGAACCTATCAAATTTAAGACAATAAAATTTATTGATCAAATAACTGAATGCCATGTGTAAATCCCCTCAAGAGTTCTCAAGGCTTTTGGGATTATCTAGGTTAAATTTCATGGGTTTGGTCATGTCAAATATGTCCTCACAAATGTCAAATTATGGGAGTGAACCTTTCAAATTTAAGATAATGTAATTTATTGATCAAATAACTAAATGCCATGTGCAAAGCCTTTGGGAGTTCTTAGAGCTTTGACTTTAAATTCACACCATTGGATTAAAACCTCCAATCAAACAATCATCGTTAGATCCTTATTGGGGTCCAAATCATTGACCATATGCCTTTATAAAATACTTTGATCTTTATGCACCATTGGATCAAATCCAATAAATAAGCGTAAAGTGTTAGATTTGAAAAATTACATAAATTTTAAGTAAAACTTGATCATGCATAAAAATTTACCACTAGATTTTATCATGAATGTTTAAATTCAAACCCTTAGGGTTTAATATTTGGGAACCTTGACTTCTTCCATGGAACCTACAATTATTCACCTTGAAAATGATTATTTAGTAGCATTAATCTATAAAACATGATCATAATCAGATACACCAAAGCTCATGTCTATTTTAAAGATTGACCTACTTTTAAATTCAAGATCAAATAATGTTTCATACTTATTATAGAATACAAAGGTTATAGAAACAATCACAAGGGCCCCATTTTCAAAAAATCAAGATGGGGGTGTTGGTCTCAACACACCCCTTCGTATCTAGTTTCATCTCTTGACCTCCTTTAATGATCAAATGTTTACAAAGTTGTGTTGTATGTAGCCTTTCATAATACTAGAATTCTTATTTCCACTGAACTAATTTATGTTGCCTCTATCCCAACACAATGCAATGGAATGAAGAGCATATTTCTTTTGAGAAAGAGGATTCACCCCCACACTGCATCATTGAACAACATACACCTTTGTATATTCAGTTAAGAATTAATGATGTGGGGGTAAAAAGAGTGTTAGTTGATAATGGTTTAGGACTCAACATTTGTAACATTTATTTTCTTAAACATCTTAATTTACAACCTCAAGATCTAGACCATTCTGACATGAACATTAGAGGTTTTTAAAACATCCCATGGAAATTCATGGATCAAATAACACATAATATTACCTCAAGGCCCAAGACACTACCAACTATTTACCAAGTCATTCTAAATGACCTCAATTATAATTTATTACTTGCTCAACCTTGGATTTATGATATGCATGTAATTCCTTCTACACTTCATGCTTGTCTAAAATTTAGTCACAAAGGATACATTTACACATGCTCAATAGATAATGAACCTTTTAAATACTACAAGGTTGCCAAATCTCCATAAATTATATTCCACACTTAATCTCAGCAATTTACCTACATAATCCACTACTCACAGTGTACCCTTGGACCATGCAACACATCATAAAATTCTAATTTCTATAATAGCATCAACATCAAATCACAAATTTACCTCCCCTTTTGCACCTAAATATCTTAATAAGATGGGATATCATGACAAAGGTCTTAGAAAACATGAACAAGGAATCATGAATCCTATCAAGGCATCCACACAACATGGAATACAAGGGTTGGGATATTAACTTACCCTTTTTTATGATAAACCTTCTCCCACTACTTCAAAGCACATAAAGTTTTTATCTACCCATTACACATATAGACCATACAATTAATCATAACTCTAAATTATCATTGGTCTATCCTGATCATATCAATGATATAGTTTCACTAGATATGTTCACATTAGATGAATTATCTAATGATGAATCCCTCCTATAATTTCTCAGAGCATATGAGGACCTCCCATCTTGCTATCATAAAAACAAATTTCCTCATCACAAAAATGCCCATTCTTACTATAAAGAAAATTTAGATTCTCCCCAGGACATACTAATTGATTCAAATTATATTATTCCTACAACCCCATACACACTATATCATTCCACATTACTTAATGAGGAAATATTTTATTTCAATTTTGGAAGCAATCAAGATCCCTACATTGTCTTGTTAGTTGCTACCCTATAAAATGAAGAGGATACATATATTCATCAAACCTTAATAGATTTTCTATAACTCTTTACTTGGTTTTACTCAAATATGCTAGGAATTGATACATCTATAGTAGTCCATCAGATTCCCTTATACCTAGATGCTAAACTAGTTACGCAAAAAATTTGCAAAATACATCCTAAGGTGGATCTCTTAGTCAAAGATGAGTTTCAATACCTCTTAGATGCTAGCTTCATTTAACCAATAGCACACCATAAATTTATTTCTAATATAGTCCCTATGGGAAAACCCAATGGACAAATTTGATGTTGTTCTAATTCTTGAGATTTAAATAAATCATGCTTAAAAGATGATTTCCCCTTGCCTAATATTGACATGATTATAGATTCCATAGCTAGGTATGAAATTTTATCATTTATGGATGGCTTTTCTAGATACAACCAAATCAAAATCATTGAATAAAATCAACTGAAAACATCTTTTACAACATCTTAGGGTATATTTTATTACATTGTCATGCCTTTTGGATTAAAAAATGTTAGAGCCACATATCATTGTACTATGATGCATATATTTATGACTTGAGTTACTATATTTTTTAGGATTATGTTGATGATATATTATCTAAATCTAAACAATGACAACATCATGCTATTGATTTAAGAAAGATCTTTCAATGATTCAGGCAATATAATGTTTGATTAAACCTAAAAGAATGTGTGTTTAGAGTTACATCAGGAAAACTCTTAGGTTTCATTATTTTTTAGCATAGCATAGAGGTTGACCCTAAGAAATTCAAAGAAATTATTGACATGCTACCTCATGTAAACTTAAAACAACTTTGATCTTTACAAGGCAAGATCTAAATAATCCACCATTTTATAGATCAACTTGTTGATAAAACTCAATCATTCACTCGATTATTAAAGAAAGATACAAAGTTTGTCTAGGACTAATTTTGTCAATAAATCTTTTATGCAATCAATAATATCTTCTTAATCCACCTACTCTAATACCACCTATATGTGATAGACCTTTCCTACTATATATCTTAGTAATAGATCATGCGTTAGGAGCACTCTTAGCACAACATGATGATCAACATATCAAGTGAGTAGTTTATTACATCAGTCACACATTAGTTGATTATGATAAAATTATTCTATAATATAAAAAAAATGTCTATCATTAGTTTTTTCCATATAAAAACTTTGACATTACATGGTCAATAATGAGACTCAAGTTATCACAAAAATAGACCCCTTAAAGTTTCTAATGGTAAAACCATGTCTCTCTAGTCACATTAGAAAATGGGCTATGTTATTAATGTATTTTGACTTAAAGATGGTTCTCTATAAATATATAATAGGCCAAATCATTATAGACCATTTGGTAGTTATACCACTCTTGGACACTAATCCTATTAGTGACACATTCAAAGATGATTTTACTACCTAATCTACTCATTTAGACACTTGGACCATGTTCTTCGATGGTTCTTGATGAGCATCCAATGTAGGGGCAAGCATTATCTTTTTTGACCCTTCTAGTCACATAGCTCATATTACATATCGATTAAGCTTCTCTTACACCATCAACATTGTAGAATATGAAGCACTTATCTTAGGTTTATTTTCTATCCAGTCCATCCAAATTAGATCTATTCAAGTCTTTGATGATTCTCAAATTGTGGTAAATCAATTCAATGATGTCTATCAAATAAAATAAGAACACCTTATCCCATACCAAAACATGGTACAATGCTTATCATCATAGTTTGACTACTTTTTCATAGTAAAGTATACCAAAAAAAGACAACTAACATGTAGATGAAATGATAAGTGCCACATCTTTAATTACTATTGACATCAATGATGATCAATATTTTTTCAGAATTAAATGATTAAAATCACCATCAATATCTAATGTAAATTTTATTGCACTATCTATCTTAGCTACTGGACATAGTTCTACAACTCTAAAATGGTTCTCTGATATCTATAACTCTCTAAACAAATCTATTACACAAGCCACTTTTTCACAAAGTGATAAATGTAAATTACAAAAAAAATACTCTATTATGTAATCATTGGTGGAGAAATTTTAAAATGATCCTTTGACATACAATTTCATTGATGCTTGACTTTAATAGAAGCCAAAGTTGCTCTTACATAGATACACAATAGTGAGTGTGGTGGTCACTTCAGTGGAAAATCCATGTCACACAAATTGATTTAAAAATGGTACTACTAGCCCACCACAGAAGATGAATGTTCACAATACACAAAGCTATGTAATAAATGTTAAAGACAAAGTAACCTACAACATGCACTATCAAAATAATTTCAACCTATTTTCTCTCTATGACCATTTATGTTATGGGGATTTAATATTATTAGAAATATTAAATTGAATCCACTAATGGGAATAAGTTCATTATTATAGGTAAAAAATACTTTACCAAGTGGATGGAAGCCATTCCACTTTAATATACCATAGGGGAGGACATTTGTAGCTTCCTTATGACTCACATTATTTCCCACTTCAGCCTACTCATAGCTATCATTTTTGATAATGGATCATCATTCAAGAATAAAATTATCAAGAAATTTTGCACAAAATATAATATTAAACACATGTTCTCTACTCTATACTAGTCACAAATAAATTATCAAGAAAAATCCACCAATAAAACCATCAACAACAATTTGAGAAAAACGTGACCAAATTTAGAGATGATTAGCACAATCAACTAATTTTTGCATTATGGTATTATCTCACAAGTATTCATATGCTCATAGGATCCACTCCTTATTCAATTTTTTATGGCATAGAATCAGTTTTACCATTTTAATTATAAATCACATCTCTCCATGTATCCCTTAAAAGTATACTCACTGATGACCAGTATCGCAAAAAGCATCTACACTAGCTTGAACAGTTAGACCATACACACATTCAAGAAGCTAAAAATATTAGAATCTACTAGAAAAATATATAATTATCTTACAATAAATGAGTTCACACTATAGAATTAAAAGTTAATGATCTTGTTCTCAAGGAAAATATTTGCAATGTCAATGTCAAAGAAGAAATCAAAGGAAAATTCAAACTAAATTGGCTAGGTCCATACCTCATTAGCAAAAATCTTATCCCTAAAGTGTATTATCTATCCTCAATTAAAGGAAATAAACTCAAAATTCTAATGAATATCATACATCTATGCAAATTCCATGTATAGTATGTCCTTTTGCTTGCTTGTACATAATTTCTCAATTACTTGTACAAAGTCTCCTAATGATTGATTGTACATAGTTTCTTTTTAATTAATTGTACATATTATTCTTATGATTTATTTTATATATAAATATGTTAAAATACCAAAAACAATACAAAATTTCAAAATCCAAAAATATTCATATAACTCAAAATACTAAAACCATTTTAATTGTATACATTATCCATGCTTTACATTTCTACTACCATGCTAGACATACATTTATTTTTCTATGCTATTGTTTTTTGAATTATCTACATTTCCATGCTTCAATTGATCTTATTTGAGTGTGTGTAGTAACATCCAGATCCTTGATTTCTTCACTCTACCCATTGAGGGGGCATCCTGCTTCTACATATAAGATATACATTGATATATCTACCCACTGGGGGAATTTTCTACATGACTACACCATCAAAGGTATGTCATTACTACACCATACACTATAGTTATAATGTTGATGTACATTACTTACTAGCTCACATAGATTATTTTATTGACACTCACTATTATATAAAACTTATGTATTTCTTAGCATATACCTAATCGTGTACTACATGTTTTGCATACTTTCACTTCTTACTTTGATTAGTTAGATGTGATTGTATTTCTAACATATTACATGCCTTCCTTTCTTACTTTGCATAGATATATGTGCTTTTCTTTATTAGTTCATATTTTTTCTCTTGTATGAGCATTAGGACATTTTCCAATGTCCTTTGCTTGTACTCTTTTATGTGCTTATGGCCCTCATGCCAAAAATATTTGTTTTCAAATTGTATGTGTATATGGGTATTTAAACATGACTTATATGCTTGATTTCTAGTTTGAGTGACATGTGCCCATGTCCCTTGTTTTCTTGGACCCTTGGCCACTCTTGTTTTCTTGGACCCTTGGCTTCTTGCTTCTCACCTTGTGTGCTTCTTTACTTCTCATTATTTACAATTCCATGATCTACATCATGCATTATCTTGATTTCTTAGATGACATGAGGGAAATCATGCTCCATCCCTCCTTGACAACTAAAAATTAAAATTTCCTATTTTAATTCAATATATTGCACATGTTATTACATTGTTATATCTATCTAAGCATTCCTTTATTGATCTAACAATCTCCAATACAAATGATGTTATATCTTGAGACATCATTTTGTTTATCATTGTTATATCATGTATTTTGTAGCATAACACACTTGTAGGGATATTTTTTCTAAGGGTATTCATTACAAGGTCTTCATTCCTACCCTTAAAAGAGGGGAAAATAAATAGGGGTTTTGTCATAGAGACCAAAGCTCCTACCAGTCAAAAAAAATAGTTTTTAGAACACTTAAAATAGTAATCAAAGGTTAAACTAGGTAGAATAGACTAGAAAAATAGTGATGATTATAGAATAGTGGTTAGATTCATCAAAAGACAATAGCACCAAAATTTAATAATAATGTTAAATATCAAGGTTTCATATTTTTTGTGCTCCTATCCAAATAGTGAAAAATCTAGATTTTTCAAAAATAGGTAAAAAAGTAAGCTCAGCTATAGTTTTGTTAGATATAGATTAGTTTGGATTCAATAATTTCAATATAGTTTTTTTTAGAGAATCTAGATATATGGGGAATCATGCATGTCATGATGGCTCTTGCTTCAATTTTAGACTGGGTAGTTGGTATAACTTCCAGACCAGAATCCATGTTATAGACACCAATGATTAGGGGCAATGTGCAAGATACATTTGACCATTTTTATTTTCAAGTTTAGTATATTACCCAGGCATTATCAATAGTTATGTGCCTTATTCTATTTGTAGGTAGTTAGCATCATTTCAAAGTGGCTTTCATATAGGCCTAACTTCCACATTCTTGAGTGGCTCCACATAAGCCTAGTTCCTAGTATTGAAGTGCCTTTCATACAAGCCTAATATCTTCTTTTTAAAGTGGCCAAGATTAGCCTAGTTTCTAGTACACATTCAGCTATCCATGCCAAATTTTTAGATTCCAAATCATTCATAGGGTTTAGGAGCCATCTTATACAATGCACATTCATACTAGTATTAGTTCATAACTTCACTTAGTAGACAATGATGGAGCCAAAGGACTAGCTAGCCTTTGTATTCTTGAGCCATCTACTTATAAGGATTGGACACATAGTCCAAACATTGATTAGCACATGCAAGATCACATAGCTTCACTTAGTGGGTGATGATGGAGCTAAAGGGCTAGCCTTTGCATTCTTGATCCACTCTTGAGAAATTGAGCACTAAGATTCATTCACGATATTGCTCTTGTTATAGCACATACCCAATATTAATTAACATCACTCAATAACACAATAGGTTTTGTATTGGTCCATGTACCTGATGAGGTGTATTCATTCCTCTCTTTTCCTCTCTCTCTCTCTTACCTAGATTTTATACATTCTTATTTTATATATAGTATGTCTAATAAGAACTAATCTACTCTTTGTTTTTCTCTTATAGATTTGCACTTTATGATGTGGTCTCTCTATGCACATTTAGCATCACACATCTCCATAGGCTTCACCCTTACAGGTAAGTTCAGGTATGCTTTCTACTTTTCCTTTATCCTATTATTTCACTTTGATGCACCAAAAGAATAAAGGGGGGTTAAATGTAGTCATATAAAATGTCCAAATTGATAGCTTGAGTGTGGCTTTTGACACCCAATCCATAGGACCTTTTTACATGATCTCATGACCCTTCTAGATACCTTTTTGCTTATTCCCAATCATTTGCAAACTTTTGAACCCTAATTCTAGCTTAGCTAGACTCTATTTCATAGGCCAATCCTATTCCCCTAGGTCTCAAGACTATAGGATAAGAGCAATGAACTCAGACTATAGCACCAAACCCTAAGTTGTCCCATTTTTGACACTGTTGTCTAATCACATGTTGAACCCAAATGACCATTTTCATCTAATTCTTATCCTTCATCATGTTGGCCTAATGTAAATACATCTAACCCATGATCAATAGTTCCCTATAAAACTCCATCCAAAGGTCATTTACAAAGGGAGGTGATAAATATTACAAATCAAATAAAAATACAAATAAACCACTAAGGAAAATTTCCCTATTCTCTACATACAGTCACATATAGCTACAAACATATTCAAACCCTCACAAAAATCCCTATCCACCTCAATCACTCTCAATTTGGCATTTTTTCATCCTCATTACATTATTGAACAAAGCACATCAAGTGGGAGAACTACATATAGATTAATCCCTCTTTGGAGTATTGGTATGTAGGTAGCATACCCATATGAGGGGTGTGAATATACATTTCAGTGCATCTTAAACACACTAACCCCCACTCTTTCTCAAGTTTTATCAAGCATAATGAAGGTCTAGTGTTTTAATATTAAATCAGCTCTATAAGGATCTTCATCGACATTCAGGACTCAAAATTACATAGGCAAGTTCACATAGAGACAATGAACAAAACCCAAAAAACTCAAATCTCTATGACTAGTGTGGACAATAATGGTAGGAGTGTAATATAACATCAGACATTGAAGTGTCTTATTTTTGGCATTCCTATCCTTTCACCAAATGAAATTTAGATCTAGGTTCATGACACTATCTCAATCCTGCATAACCAGTTTCAGCTCTATCTCAACCATCTCAATCTAGTTTTAAGATAAGATACATTTCTCCTCTTTCATTACTATTTTTAGAAAGATACAAAAGACAAATAAACTATACAAATTAGTAATATAATTATTGCAATATTATTTACCAATTTATTATTCTAGACCCTTAACTAAATTAAGAATAAAACACCAATATTCCCAAAACTATTAAATCACTTTGTCATTGAGGACCATGCATACATATCATCTCATGGACACTCGTGTCCACCTTGGAGATATAGATTAAAACACATCAATAATATCCCCCTTTATCATTGATGTCAATACTTGTAATCACCAACACAAAGCTATGCAAATACTCTTTCTCCCTTTACAAACACTTTTTCCCCCTTTGAAATAATGATAAAGTGGGCTTACCTACTAATATTGAGGACCTGTAAATGTTTTCAAAGCCAAAAATAAGAAGGTAACTCCTCTAAGAGATGATAGAAAATCCCCCTATCACTTTTCATACCATTTATTACCATGACTACCTCAAATCTACTCATTGACAACACTCTTATTTGACCATGCACTACTATATGAAGAAGAAACACACAAGAATACCAAAAACTAATTGAAAACACCTTAAGAACATTGAGAGGCACTCCCCCTAAGTCACCTGAGCTTAGGCACCCCTTGAGCACCTTCAAACCATCTCCAACCATGATGAAATTTCATAGTTGTGTTCAAATTATCTCTCACAAGCCACCCATATAAATAATAATGGACATTTAAGCTCTTTCTCAAACACATATGATGCATAAATATAATAGTGAAACATATTCAAGGAAAACCATACCTTTGTATTTTGAATAAAATGACCAAAAACTACTATTCTTCACACTAGCCTTGCCTATAGGCCTTGTAGCCCTACATAAACCTTGTAGATCCCATAACTTCCTATGTATTCACCTTCATGACTTGAAAATACATATCTAGAGCACACTCATATTCCCTTTCATGATGACAAAATTCATCATTCAACTCTTCATCTACACCATAGATCCATCACAAATTGACTTGCTAATTAACCCTCCATTTGCACGAATGCTCAACTATAGAAAAAATATACAATTCCAAATTATTTTAAAGTACTTTATGATCACTCATTTGTCCATTTAAACTAATTAATCATCCTTAGATCTCAACTCCTTTAGGAAGGTCACTAATCCACATGGGATAAGACACTAGGGCATTAATAAGAAATATGCTCAATTTCCCATATTTCAGTCAATGCCAACTCCTAAAACTTTTCTCACACCTATAGGTCACCAACTAATACTAATGGACCAATTATTGAGGTTTTAATCCTTGGGGAATCCATAGAGCCATGAAATAGTTTTTGGCCTACAAACCCTCAAGCAAGAACTGTGACTATCGAGAGGCATCAAAACTCTTCAATGTGTCCTCAAGAAGACTTCAATGCTTAAAACTACCTATATCACACATGTATGTCACTAATATTCTCGCCTATGCCATAAAACCACCTTGAACACTCACAAATCTTGATTTGAAACTATGAACCAATCATATTGTGTTTGCAGACCCTATGTATACACCTATCACAATGCCAAAGTACCTTCATAAGGTACCTCATACACACTATATAATCAACCTCAACTAGTCTCGACTCTCTTTTACCTTCAAAAACCCCAAATTTGCCAATTCTACATGATGGGCTCTCACTAGGTATTGAACACTAAACAAACTGGTCAAATTGAACAAATGGTCATGAGTGGTTCTTTTAACCAAATTAGCACATATGAACCCATGGAATACACTTGGAAAAGTCCTCTTCACACTCTAAATCAATCTTACCTTCATTCTTCATGATTTGACCAACTAAACCAAGCTTCAAATATTGACTAAAATTTTATCTTTAGGATCAATATCCCTGAATAGATGTCTTGAAGCTTTTAATCACAAACCACCAGATCAAGATCATGAAATTATTTTTCCCCCTTAGCTAATGAATTATATTTATTCATAGAAAAGGAGATGAATTCAAAGCTTTGTCTTAGATATTCAAATGTTTTGTTTATCAATGGTTTAGTCATAATATCTACAAGTTGTTCTTTTTTAGGCACATACTCCAACTTAACACTTCGATTACTCACTTGTACTCTCAAGAAATGATATATAATAGGAATGTTCTTACTTTTTGAGCGCATAACATGATTCTTTGAGATACTGATTACACTAGTATTATCATAATAGATAGGGCAAGGTCCATTTTGTCTTACTTTATAGTTTTTCAAGGTTTGCTTCATCCATATTACTTGAGTACAATAGGAAGTAATAGCTATATACTTAGCTTCTAAAGTTGATAGGGATACAAAGGCTTACTTATTTCTTAGCCAAGATATCAAACATTTACCCATGAATAAAACAACACCACTGTTAATCCTCTTATCATCCACATATCCTTCCTCATCTACATAAGTTTATGTCCTTAGAGTGAACTCTTTACTCCTGGGGTACCATAAACCATATTCTATGGTTCTTTTGAGATACCTCAAGATCCTTTTGATTTATTTCAAGTGAGACTCTCTAGGATCAGCTTGAAACCCACCTACAAGGCCTACTTCTTACATGATATCAATACTAGAAGTATTAGAGTAAAAAATAATTACAATCATGGATCTATACAAGGTTTTATCAACCTTTGATGAGTCATCATGTTTACTTAACTTGCATCATGTGATCATTAGAGTACTCATTAGATTAAAATCCATCATGTCAAAGTTTCTTATCATATCCTTGATGTATTCTACATGTGAAATGAATATCCCTACATCAATTTGGTTAATCTATAATCCTAATAAGAAATAATGTGCTCCCACCATTAACATTTCAAACTTAGTCTTCATAGATTTTTCAAACTCTCTACTCATGTTATCATTGTCAGATCCAAAAACTGTGTCATCAACATAGACAACCACTAATAATTGATGACTTCCCTCCATCTTAATATACAAATTTCTATCAACTAACCCTCTTTTAAATCCTTATCTTAATAGATACTTGTCTAACCTATCATACCAAGCTCTAGGAGATTGTTTAATACCATATAAAGCATTCTTTAGTTTACAAACATAATCCTAATTACTTGTCATGAAAAACCCTTCAGGTAGCTCAATGTAGAATTCTTAATCTAAGTTGTCATTCAAAAATGCAGATTTCACCTCCATTTGGTAAAATTTGAAACCTTTGAAGCTTGGATATGGCAAGAAGAGTCTAATTACTTCCTTTATTGCCATAAAAGTAAAGGTCTCATCAAATTCTATTCCTTCAACTTGAACATATCCTTTACATACCAGTCTAGCCTTATTTCTTGTGACCTCTCCTTTCTCATTCATCTTATTTTTGAATACCTACTTAATACCCATCACATTTTTATCTTTTGGCTTAGGAACCAAATCCCATGTTTCATGTTTTATTATTTGATCAAGTTACTCATCCATTATGAATGTCCAATTTTCATCTTTTCTAGCTTCCAAGAATTTTTTGGGTTCAACCTTGGATAATAGAGTTGTGTCTTGTTGATTCTAATTGATCAATATTCTCCTTCTAATATACAAACTTGCATTCATATTTCTAATTACTTGGAAATATGGATGATCCTTATGTATTCTCTTAAATGTAGCTTTAGTGTCCTATCTTACCTCTTCCTCTTCATCATCTGATTGAACATATATATCTTCATTATTTGAGTTAGGGTTCTTTGTAGTGTCATTTATCTATGACTTAGGCTTCTTGATGTTACCTAACTATTGAAATCTTACATTTAAACTCTCAACAACCTTATGAAGTCTCTTATTGAAGCATCTGTAAGTGGAACTAATAGAGGAATAACCCAAGAAGACGTCCTCATTAGATATTGAATCAAATTTGCCAAAATTTTATTTATCCCTTTTAATAAAATACTTGATCCCAAACACTCTAAAATGTTTGAAATTAGCTTCCCTATTATTATATATCTCATATGGAGTCTTATCACCATTTAATCTAACATGGCATCTATTTAAGATGTAAACTAATGTATTAGCAGCCTCTTCCAAAAATCCATCTGATAGTTTGAAATCTTGAATCGTGGTTCTACTCATCTCTTCGATAGTTTTTTTTTTCCTTGTAACTAACCCATTATGTTGTGGTTTATTAGAAACATAATACTATCTTCTAATCCCTTGATCTTCACAGAAGTATCAAACTCATAAGACCAAAATTTACCTCCTTTATTTGATCTCACATGATTTTTTATCCCTTTTCATTTTCTATAAGATCTTTAAATGTTGTAAACCTTGCAAAGGCTTATAATATTTTTTTGAGGAGATATATCTAAGTCTCCCTATTAAAATCATAAATTAACAACATGAATTAGTTGTTACCTTGAATACTTTAAGTTCTTATAGGTTTACATAGGTCAATGTGGATCAACTCTAATGGTATAATGGTGGAATTCATCTTAGATTTGTGGCTTATTTTGGTTTTATTCCCATGAAGGCATGACTTATAAAGAGTATGAGGAATCTTAGTGATTTTAGGCATATAACTTACTAACCCTTTTGAACTAATCCTCACCAAGTTATCAAAATTTAGATATCCAAGTTTTGTATGTCAAATCTAGCTTTCCTCTAATTGATTCATGAAACACTCCTCCCTTTTAGATTTATGAAATACATAAAAGTTGCTGTCTACCTTGTGAACATTTGTAACTAATTTTCCAGACTTAGTTCCTCTCACTTCACACCCTTCATCATGAAAATTTAGAACATTTATTTTCTTACACATTTGGATAACGTTAAGAAAATTGCATTTCAAACCTTTTACATATAAAACATTTTTAGTTTTAGTATATATATTATCCAAACTTATAGGAACATTTGGAAACTATGTGAGTAAAAGTTTTGTCACCAAATCTTACTAAACCTAAATTGTTCCTTTTAAGAGAGATAAAGTTTATCTTGTCTCTATTCATATGACTTGAGCATTTACTATCTATGTACCATTTTTTTTTCATCCTCTCGAGTATGCAAGGTAGTTTGAATAAACATTGAGTCTTCCTTTGGTGTACTACCTAAATTCTAATTCTTCTTTTCTTCAATCTTAGATTTGTCTTCCGTGAACCATTTGACGGTGTCAATGAATTGTATGTCATTTTTCCAATAGGCCCTCTTACACTACTTGGATATATGACCATGTTGGTTATAGTTGTAGCATAGAACCTCATTTCTACTCTTTGGAGAGAAAGTATTGTCCTTATATCTATGACCATATTGATTATAAGTGTAACAATATCCATTGAATACATTGTGATCTAAGAATTTGAATCAAGAGAGGATGGTTAGTATGATGTTAGTTACAAAATGGAAAAAATGAAATAAACACACTAATAGCATAACATCTCTAAGCATATACACTAAGGAGAGCTTAGTTAACAAAATAAAATGATAAACACAACTTAAAAACAAGGAATGAAAACACAATAATTCCTTCACCTTACTTAGATGCTCCAAATGCCTTTGTAGTGGTGGCTTGCTCAGCTTGTGTTTAAGAAGTCCTTGGAAATGGAAGTTTGGCTACCTCCATCTCTCCTTGGCACCTTTAGCTTATGGCTTGGCTTAGATTGGAATCAATTTTAAATGGTAACACTAGTCTCTTGATTCTTTTTGAACCAATCCTAAATTATAACTTTGCATTCTCAAGACTTAGAAATGATGTTCATGGCCTCTCTATTTATAAATTTTTACACATGTCTAGAATCAACCTGAACCATCCATCTTGAGATGAATATGTGTGGTTAAGTATTAATCTAATTTTTGGAATTAAGTTTTTAATTATCCTCATCATGAAATTGGAAGAAGGGGAAATTAAGAGGCATGGAGGACATCATAGAAGGCATTGATGATGCATGGAGGGCATGAATCTTGATATTTGTGGCATTTATGGCCTAGGGATGTCTTCCCAATAAATGAGGTCACTTGATAATGTAGATATTTAATATTCATTTTTAAAAATAAGTATTAAACAAGTTTCCATGGAATTTTTTATTATGCCTTGATTTGGTTTAATTATCTCTTAAGCATGTTTAAGCAATTTATGCACAAATTACTCAAATTAATCAAAATGCATTGTTATTGGTCCAAATTTTGACTATATTGGAATTGGAAGTCACTTTTAGATGCATCAAAACCATATTCTCATTTAGGATGTTACCAAAAAAATAAAAAAGGAATGTGTCTTGTGTAAGAGATTTGATAGGAAAGAGCAATCTAGAGCACCTAGGTACAAAATTGGCATTTCGACTCATAATGGTCTGATCAAAGTTAGCTAAGCCATAAATTGTATTACCCCATTTAGGGATACCCTAGCCAAAATTGTCACTTGAATATGTTAGTTTCACATCATTTATCATGTTTTAGTGTTTTCAAGCCAAATTGCACATTTTGGGTGGAAATTAGCCAAAAGCCTGATTGGAGGTTATCAATGGCCAAATTTAGATGTCTATAATTTGGTCTTATTTAGGAAGGTATTACAAGCTATAAGAATAGTAACATCTTCTCAAAGAATTAAAAGGTCTTGTATGCCTACAACTGCAATGATGATAAACTAACTATATGATGCCCCCTCAAGGGAATGATGAGCACAAGTGGGTCAGTGAAAGGTCCCTCAAAAAGAAAGAATAAAAATAAGGGGACCATAGAAAGGAAAGATGACGGGGTGAAAACATAATGATACTAAAAAATTATACAAAATCTTTGAGAATTAAATTGGGATGATGTGCAATGGTTTACCTAAATGTGGTTATAAGCATTATACCCCGATAGTGGTAACATGGTATGATAACACAATGATTTACCCAAAGATGGTTATAATCATTGAGAAGATGGAACTACCCAAGTTAGGATAGACAAACAAGGTAATAACATGCCCCTATATGGGTATAAACATTAAAGTGATGACAACACAATGATTTTCCCAAAGGTGGTTATAATCATTGAGAAATGCAGATTGGATGGTGGGCAATGATTTTCCCATAGGTGGTTATAATCATTGGACCCCAATTATAGCAAACATGATAAACTTGGCTGAGGATGATGATAACTTAAGATAGAGGGTAATGATGAATTGGAACAACCTATTAGTAGGGAGATGCTCATTCAAACTAATAAAGATTGAAATTATTCTATGTTTAATTACTCTGTGTGGGATATGATTGTGAGTGAATTGGTATGGTGGGGATAAAGAGAGGCCACCATTTGTTGAATATAATTCTTAAAGATGAGTTTTATTGTAGCATGTGTTAGTAGGCATTATGGTATAACATCATGAAGACTTGGCTAAAATATTCATGAGTTTTGACTCCTATAATGCAATACTAATAGAAAATAATGCACCAATGATAGAAACCATGATGACAATGTAAACATATGAATATGGATAGATTCAAGTATAAGTGTGGACAAGGAATCACCCAATGAACACACATAAACTGAATCAATGCAATAGTGTTGAAAGCAAACAAATAAGTAGACAAGCAAATAAAAATAAGCAAAAATAAACAAACAAAGCAATAAAAACCCTATGAACATTACCCCTAGAAAATAGATGAAAAATTAACAAAAAAACAAAATTAGGGAATAAAAGAAAAGGAAGGGGGTGGTTAAGCTATCTCCATATGCACTAGATAAGTGGACACTACCTACATAGTTCTATGGATGTAATATCCAATAAAAAAACTTTAGGCCAAATGTAGTTCTCCTAGGGAATGAGAAGAATGTGATAACTGAGGAAAATAAATAGAATGGATGTGATAGAATATTAGGAATGGTCTTGCAAAATAACAAGTGCATGAAAGAGAAAAAAAAAGGCCAAAGAGGATATGGAAACTAAATGACAAGTGATTTTCTTGTAACTTAGTAAGGGTTCCCAGAATCCTTAAGGCAAAGAAGTGGTCAATATTTTTGTTATTTTCTAACATTTTTTCAAATGTTTTTAGATTTTTTTTAAGTGTCTCAACTCAATCAAGAATGATAAGACACTAAATGGTTCAAGCTCACAAAATGGCAAGAGCATTTAAATGAAGGTTATTTGCATAATGGTGAGAGCATCCAAACTTAGGTTGCTTGAAAAATGGTGAGTGTGGCTTAGGTTGATCATAAAATGGTGAGAGTGTTTAAATGAAGGCTACTCACAAAATGACAAGAGCATGGTGGATGAGGGTGATTGAGCTAACCTCAAAAAGTATTGAGCACTACCTACATATTATTAGAGTAAGAGCTCAAGTCACTATAGTTCTACCCTTACAGTGGAGGAATTTCACTAGTGTAGTAGCCAATTCAAAAAAAATAGGCACAGTTAGTAAAAAGTCATAGTACGACATAGGAAGTGGTAAGTTAATATGTGAGGGCTTAATATTTCCCCTAGTTTTCCCATAGGTAGTTATAACTAGGACACAACAACATAGATCAATGGTACTAATTTTTCCAAAGGTGGTTATAATTAGTAGCAAGATCGGTGGTAAGAAAAGAATAATAGATAAAGGGTGCTACTACCAAAACTTCTATCACACTATCCCAAAATATGATCTTTGTCTAAAGTACTTAAATTAACTGATGAATTGATCAGATACCTCAATGTTAAAACTACGTAAAGAATCACAAAACTAAGGTGAAATGGGTTAGGCTTTATAACATAATGCGTTGATAGAATCGAAGAAAAAATTAGACATGATGAAGATGATGGATAAGGATGGTATTGGAATAAAGAAGAATAGTGATAAAATAGCCTAACTAAAATGGTTCTTATAGACAATACACCTTAACACTCAAGCATAGTACCACTTGACATGAATAGTATTCATTAGCTCTAAAATTTCATCTCCATCTACTGTGGCAATTTATATGGTTCTAATCCATAATCTATAGTGATGATAAAAGGCCCTATCTAGTTTGGTTTGAATTTCCCTTTATGCTTCTTCTCAGCCATGGTATTCTTTTAGTTTCCTTTAAGAACAAGATCACCAAGTTCAAATGTTCTATAATTAACATGCCAATTATAGTGGCATTTGAGTCAATTATAATATGCTTGAAGATTATTGAGTGCAGCTATACATTTCTCATCAAGTAGGCCTAGCTCTTGTAGGTGAGCTACTCGATAGTCATGATCATCTAGGACATACTTGAAAGAGATGCATAGTGAAGGCAATTTGACCTTAATGGGAAGGATGGGTTTAGTATCATAAACAAGTGAGTATGGAGTGGCTCCTATGGGGATATAATGATTGGTATGGTACACCCAAAGGGCAAGGAATATCTAAAAATGCCAATCATGACCGACATCATTGACAATCTTTTTGAGAATGTTAACAATTGTTTTATTGGATGCCTCAACTTAACCATTACCTTGAGGATAATATGTTGTAGAAAAATGTTGTGTAATGTTATATTTAGTGCATAGCTAGTCTATAAATTTATTCTTGAATGATCCTCCATTATCAGATATAATGTTAGAGGGAATACCACAGTGGTAAATGAGGTGATTGAAAATGAATTTAGAAATTTGCTTTCTAATCACATAAGTGAGGTGTATAACCTCAACCCACTTATTGAAATATTTAGTGGTGGTAAGGATATGTTTATGACCATCAAATGAAGTGGGGTTAATCTTCCCAATGAGGTCAAATCCCCATGTATAAAATGGCCATGGTGTTAATATCAATTTTAGAGTTTTTGCTAGGGAATGAATTAGATTAGCATGCCATTGACATTTGTCACACTTATTTAAATATGTAGGATCATTTGCATCCATAGTGGGCCAATAATAATCAGTATGTAAGATATTTTTGGATAGGATTGGCCCAGTAGAATGGGCTCCACATACTCCTTTGAGAACTTCTCTTAACTCTAGCGTAGACTCTATCAAATTTAAATAATCAAGTAGAGTTCCATCAAAACTATATTGGTAAAAGGTGGATCCAAGTAGAGAATAGTGAGTGGAATGATGAATGAGGGATTTGGTTTGTTTTTGAGAGAGGTTAGGTGGTATAAATTGGTCATGAAGGTAGTTATAAAGATCTAAGTTCCAAATACAATTAGGACCAATAATATCACAAATCATGGCAATGGTTGAAGGTTCATGAGCTAGTGCTAAAAAATTCTTGATGAGGAACTGATACTCTCTAGCTTTATCTATTTGTCAAATTAGAGAGCCAATAGTATCCATTGCATATGAAATTCTATTACTATCCCTTGGTATGTGCTCAAAATAAATATTGGGAATTTATTGTTTAAGAGTGTCGACCATGACTTTGTATAGAACCAGCTTGTCATCTTTGGTCTAAAACTGATCTATAAAATGATTGATGATTAACTAAGCATCACCAGAAACTTGAAGATGAGATATATTCTAATGCACTATTTATTGAAATCCTACAATAAGTGCTTCATATTTGACCATGTTGTTTATATAAGGAAAGCTGATTCTAAATGATTTAGGGATTAAATCCCCCAATGGTGTAATAAATAATAGGCCTACCCTCGATTCATGTGCAGTGAATGAACCATCAAAATATAGCTTTCAGGGTTACTCCTCAAGGGGTGTGTCAATGACAGTCATGATAGATTCATTAAGAAATTGAAATGTGAGTGGTTATGTGTCTATGAGAGGTGCTTTAACAAATTGATCTATAAGTACTTGTCCCTTGATTCCTTTTGATTGATATACTCTATGTCAAACTCACTAAGAATCATGATCCATTTAGCCATTCTACCTTGAAAATTTGTTTTAGATAGTAGATACTTGAGTGGATCTACTTTTGAAATGACCATGGTTTTATTATTCAACATGTAATGATGTAGTTTCTAAGCTATGAAAAACATGGCTAGACAAGCTTTTTCAATAGGTTTATAGTTATGTTCATGTGTAACCAAGGTATGACTTAGATAGTATATAACATGCTCCTTTCCTTTGTCATCATGTTGATCCAAGAGTGCCCCTGAAGCATGGTTGGTAGCTGATAGATATAACAAAAATGGCTTGCTAGCATAGGAGGTAATAAAATAGGTAGATTTGCAAGATAATCTTTGAGTTGTTGAAAAGTTATTTGGCAATGATCATCCTAGTGAAAGGCAACACCCTTGTTCAAAAGGTGTGTAAATGGATGACACTTATCTTATAACTAAGAGATGAAGTGTTGGATGGATTGGATCTTACCCTAAAAACTATAAAGTTGATTCAAATTGGTTGGTGGTAGCATCTCAGTTATAGCATAGACTTTAGTCAGATCAACTTCAATACATCTACAAGACATGATGAGGCCAAGTAATTTTCCTAAAGTTACAGTAAACACACATTTATTTGGATTGAGTTTGACTTTGTACTCCTATAATATTTCAAATATATTACGTAGCACTACTGGATGGTTGGCCCTGGTCTTAGATTTTCCTAATATGTCATCAAGATAGTCTTCAATAATATCATACATCATATCATAGTCATGGCCCTTTGATATGTGGCTCCATCATTATTAAGGCTAAATGGCATTATCTGATAATAAAATGTTCCCCATGGAGTGGTGAATGTTGTTTTATGTTGATCTCTTGATGTTATTTTGATCTGATTGTATCTTAAAAATCCATCCACGAGTGAAAGCATTTCATAACCTACCATGAAGTCAATAATCATGTCAATATTAGGCCAAGGAAAATCATCTTTAGGACAATATTTGTTTGTCTCAATAATTAGTACAAATTCTGATCCATTCAAGCTTTTTACTAACAAATACCATATTAGAGATCCATTATAAATAGTCAATGGACCAGATACATCCTACTTCTAAGAGTTTTTCCAACTATTTATTTAATAATACAATAATGAAAGGATGCATCTTACGTAGCATTTATTTTATTAGTTTGGTGTCATGATTAATCACAAGGTGGTGCAGAACCAAGGTGGGGTCTAATCCTGGTATGTCAAAATAGGCACATGCAAAAATATCCATAAATTCTCTCAATAGAGATACAAATACATCATGTTCCTCTTTAGTGAGGGATGCTCCTAATTTTATCCATTTCAAGTCTGATGGAGTCCTGATATATACCTCTATTGTAGATTCAACTAAAAGGATTGAACCATATTCTAAGATAGTAGGTAGTGACTTGAACTATTAAATTATGTCAGGGTCCTTTGTTAGGACTTGCTCTTCAACTTATCCTAGGCGAGATGAATTTGAGTCCCCTAATGGAATATCTAGCCATGTAACAAAAAAAATAAAAAATTCTTGGAGAAATTGATCAAATACTTTTTATTGTTCAAAGCTAAACTAAGATCCACAAGCAAGTTTATCGTTAGTGGTCTTTTGATCTAAATTTAAAGAAGAATGAACACCCTTATCTAATGGTGCCTAAAATAGGTTTTCACCACTAGATCGGCCTTTATCTTTACTTTTTCCCTGGTCAGAAAGTGCCTCAAAGAGGTTTTCACTTTAGAACCTCAATGTTTTACTTATTTATTTTTGGCTAAGGGTGTTCACTTGCTCTCTAAAATAGGATACAAGATCTAATGTGATTGAGAATCCTGATTTGTGATCTCCCAACAGAACATCATCTCTAAGGCCTAAAAAGTTATAGAATGCCTCATCATTTTAGAACTCATCAATTGACAAACTAGATTCTTGTTGGTCCCAATCTATCATTTGGGGATAATATAATGGCAATGGATTGTGATGAATAGATTGGGTAAGGGTACAAATGGAATTGTTATCAAATAGGTTGGTTTCAACTAGGTCATCAAAGGTGAGGCTATGATCAGATCTACTTTGCTATCGACATCATCATCACTAGTCATTGGTGATGGAATTTAAAAAAGATATGTGGGGTCACCCCCAGGTAGTTTAAATCCAAGTCCATAAGGTCTTTCATACTTAGTCATGGAAATTGGCTTGATGGTTACTTGTTGATTTGATCTGAGACTTCTTCCTTCATAATTATGATGGTCCATGATCCTATTAGGAATAGGATACTTGGAAATTTTATAACAATTATCCTAGTTGTTGTATAGCCATGATTCATCCTCTTTAAGAGGGCTAGGTCCTAGACTAGAAGTTGGTACAAATGTGATAGGTCCCTTATCTTTGTTCTTTTGCTACCAATGCATATGTGGGATGAATTTAGGTTTCCTAAAGGTTTTCAAAATTTGAGGAATATTGGCAATATGAAACATATCATGGGTCACATACTCTCCTGATCCATTGTCTAAAAATGGTGAAATGATTAGAAGTTTTAGGAGGTGGCATGTGGGAAAGGAAATCCAAGGTATTAAGATATATGCAATTATCTGGTGAAGAATCAATTATTATAGATTTTCCTTTATCCTACTTGGAACTTGGATTCATACTGTACTAATAATTATAGCATTGAAATTCAGACTCAAGATGCTTGTAGTGCTCATATGGGTGTAAATCTCCTAAAATATTCACTTCCATCCCTGAGTGGTAAAACTTGATACATTGGTGCAACATTGATGGGACTTCATGAATTTCATGTAACCAAGACCTGCCTATAAGCATGTTTTATGATAACCCAAGATCAAGCACATGGCAAAGTGTAACATGGGTCAAAGGCCCAATGATAACTGACAAACTAATGGTGTCTTGTGATTCTCTTTTCTGATTATCATAGGCTTTGATAGTTATTATTTTTGGTTGGAGATCTACCATTGTGTATCCAAGAAGCTTGATGAGCTTTAAAGACACTATGTTGAGGTTGGATCCATTATCGATAAGGACACATTTCAATTTATGATGTCTAATACAAACTTCTATATACAATGGATTATTATAGAGTGGGCCAAGGGAAGACATATCACTTTGGTTAAATGTGACTTTTTGGGTTTGAGCTAAGTGTCCAACCAAAGCTTAAAATTTATCAAGGGATATGTCACTAGCAATCATGGATTGGGTCAAAAACTCATTCAAGATGTTTTTGTGGATTATTGACATTCATAGCAAATCTAAAATAGAAATCTGTGCTGGTATCTTCTATAATTATTCCATAATATCAAATTTCTTATCTTGGGCAGTAGTGAATAGTTTATTTCAAGGCTAAACGGTTGGTTGGATGATAGGCAAAGTGGTGGATGGTTGTGGGCCTAAGATAGTAATCTTTGACCTCCAAGTTGTGATTGCATAATCAAGATTAAATATTAGACCATTATTGATAACTGATATTAGAAATGGTGTGAGACCAGATAGGACAAGTCTCAATTTTTAGTCCATTTACATGTGGTCATGTGGTAAGAATGATTTGTCAAAATAAGGTCCAAAATGGGAAGTCCTAGTTTGTTATTTGGCCTATATGCACTCCCAGGTCAAAGAAGGATTATCCATGTGATTTAGCTGAATATTGTTGTTTAGCAATGGTCTAGGCTAATTAGTACTTGGTCTAGGATTAATGGAGATGGTATTAATGCTAACCCCTGTAATATGACCTAAAACCCTATTGTAGTCATGTATAATTGCATGGTAGGTTTGTTGGTTATTATCATTATGACCTTGGTTTTATCCATTATTCTATTGTTGTGGGTTTTGCTACTAATTTTTTTGGTTCTATTGGTTTAGCTTTTGGTTTTGATATTGTTTATTTTACTATTGTACTGGCTGTTGTTGTTATTGGCAATTATTTTATTATTATTGATTATTATGTTAGGGAAAAGGGTTTTGATAAATCCCAAGAGTTTGATTTTAAGTGGAAGCACCATTATCCAACTTTATCTCCTCATTCTCCAACATATTCTCAATTAAATTCTTGATCTAGACACATCTTCATAGATTATGCCCATTGACGCGATGATAGTCATAGAATTCATTTTCATGATAGCAATCAGGATAAGCAATGCCTTATGGATAATGCTTTGGTATGAGATAATTAATCAGATTAATGGTAGCAAGCTTGTAAAATATAAATTCAATAGGTTCTCTTAGGTCACTAAAGACATGGCGTGCGAGAATGGTTCTCCTAGGAGTAGGGGTTTATAATGGTAAAAGCTATTTTATTTGTTGTGTAGGTCTTGGTTTTTGTGCCTAAGGTATTGATTGAAGAGGTTTATGGGTAGGAGTAAGCTAAAAAGGTGGTATAGATGATGTTTTCACCATTTTCACATGATGAGATTTGGTTACTCCATTTCTCACAACATTCCTATTATGACTGAATTATGTTAGTCTTTCATGGTTATTGACCTATGTCAGTTTTGATTCTTGCACTTGGATGGGATGTTGGTCATTTCCTTGGTTGGTACCTTGATTTTGATTAGTTGAATTAAGCTTGATGACTCATTTATTTATGAACACTCACTTAATAAACAAGCCTTTGGCAATGATCTCCTTAAACATATGTGCACATTATAGTTCTAAGTGATAAGCTATCTTACTATGAAATTTTTTGGTAAACATAACAACTAATTGTTTATCTAGTAAAATATGGGTGAAACAACTTGCAAGGGATCTCCACCACTATAAATAACTCACAAAAATATCACCAACCTTTTGCTTCGCTTGTGTTAAATCCACCAATGAAATCTCATGCTCGAGATTATAGGAAAAGTGTTGCACAAACTTGTCAGAAAGATCATCAAAATTTGCTACTGAGTTCTTGATCAACTTTAAAAACCACTCCAAGGATTGTATAGCTAAGCCCCTTGGAAACAATAGCAAAAGGTATATGTCATTACATGCCATTGGTTGACATGCGATGAAGAATTTGGTCAAATGAGCCTTAGGGTCACCTTTCCCTTTATATTTATCAAATTTCAATGGTCTATATCCTATAGGTAATGACATTTGACAATACTCCATATTGAATGGATAGGAACATATGTCATCTAATTTGAAATTTTTAGTTTGTTTACCAATTTGAATGGTACCAATGGCATCCTTCATCTATTACAATTCTTAGGATAGGAAACTAGAAGGAATATTGGTTTGAGGGAGAACATTAGTTTGGCTAAATGATTGGGAGGTCACACATGGAAAAATTTGACCAAGTTATGATGGAGACACCTACTAGGGTATATTGGCTTGGCTGGGGAATGGACCAAGAATATGCATACATGGATGAGGATGTACTTGAAATTACACATTTTGTTGTGTGATATTCTAGTTTGGGTTAGAGATAAAGGTTTGATTTGGAAGATTTATGGTTGGGATGGAGGGATATAACTATACTGTGCTTGTTAAGGTTGAAAAGGGACATGCTACCGACTAATCAAACCTTACTATTGAGTGGGAATTTGTGGACCAAGACCCTATTTCTAGATTTGTGGCACACATTAAACCAATGGTTGTCTAGTAGGTACTTGAGAAACATAGGGACCTCCTTCTTGCATGAATCTCTGTGAGGAAGTGAGAGTAGGTTGTAAATTTAGCATCTATCATTGACCAATATTTACACATTATTGACTAGTCATTGCTTGGTTTTGAATTGGCATATTAGTCTGTGATTGAAGAGGTATGTTCATTGTTACCTAGCAAGGTGGAATAATTGTTGCACATAATTGAGGTGGAAATGTATTTCTCCTCTGTTTCATTGATACATGAGACTATGTATGTTACTTGTTAAAGAGGAGTAGGGTTCATCACATTTTATCATTGAAGCATGATATTAGCCGTTAGTTGATTACCTAATCTCATAGGTTGTATGCTTGAGGAAGCATTTGGTTGAGGTTGGGGTGTAAAAACTCCTATTCCCTAGTATGATGACCTATTCATATGATTAACTATAGGCACATTTTGTTGGCTAGTTGTTTGTGCATTAATACCACTTTGATTGGGACTAGATGTTGTTTGCACATTATCCACTATATTTGGCTTATTATTTAGTGTAGATCTTGAAGACACTTCTTCAATAATGGGCATATGCATCAAGTTATCTATTGGAGAAGTTTGTATGAATGGGTCAAAATTTGGATTCTATTGTCTAGTTAACTCTATCAACACTCCTTTTAAAGGAACTAGGTCAATGAGAGGCTTACTTACCATGTTCATCTGATTGAAATCATGTGCTAGATTCAAATATGTTTGATATGATTTCTACATTTGATTAAAGTGATCTTCCATGATGTTTTTTCCTCGATCAAATATATTAAGATCTTGATACATTGTTTGGACTAGATCCATAAGATTGCTAGAAGAATCCTATTCGTAAATGATATTGTGGGGCACTCTTACTATACTTGGTAAATTTTCATAGGGGAAGTTTGCTGGAAACTTAGCCCCTACCTCTATGGCTCTAACCAAAATCTCATATTTGTTCTCTAACAAATGTCACTCAAACAAAAATGGATCATATATATATAATCCATATTAATAGAATATGACTATTGAAATACTAGCTCATCCACTATAGGTATCGTCATTAGGTATTGTGTAGTTTGCTCTTGGTCCTATTTTGAATAAGGTTGTGTGTTAACCAGATAGCTGGCCAATGGATCTTGGCTTTATGCCCCTAATTGAGTGTTATAATAGGGATAAGAATCCATCTCATAATCAATATTATCTACATAGGGGTCTTTTACCATTTCTTCCTATGCAACCACATTACTAATCCTTGGATTGTACATGAGTCCATTATGAGTGTAGGAATACATGTTGGGATCCATAGTCAATTATTTTATGATAAAAGGTCAAAGAGTTCTATAAACTCTAAAAAAGGAAAATGTCTAAAATAGATGATGTCCTAACTTGGTCTAGATTTGTCAAAAGGATTAAAAGGTTTATGCAAAGTTTTGTGAGGAAACAAGATAGCGTGAAGTATCTAAAATTTCAATATTCACACAAAGATAATCAAGTAAATGGTCTTAAAAATCAAAATTACAAATTCTAAGGTTGAAGTATTTCAAATCAATCTAATATAAGAATTTAAAAGTTGTTAGGTCTTTTATCCAAATGCTACATCAAAATCTAGGCTCAAACAAGTTATGTGCTAGGACTCTTGGCCAAATGGCATCAAAATCTAGACCTTAAAAATAGATGAAAGTTTTAATCTAATAGATTTGAAACACTTCTAACAAACACTAGGCATTTGATTTTTAGACATGAACTTGATCAACTAGGTATAAGTTTTGAAACAAAAAGGTACTTAAGAAATAGTTTATTTTCTCACAAAAAGTGGTATAAAACTTGGTTCTTTTGACAAACAAGCTAGACAAAAGTGAATAGTATAACTATTTTAGACAAAAGATCATAAAAGTACACTTGGATTGGTATAAACATGTAGGGACAAATTTGGAACTCTATGCAAGAGGGTCCATGAAACAATACTCAAAATTCTTTGGGTAGCGTAACGACACTATACTACCTAAAAATTGTGACAAAAAAGGTTTGCTTCAAAAACTCTCTAAGGCAAAGATGTTTCCCCATAATTTTGATAACATGAACCTACTTTTCTTGATTCAAAATGTTGTGGTGTATAGGCTAAAAGTGTAAATGTTTAGCATAAAGTGGCTTAAGTTTATCAAGTGATGACAATGATTATGAGTCTTAAACAACCTTCAACCCAAATTGGAAATTAAACCTAAGTTCCCTCAAGTTTAGTGCAAATGGTGAACCCACTTAACACATCAACCCTATGATCCTGTAAAGGTGTAATTCTAAATTTAGATTATAAGTGAAGGACTTAAACAACTTTGGTAAAGGTCTATCCTCAATTGGGTAGCATAATTGCACCAAAGTGGATGATATGACTCTCAATCTTTTGACGAACTTTTAAACAAGGCAAATTGATGATCTCACATGAACAACATAGCACCTCTTTGTTTAAAGGAAAATTTGGATTATGTGTTTGGTTTGGATTGTTTGTTTACACCAAGTTTTGACTCCAAAGAAGACTTTAAACTAGGACAAGACTAACTAATTAATCATTCTTAGATCCTAAACTAACAAGGTTTCTTGTTATTATTGGAATCTATCAATAGACATCATTTGAGAGGATTTTAAGTGTTCATTCAAAAGTAAATTTGCATTATATAATAGGGTTTTTTATACCCCCCCTCTCTCAAATGATAGTACTACAACATGGACCTTTAGGTGAACCTTGCACCAATAATACTTACAAAACAAGTGGGGATTTGTCTAAGATCTAACAAGTTTGTGAATGATCTAGGGGAATCAATTACAAAATTACTTTCATGCAAAAAAATGCAAAATAAAAGCATAAATTCTGGGCTTGTATCACTTGGATTATTTCAAAAAGGTCTAGTCTTTTTTGCAACCACTACATCCTGCTATTTGCTTAGTGTAGTGTGATGTCCAAAGTGCCACTAAGTCCCATGTTCAACTCCAAAGGAGTGAAATGAAGTCAATTTTGGGAGATGAAACCCTGGGTCAAAGCTTCCCTAAAGAACTTATGGGAGGTGATGAAGTCCCCCTCACAATCTAAGATGCAAAAAAATAAAGAAAGCATGAAAGTAGAAAGACTTTAGGGTCATTTTCAAGGTCACCCTAACTTTGACCAATTTTTGGGGAGTGCTTTAGAAAATTTTATTTCTAAGCCTTGGACTAGGCTATTTAAAATAGGAATGACACTTTTAATTCCAAGGGTTCCCTATAGGGCACAAATGGAAGAACATACACACAACATTCCTCTTTTTTCCAAACAAATATTTGATTAAATAACTATTGAAAACAAAAATTGACAAGTGTGTTCAATTTTAAGCCCAAAATGAGAGATTTGGTGGTGTTCATTTGACCCCTTGCTCTTAGTTGCAAACTTTGAAAACATTCACCAAAACATCTAAACTCTTTGTTAAACACTACAACAAGGTTCCTAATTGATTTTTAAGCATGTAAAAGTGATTTAAACATGTTTTGAACAAATATCAAGCTTGGTCCTACAATAAAATTGTTAGCATGTCCTTTAGCTTTGAATCTCTTTTTAGCTTGAAACAATGAACTTTGAAAAACTAGCTCTCAAGTCTATGTTTTTACAAAAATATAGTGACTAACATCAATTATTACCAATGACATCAATTACTCTAGCTAATTGAGATCTAATTGATGTCATTTTTGCTAACTGATGTTGGTTAAGTAGGTAACTGGTGTCAATATTACTTACTGATGTTGATTACTATGTAAAACCATGGCAAACAAAAATGGTAAAATAATGTTAGAAAATCAATTTTTAAGAGTTTTAAAGGCTCAAATAAATATTTTAGAGTTTCAAAATGATATTATTCTTATGTAGGATGTGTCTAGTCCCACTAGTCATGCCATATGTGATCTAGGAATTTGACTCAAGAGAGGATGATTAGTATGGTATTAGTTCCAAAATGAAAAAAAAATGAAATAAACACACTAATAGCATAAAATCTCTAGGCCTAGATACTAGGGAGAGCTTAGTTAACAAAATAAAATGACAAACATAACTAAAAATTAAGGAATAAAAATGCAATAATTCATTCACCTTCCTTGGATGCTCTAAATGCCTTTGTAGTGGTGGCTTGCTTAGATTGTGCTCATGAAGTCTTTAGCAATGGAAGTTTGGATACCTCCATGTCCCCTTGGCACCTTTGTCTTATGGATTGGCTTGGAATCAATTTGACATGGTAACACTAGTTTCTTTAATCTTTTAGAACCAATCTGGCATTATAACTTTGCATTCTCAAGACTTATAAATGATGTTCATGATCACTCTATTTATAGTTTTTTGCAAATGTTTAAAATCAACTTGAACCATCCATCTTGAGAAGAATATGTGTGGTTGAGGATTAATCCAATTTTTGGAATTAATTTTGTAATTATATTCATCATGAAATTGGAATAAGTGGCAATTAAAAGTCATGGAGGGCATCATGAAAGGCATTGATGAGGCATGGAGGGCATGAATCCTTATATTTATGGCATTTATGGCCTAGGGATGTCTTCCTAAGAAATGAGGTCACTTGATGATGCAGATATTTAATATTCATTTCTAAAAACAATTATTCAACAAGTTTCCATGGAATTATTGATTAGACCTTGATTTGGGTTAATTAGCTCTTAAGCATGTTTAAGCACTTTGTGCACAAATTACATAAATTGATCAGAATGCCTTGTTAATAGTCCAAAATTTGAATGGATTAAAATTGGAAGTCACTATTAGATGTTTTGGAACCATATTCCCATTTAGGATGTTACCAATAACTAAAAACAAATTCATGTGTCTTGTGCAAGATATTTGATAGGAAAGAGCAATCCAGAGTGCCTAGGTGTAAAATTGGCATTTTGACTCAGAATGTTCTGATCAAAGTTAGCTAGTCCATAAATTGCATTGCCCCATTTAGGGATACCCTAGCCAAAATCAACATTTGAATATGTTAGTTACACAATTTAGCATTTTTTAGTGTTTTTAAGTCAAATTACACATTTTGAGTGGAAATTGGCCAAAAGACTGATTGGAGGTTATCAATCGCCATATTTAGGTGTCTACATACATAACTATAGTTTCTCATGTTACACATTTCTTTTACTTGACCATTAATAATCCAAGAATTTGCATGTTTAAATTAGTTGGTAGATCTACGAATTATGTCATAGCTTCACCTTCCAAATGATCCATTCTTTGATTCAAACCTTTATCCATCATGTCCTACAAATTTTTGACTATTGTTTATAATTTACCTATTTGTGTCTTCACATCATCAATGCTTACATTAATCTCATAACATATTGAGGAAGTTAGATCTAAATTTTTACTTCCTTTCTTATTATTCAATCTTTCATTCTCTTTCTCTACATGTTTGATCTTTGATAAAGCAAATAATATTTCACCTTGAAGATATGTCTCATCCTCTTTGTTATCCATATGATCCATTATACCTTAGATCACCTTCAAGTGGTTAAACTTGAAAAGAAGGTGTGGTTCTAATACTAATTATTAGATGTAAAATAAATAAGGGGGGATGGTTGAATTAGTGATGTAATCAAATCAACTTTAATTCCAATTCTTCAAACTCTTAACCATTCAACATAAGCATTCATGAAGCATATAAACCATTCATTATAATGAAAAAATAAAACAATGCAAGATCAAAGCACATAACACATAAATTATGTGGGAAACCCTCATGGTGATTAAAAACCACTCTCAATCCTACAAACACATGTAATACAATGGTATAAGAGATCACAAACAATATACTTTAGTAAATCACCCACTCCACAAGAAGCACTAACCCCTAAGCATGAATAAGCACCCACTTGCCCTAGATGTTGAGCACCCACACAACACCTCTAATATCAACACCTATAGAACATTGATTTCAATCCAATATGATAGAGAAATAATAAACAATATATCTCTACAACCCTTCACACTTTCTCAAGCCTTCATATACAAATAATGAATCCAAAACAATCTTTTGGATTGCTCTACACATCTTCACTCATCCTCAATCATTAACCCTAAAAAATCATTATTATTACATCAAAAATATGACCAATAGGTCAAAAACATATCCCTAACACTACTTTTATCTTCAATTCATCAACCAAGCTTACTCACACTTCACCTTTTTTTACTCATGCTCTCTAGAAACCTTCATCTTTTTTTTGCTCTTTATAGAGTCTTCATGATCACTACCTTCTTGGTCAACCACAAGACATTCCTTAACCCTTAAGGATTCTATCCCACTTATAAAAATATCAAAACCACATACATAGGTATACCATAGCATTGATATATCACCCTTAAGAAAAAAAACCTTTCAATTAGGCCTAAGCAACCCTTTTAGGTCCATGGAGACCTATCCATCCCTTTAACACTTCAAGTAAAATAGAAACATAGGACCACTTATAATCACATAGGTCCATGAAACACGACCCATAAAACACCCTTAATTGATTATAGTCATCACTACATACCTATGCGTATGTAGAACTAGTTAATCATTTGCCTTGTACATGAAAATTCCATGAACAAACATTCAACTTTCAAACAATGGTTCATATTGAAGCTAGATTGGTCAAACCTCCAAAATTCATAAAAATTATCTTTAAGGAGTATAAAACACTCTCCAATATATAAATCATCATGAAACATATAAATATCATCAATACAAAATAAAACATCCTTATTTGGTCATTAATATCAAACCTTTAGTCAACTTTGAGCTACAATAAATGCAATTGTATAACCAATCAAACCTCCTAATCAATTTTACTTGATTGCATTTAAAGTTATTTACCACTTTGATTTTTAATCCATCATAAAATTCATCAATTTTCTCAAGATATAGATCAAAGAACCACAATTTTTTTCCTTTGTAAAACTCAAATATTTGAATTCCAACGGTCACTAAAAATGCAAATTTGACTAAGTATAAAAATAATGAAATCTGTCTAGGAGATCAAATTTGCACTATCATAAATTTTAATATAAATCATTTCAAAGCATGAAATTTGAAACACATGATATAGGAACAAAAACTAATATACCCATGTGATGACTTTCTTTTGACACCTTCATATGTGTAAATTCTAACATCATCAATCTGCTCACTTAGGAAACTCTGCCAAGATGACTAGGATAACATAGACCTTCAAAAGACTATTAAAATGGATTATTTTCACTTCCAAAAGTACACCAAGAACTTATTACACCCCATAGGGTCGTTGTCTCAATAACGCATCATCAAAAACATCCATAACAAAACCAAAACCTATAGAGGCTTTTGTAAACTATGTGAGGACTAAGGTATAGTTTGTCATTGAGGACTATATACACATAATATTTTAATTTTTTAATCAAATAATGATGCTTTACATATTTTAGGATAACCCATAAAGACTCAATATCTCTAAGTGCATGCCTTAAGGGGTGGGCAGACCATTGGTGCTTCATAGGATTTTTATCCCTTATTGACACATTATTACCAATCCAACTAGCTCTTAAAACCATTCCCTAAGATATTAATCCTCCATTTCACACTCCATTATTTTTCTTCTTTACATCCTTTTTTTCCTCACCTTGATCCCCTTTCACCAGTTGACTATACTATGTCAACTAGGTTGACACTATACAATTTTCAGCCTCTGATTACTATACATGGTCAACTAGGTTGGCCATATACTATTTAAGGATATTTTTCACTTAGAGTTTCATTATCCATTTGGCCAACCTAACTCAAGACCTAGTGATTTATCTCCTAAAAACATATAGGTTTGACTAGGTCAAACCCATACAGTTAACATAATTCAAAAGGATTTAGGGTGAGATCAACCTATAAATACAAGATCATTTTGTCATTATTTCAATATGAAATCAAGAGTTATTATTTTCTCATTCTTTTTTACAATATTCTCTTTCACCATTATACTTGAGGATTTTTAGCTTAGGGTTTATACTTAAAAAATCTATTCTTTTGGATAAGTCTTGAATGCTTTGGCCTTTCTTATTTATCCTTACAAACCATAACAACCTCTTGAAAATACCCTTTGGCCAAGGGAGAGATTGATTCTCAGTGGGTTCACATTCAGGTAAGTATATTATAGCTTTATTATTATATTTTTAGTAGATAAAAGTAGCATAAGTATTAGCTCAAATAATATTAACCTTCATATTCCATGTATTAGGGTCTTAATCATAGTTATCTTCATTGATATTCTCATGTACATGTTTTGGTGTCCTTACTAAACCCTCATATTGTGCCATAAACTTTGGTGTGTACTAGATTATATTTATTTTCTTGTTATTATAATAAAGTGAACATTAAACCTATGAGTCTCTTAGGGTTGTTGCATGATTGTGTTAGACTGTAGGCTTTGAAACCCTTCCTAGCATGATGTATTATGATAAATGATCCCCTAATCAGTTCTAGTGGATCCCCATATTGCTCATGCTCCAACTTAACAAATTTATTCCAAATCGAAAGTGTAGGTCTGTTCTATCTTCTCTGAGCCAAGATTGATTTATAAACATGATGCATTTTTGATTGCACACATTCTAGTGAACCCAATGTGAATTAACCCTTGTAGGATTTTTTTCATTCTTTCATCATTATTTTTATCATATATTTGTCATACTAGATCGACTCTATCGACCCAACTCTAATTTTTGTGTACAATATTTTAGGACAAGCTATGGGATTGACCCTATCAACTCAATACAGTTCAAATTTTTAGATAGGATATCTATTTTAGACTACTAGGTCAACCCAATTGACCTTGTACATTTTCAAGCACTCATTAGTAAGTTTATTTAAAGCTTGATCGACCCAATTAACATAATTTTTAAGCATATATCAAGGTTTTTGAATAATAATATTCATTCTATACATCTCTGATCCACCAAGGTTACTTTATATCTCTTTATCTATTTATTTATAGTCTTTCCTTTTATAATTTGTAGTTTTTAAACTACCTTTGCATAGTCAAGTAGATCAACCCTGCAACCCAATTATATGTTTTATGTGTTGTCTGGATAAACAAATCAACTTTACTAACCCTGTTCATTTTCAAACCTTGCTTCCATAGTACAAGTTTGACCTTATCAATCATGTTCTATATTTTGTGCATATATTATTGATTATATCAACATTATACCTCATTTCAAAGTTGGAATTAACCTTATATGTTAGTAATTAGATCACACTTTCTTTTCTTGTAGCTTGCATGCTTAGAATATATCACATAGTTTAATTGGGTGGTTTTTCAATTAATAATTTAGTTTAAACTATTCTATATTTTATGCACACATGACCAAATCATAAAATCTAAACAAACATTTTAGCATTTGTCTACCCAAGGCTAACCTACTTAGATTTCATCACCAAGGGGGAAGTTGACTTGATGTTTTGGTCAAGTATAAAGCATGGTTAATGGTATATTATGTCTAATCACCTGACACTCTTATCATTGTGGTGTGTAAAGTGAGGGGGTAGGATCCAATACTAAGCCTATATCATTACCACTATAGACCCCTTTCATCCTGAACTACTTGAAACTATCTTTAGATTGTTTTCTAGTTTCTTACTTATAGCTAACTTCCCCTCACATTTAAAAATATATTATAATAATCTAATAAACATTTAAATTGACCAATTAGTTAGTTAATTACTTTCCAAGTTGATTTATTACTCTTTTCTCAATTGTATTTTGTATTGAAAAAACTTGCATTAGCCAACATTAGTGTAAGGTTTTATGTTGTGTACCTCAATTGAATTGGTCAGCGTTAATCCAATTGATTGTTTGTTTCCCTTTAGTTATTTATTTTCAAATTACTAGCAAAAATTATCTTGTTTTAGTTCACAATCTATTATAGGCTTCTTAATTTTCCTTTCCTATTGTACTAGGTCAACCCAATCAACCCTGTATCTTTTTCCAGTCTATGTTCATTATAATGGATTGACCTAGTCGACCCTCTACTATTTACAGACCCTATTTTTTGTGCTTGGTCAACCCAATCAACCCTGTACTACTTTTTGCCTTCCTTATTTATCAATCTAGCTCTCTGTTTCTCCTTCTTTACATTTTGTTCATCTCTCTTTATTCATAATGAAGTTTCCTATTAGAATCTTCTTGGATATCTTGAATCCATTTAGATACTATATGGGACATTCATTTCTTCCTCTTTTTCCTCCCAAGAGCACCATCACTCTTCAGTCACCTCTTCTCATTCTTCATCCAAGAATTAGAATATGGTGCAAATAAAACCTCAAGATAAAGTTGATAGATCTAATCCATTCCTTACCAAGAAACTTCTCATCTTTAAAATCTTAAAACTAATGTGGGATTAATTGATACAAGTTTACTTAACAATCCCACTAATAATACTTCTTATAGTAACCCTTCCCATAACACCAATTTGGGGAATGTTCCTACCAACACTAACCCACCTCCTGATACAACTCAAATCTTAGCCCAAATTATCCAAAAAGTGAGCATAATGCAAAATTCTAACACCAACCAAATGATGTAACTTCAACAATAATAAATCAATGTGGCTAATCAACCTCCAACTATGCATCCTTAAGCTAATCCTAATTTCATTCCTCCACATCTTTGGGATACCTTAGGAAATGTTATTCCTTAGACCATAATGAATAACAAGATGCCTAAAACTATTAAAAATGAGCCTTTATCCCCCTTCAATATTTCTATTGATATTGGTAACATATTTGTAAATATCAAGTATGATGGGACTAAAGACCCTACCTCATTTTCCAAAGCCTTTGGAAACTTTTACAAAGAGTGGATCCAAACTAATACCTTCACCACAAATAAACTCTTAGTGAAAACTTTCACTGGTGATGTATTATAATGGTTTGATCAAATTCCCAAATATTCTATTTGGTAACTTGAAGATTTGGTTAAACCTTTGGTTAAAGAGTTTTAACACAATGATCTCCCCAAAAATTGTCTTAGTCATTTCATCAATGCTAAGCAATCTCCCACTAAATCATCTCATGACTTTATCAAAAGATGGAAATCATTGGCCCATAAATTTGACCATAACATGACTATTGATAACTTATTCAAACTCTTTATCACTATTTTAACTCCCACTCTCCAATATAAGGTTCGAACCTTTTCTCCCCAAACACTTAATGAAGCTCTTGATCAAGCTAAATGTCAATAATTTCTTATGAATAAATTCAAACCTAATCCTAAAATTATTGAAGGATCTTTAAAAAAATTTAATGTTATCACTAGTAATACTCTACAAACTAAATGCTGAATTTCCAAAATGGATATTCCTTCACCTTTTCATACACTTCTTTTAGTTCAGCAAATGAAATAATTTTTACCAACCTCAAAACCTTTAATCTATCCCAATGCTCCTCCTAAGTGGTAGGGACCTAATCTATTTTTTTGGGTCCATGCTAACACTGGTAATTCTCATAAATCTTGTAGAGGGATCACCAATTTTTTTTGTCTCATATATGCTTCGTGATTCATTCAATCATGAAGCTATGATCAATCTTGATCATCAAGAATACACCGCTACCTTTCAAAAATGGCAAACTTCCAAAGATTATGCCTCAAATAACCAAAAATATTTTTTAAATAATCAACCAAATACCAAGAAGTTTTGTGCCATTGATGCCAATTATGACCAATAGTTTAACAATTCATAATATGTCAATACTACTAAGGTTAATGTTCATCATAAATAGCTCATAAAGATCTTGTTACCAAGCCTAAGAATCCATATTTGGAGGAACAACTTATTAAAGATACTCAACCACTAATTTTGCTTTGGAAGCCCAAAAGGTGCCATCTCCTTCTTTCAATCCTCCAACCACATCTATTCCTCCAAAAACTAATTTACCTCCTAAACCTCATGCTAGTTCTTCTAAGTCTCATTGGAACTTTCTTGAAGAAATCAACTCTATGCCTTGTAAGATTCCACTTATGGAGTTGGTTCCTAATTCTCCCTATCATCATTAATTCCTTATGCAATAGCTCTAATAAATTCATGATCCATCCTCCTTAAATGAAGAACCACCTTATATTGAATCCTAACCTACCAACATAAATACCATTGAAATTATGTGTCCTTCTAAACCTTTTATTGAACTCCTTGAAGAGGACATGATCAATGATGAAATTCTCTTTCGTGCTAATGATCCACCACTTTTCATTAAAGTAAACATCAACACCATTCTTATCCACAAATTTCTAGTTGATGAAGGTTCTGGTATTAATGTAACATATTTATGGCTCATCCAACAACTTGGTTATAACAAATATCATCTCAAGAAAACCTATCTTACCTATCATGGTTTTGATAAGACTAATCAAAAGCCACTTGGTTGAATTTGGATTCCTTTAACCATTGGGCTTAAGACTATTCAAACCAAGCTTATGGTCCTTGACTTACCCCTATCTTACAACATACTTCTTGGTCATCCATAGACTCATAAAATGAGGCCCATTGCTTTTTTTTTTAGTCAATGTATTAGTTTTTTACATAATGGAAAATGATACAAGCATGATGCTAATCCCAACACATGGAGAATTCATCTTCCCAAACCTAAATCATAAGATTGTATTCTTATGATTCCTATAATCAATATTTCTCCTTTACCTAAGTTCATCAACATGAATCCTAATTTATAATTTGCTCTTGTGGAATTTGATGATAATGAACCTAATGATTTACAACATACTTGCAATACTACCAAGTTACTTCCCTACATTTTGTAATGGCTTCCTCTTTTTATATTATCCAAGGATTGTATTCTTCCTCTTATTAATGAGATTATCAATTTCCCCCCTCCATGCAATTCTCAAGATCCATCTTTACCTAAATATGCATTCACTTACAATTATTTTAGAGTGGAAAAATTATTTCAAGATCCTCTCATCATGTCTCCTTTTACATTAAGTAATATCAAGATTTCACGCTCTAAAATTACACTTGATTCTCAAGCATGTATAATTTATCCAACATATGATGATAACTATATAATGGCCCAAGATCAATCTAGAAACTTAGATTTATAGCATTATCAAAAAATCTTAGCCCAAATTCATGCTTTAATCAAGATTTTCATACCATTTCTATGGATCATACCTTAGATCTTGAGGGTCATGTGCTTCCTACTAATTCTCCTCTTATCAATACTCCTTGGGTGATAGAATAAATTATACTTTTCAAACCTTAAGAAATTTATACATATCCTTTACCACATATTAATCCAATAATTGCATCTAATCTTTTTCCCATCAATAAACTCACTAATATTTCAAACCCTTCTGATCCATCTACTTCTTCTACTCCTAAAATTACACTAGATGCCAAGGCAATCAATGCTCGTTAGATACATTCTAAGTATGATCACCATGGTAATAAAATTCTAGATCTTGAATTATATGTCAAGTATTAGGGTCATATTCCTACCTTGCCTAGTTATGAAGCTATCCTTGAGTTAATTTATGCCCCAAAACCTTAACTTCCTTGACAACATCATAAACTTGGTAATTTTAAGACTGAAACTCCTTGCTTCAACAAATTTATTTGTACCATTGATCCTAAAACAAATCCAATTTCTTCCTTACCTAATACACCATAACACTTTCAAGATGGTAATTCCATGATTATTAAATAAACCACTCACATCAAATATGGTACTCCATCTTATCCTCAACTAATTATTATCTCTCTTGAACTCTCACCTACCAAACATGATAATTTTAACTTATTCTTTAACAAATATCATAAGGATTTCACTTGGTCCTATGAGGACATGCCTAGAATTGACCCTATCATTGTGATTCATAACATAATTACTTATCCTAATGCCAAGCTTATGCATCAAAAGAAAATAAAATTTCCACCTAAAGTTTCCACTTTATGTCATAAGGAAATCATCAAATTACTTGATGCAAAATTGATTAAACTAGTGGATTATTTTTAATGGGTTTCCAAAATTATTCCCATTTAAAAGGTCACTATGGTCATTTTCATTTGTATTGATTTATATAATCTTAATATTATTTATCCCAATGAAAACTTCCATTTACCTTCAATATATTCCATTGTTGATTCCATGGTTGGGTATGAAATTTTATCTCTTATGGATGGCTTCTCATGATACAATCAAATTCATATTTCCCCTAAGGACTAACATAATACAACTTTCACCATGAAAAGGGGCATATATTGCTATGTCAGAACTCAAAAATGTCAAAGATACTTACCAATGAGTAATGAATCTCATCTTTCATAATATCATTCACAAAAATTCTAAAACCTATGTGGATGATCTCATTGCTAAATCCAAAAATTGTAAGAATCATATTTATGATCTTGATATCATCTTTGATCATCTCCTTAAATATAAAGTTAGGCTTAATCCTTACAAATGTGTCTTTAGAGTCACATATTATAAATTTTAAGGATTCTTAGTCTCTCTTTATGGCATCTATGTTGACCCTACTAAAATTAGTGCTATCATATGCATGCCCATTCCTCATTCCATTCCCAACATTCATACTTATTTAGGTAAACTTGGGGAAATTAGATGATTCATCCCTGAAATGGCATATCAAATTCACTCCATCAATTCACTTATATATAAAGGTACTACTTTATAATATATGGATCCATGTTAAAAATCATTTGATAATATGAATGAGTCATTGCTTCATCCACTTATACTTCATCCTCCTTCTAATGATAAACCTTTTATTCTATATACTTCTTCCACACCTATTTTAGTTGGGTCAATGCTTTTCCAACAAAATGATATGGGAAGAGAGTATGTTATCTATTACATTAGTTAAGCTCTCATCAATTATGAAACATGTTATACCAAAATTGATCATGATTTCCTCGCCATCTATTTTGTAGCTAAAAATATTCACCACTATATGCTTTACCAAACTACTTATGTCATTATTCCCTTTGTCATTTATTCTCTAAAGCATTTATTCCTCAAAATAGAATTGGTAAATAGATGGTCCTCCTTATGGAATTTTATCTCCACATTGTCACTCAAAAATCTATCAAAGGTTAAATCATAGATGATAAACTTGTTATAGCTCCCATACCAACCACTTTTTCTCTTCAAGATAATATTCTAGATGATAATATCCTTTACATCAAAGGTCTTAATCAATCTATTTCTCTCAAATATTATTTTCATAACTTTAATATGATCTTCATGCCAATAATTTTGATGAATCCTTTACTCCCTCTAGTACTACTAAACTAAAATTAGTTATCAAGGAGTTTCCTAGTATTAATGTAGAATTACATGAGGATAATTGGACCCTTAACATTGATGGTGCCAAATGCCTTCAAGAAGCTAGGGTAGGTTTCATTATCATAGGTCCTCTTATAAATATCATTCCTTTAGATTTTTGCTTCACCTTTGATGTCACCAACAATATGGCCAAATATAAAGCTCTCATTTTAGGCATGCAAGCTGATGTTGATTTATACATTTAATACCTTCATGATTTAGGTGATTCTCAGCTTATTTTCCATCAAGTCAGTGGTGATTGTCAATGTAAAAGTGATAAAATCATCATATATCATCAAATTATAACCACTCTTGCTAAGGATTTCATTTATTTTACTATTGATCCTATTCCTAGAGATCAAAATTTCATTATTGATTCTCTTTCCTCTTCATCATCACTCTTTCATCCACACCAAGTCCTTTTTTATCCTAATTTTATTATAAAAATAATAAAATCTCCGTACTCTACTCAACCACTAGATTCACTTATATGTCATATCAAGGCTACTACTATTCATCGAAGTCCATGCTACAAAGACATTATTTAATTCTTAGAACATCAAACTTATCCTCTTAACTTGGATTCTCATAAAAAGATGCATTCGTAAACAACCTTTCAATTATGTATTTCAAGATAGCATCCTTTATTATCATAATGTTAAATTTACCTTTCTCTATTGTGTTATGAAATATTAGGTCCCTCTTCTTCTTGAACATGTGCATGGAGGCATTTCTAGTGGTCACTGTAGTGGACATGCTACAACCCATAAATGCCTATGTATGGGTTACTTTTGGCCTACTCTTAAAAAATATAGATTGAATATGCTAAACAGTGTAATCCTTGTTAGCGTCACAATGATCTAATTCATTCACCTCCATCCAAAACTCAAACTATCAAATATCCTTGGCAATTTTCCACATGGGGATTCGATCTCATTGGAAAACTACCTCACTCCCAAGATGGGCATGTATTCATCATTACCACTTCCAAATACTTTACCAAGTGGGTAAAAGCCATGCCCCTTGTTAATTTCACCATTCTTATAATTTTTATATTTATTCTTAATCAAATAATTTTCCACTTTGGTGTTCCTCATACCATTATTTCAGATAATGGTGGTAGTTTTAAAAACAAACATGTTAAACGAATTTGTAATAAATTTAAGAGCAATCACAAATTTTTCATGCCTTATCATGTGTAATTTAATGGCCAAGCTAAGGCCACTAATAAAATTCTTCACAAAATTCTCCAAAATAAAATTCATTAAACTTGCATGGATTGGCACCTTCATCTTTACCCTATACTTTAGGCCTATTAGACTAGCATACGCACTACCACTAGGGCAACTCCATTTTTACTAGTCTATGGTTCTGAGTCAATTCTTCCTTTAGAAGTTTAACTTCCCTCTTTTTTTTATATATTCATGGTATTATTCCCAATAAATAATTACGTGAAGCTCATCTTCATGCCCTTGATCTACTTGATGAATGTTATCTTTTTGCCTTATAACATAACTGCCAATATAAAGATTGCATTTCTAGACAACATAATAAATGTGTTGAATTCCACACATTTAATGTTAGTGATCTTGTCCTTAAATTAGACTAAAATCACGATAAAGAAGTTAAATACACCTAAAAATGGTGGGGTCTATATTTAGTCAAAAATATTCTTGGTCTAAGTACCTACCATTTTCAAACCAATGAAGGCCATGTTTTCAAAGAGCCCACCAATCCATAGTTCCTCAAAAAGTACTCTGCCTAAACATGTTATTATTTTCATGCTTTATATCTACATCTATCTAAGATTTTTTTTAGGTTACTTACATAGGTCTTTCCCTCTACAACAAGTTCCTTCCTTTCATAAACCTTTAGTCCTCCCTTTTAGTTTTTTGGTTTCTTAATGTACCATAGTCTTATATATATTCTTGCATTTTATATTTTTGACACCCCTTGGGTTTTTTATTTTTTGAGTTACTTTATAATTCTATGGATAGGACTTGACATTCCTCAAAAAACTACCATCTTTTTGCTTACCTCACTTTATCTTTCACTTGCTTGTTAATACCACTTGGGTTTCTCTTTTATGAAATTGCAGTATAAGACAATGGATGGGACATGACCCTCCTCATAAAATTACCATATTTTCATATTTTTACATCCTTATTCTCAAACTTTAGGTTTTGATTTTTTTTTAGATTGAATTTTCATAATAATTTATGTTAGCATGTTTTCCTCTATTTCTCTCATTCTTATGATAAGGAATCACACTTTACTATCATTGCATCCCTTTTTTCCCTTTGTCACAATTTTTTTATGATTTGAAGTAATTTAAATTGTTCCATGTGTCATTTCTCTTGATTTCCCATTTTATTTCACTCTACATTGGATAAAACAAGGTTGAAGTCAAGATAGCACTTTTATTTCACTTAGATTTATGAGAGTCTTAGGACCCATGTTCTTTGAAGTTTCTCTCTTTTAGCCATCTTATCCCATTTATTAAAATGAAAGTCATCTTTAACACCCATGTTTGGTTTTCTAAATCCATATGGAGGAGGAATAGAAAAATTCATCAAGAAAGTTAAAAGTCAATTCATTTGAAACAAAAGGAGATGATATTTAAAGGCAATATAAAAATCTCAAAAGTCAAATAATACCAAAAAATGTGATTACAAGCACATCTCCTATCTATAATCAAAGCTCAAACTCCATATTTGGATTCACATAGAGCCGAAGTACCTTGGGGTGTGGTAGGCTAGTAGGTTGGAATAGGGGAATTCAATAAACTCTATGGTGCTACCTACTTTGTCATGAAAGTACCCAATCTTTATAGTAGATTGACAACTTTATAAGGGGTCTTAAGGAATGAGGAACATGTTATGGGGAGGTAGGTGCATTTTAATTTTCATGCATATAACCTTCATGGGATGATCTATATACTTCATTTGTTGACCTAAGAATTGTGGCTAAGAGAAGTTCTTTAGAGTCCTTAATTTCAAAAGTCCTCATGTTTTGACAAAACTAATTTGAGTGTCTTGACTTTGATAAATATTTCCTCTACCTTGGTTTTTCCTTGTTTCTCCCCTCCACCCATTTCATTTCACCCTTTGATATGTAAATTGTGATTCCAAATCCATTTTCCATCTTCTTTACTTTCCTTCTTCTTCACCTCTTAAAACACATACTAACACTACTTTGTTTCATTTTTATCTATCCTTAGAGTGAAACATGTTTCAGTAACTTTGGATTACTTTATTTACACCATAAATTTACATTTATAGACTTGTTTTACTTTCATTTTAACATTTATAATTTTTTGTAATATCTTTTTATTACAAGATACTTGAGTTTGTAAATTTTTCCATTATTGAGTGAGGTTGGCTTGTTACTTCTCACTTATCAATGTTGTTTTCTCTTTTTATGCATTTTTTTCTCAATGTTGTGTGAGATAAGGATTGTTACAAATCACTCATAAATGTTGTTTTCACATTTTGTTTCTTCTTCTACCATTGATCTATTTTATTACCATCCTATTTGACATGTATCTTTGGTTTGACTTGGTGAGTTTGCCTTTCTTACGTAAGGATAACTTGTTTGCATTTTTCAGTCTTTAGTAGCCTTGGCTTTTTTGTTACCCAATTTAATATTGTTTTTTACTTTTTCATTTGTTCAAACATAGAACTTGTCACCCTATCTTTCCAAATTTCCCAAGTACATCCTATCCTTATAGCACCAACTATCTTGGTTTTTCTTATGTTTATTTATTTTTGCTCTTTAGTTTTGTATTCTTGGGTTTGTCAAAAGCAGTCTCTACACCCTACATAATCAAAACTAACAACACATCAAAACAAACATCTCATGATAAAGGTAAGCCAAGGTATGCATTAAATTATTTTTTAGTTATTTACTTTTCAATCATTTACTTTTAGTTATTTTTAAAAAATACTATAAATTTTTTTAGGCTCAACATTGTGTGTCCTTATGTTCTTTCTCAAAGCACCATCCCTTGTTTCACATTAGTGACACATGATGAGATTCAAGTTGGGTATATGTATACACATAATATTTTTAACTTTTATAAAATACTAACACTTTACATCTTGTAAGAACCCATTGAGACTCAATCTCTCTAAGTGCATGCCTTAAGGGGTGCAATAGGAAAGGGGTGGGCAGACCATTGGTGCTTCATAAGATTATTGTCCCTTATTGCCACATTATTACTAATCTAACCAAATTTTAAAACCATTCCATAATCTATTAATCCTTCCTTTCACACTCCTCCAGTCTTTTTCCTCTTTTTATCCCTCTTTTCCTCACCTTGATCTCCTTTCACTAGCTGACTGTACTAGGTCGACTATGTCAACCCTCTATAGTTTTTAGCCTCTGATTAATATAAAGGGTAAAATATATTGAGCTTGTACTATTTAAGTATATTTTTCACTTGTATTTTCATTATCCCTTTGATCGACCTAGCTTGAGACCTAATGATTTATCTCCTAAAAACATATAGGGTTGACTAGATCAACCCTGTCCAACTCACATATTTGGAAGGATTTAAGGTAAAAAACACCTATAAATATAATATAATTTTATCATTATTTCAATATGGAATCAATATTTATTATTATCATGCACTTATTTATAATATGTTATTCCACCATTCTACTTGAGGAGTCTTAGCTTAGGGTTTCTACTTGGAGAATCTAGTCTTGTGGATAAGTCTTGGATGATTTGGCACTTTTTAGTGATCCTTATAAACCATAAAAACCTCTTATGAATCCCCTTTTTCCAATGGAGATATTAAGTATTGATAATTTCACATTTAGGTAAGTATATTCTAACTTTATTCTTATTTTTTTAATAGATAGAAGGAGCATAAGTATTGGCTCAAATAAAATATTACTCTTCATATTCCATGTATTAGGGTATTACTCATAATTAGCTTAATTTATATTATCTTATATATGTTTTGATCACTTTACTAACCTCTCATATTGTTCCATAAGCTTTGGTGTACACTAGATTAGATTTACTTTCTTGTTATTAAAATAGAGTGAACATTAAACCTAGGACTCTTTTAGGGTTATTGCATGATTGTGTTAGACAATAGACTTTGGAATCCTTCCTATCATGGTGTATTGTGAAAAGTGATCCCCTAATAATTTTTAGTATATCCCCATATTGTTCATTCTCCCACTTAACAAATGTATTCCCAATTGAAAGTGTAGGTATACTTTATCTTCTCTGAGCTAGGATTGATTTATAGAGATGATACATTTTTAATTGCATATAAGGACCATGCATACATATAATCTCATATAAACTCTTGTTAACCTTGTATACATCATTAAAAACACCTAAACACACACCTTATATAACTAATATCATCTAGCTAAATTACCCCTTAGCCTACCCCCTCCCCATCCCTTAATTTTTTTTTTTTACCTAGGGCAAAATCATAACTCATGGGTATGCCCTTACTCACAGTCTTAAAAAAACTAAAACTCATATTCTATAGTTTTTTATAACTAAATCATTATGAAAAATCACCATTCCTTAATTTGAGATATTATAAAAATTATACTCTATACTTGTATTATTGAAATATAATAGCTTTAGTCTCACAGTATTGCAATACCATAATCCCCTATGCAATGTCGCAAGTCATGACTTCAATGCCATAATTGAGGGCATTATTGTATTAAAATGGAATCATGGATATCCTAAATTCATTTTAAAAATACAAAAATTCAACTTAAAATTGACATAAAACACAAGATCAAACTTTCATAATTAGTGATGGTCTAGCCTTTATTGGTCTCTATAATTCTTTCACTCTCTCGCTGCAATGAGAAGCTTAGGGAAGTTAATCCATATTTTTAGCTTAGAGATAATTTTTCAGTAAGGACAAAATTTAAAATGAAAATATTTTTACTTTTTTATCCTATTTGACCCCTTTAACCCCTAACATTACTTTTATAATAACCTTACCACATCCAAGTCTTGTTACATCCCTCAAATGTCCCAATCAGATATTCATTATAATCCCTAACATCATTTGGGGCATGGATTTTTAATTTCCTCATTGTCCAACCTAATCTTAAGTTATAACTAAATCAACTTGAGGTCTTCTAATATTATTTAGGCAACACCTAGCCATGTTTTTATACCCAAGGATATCTTAGCCACCCTTAACCCCTCATCCCGATTTCATGACAAAACTAATCACTTCAAAATTGTACATCATTTTATACAAGAATATTAAGTAAATTGGATTCCTATTATCAATCAAAAACTTCATCCATTTCCAAGCTCTCCCTATCATATGTCCTTGTTATGAGACTTATCATATGCTTATACCTATCTCATCTCTTTTCTTTCCTGAATAATGTCTCTATCTTGGGAATATAATCTTATCAATCAAATACCTTTCTAGATATTGGTCATTTGTCTAGAACACATCACAAGTGAGCCATTTTATCCCATTATCCTTGAACTTGGAGAATCTCCATCATAGATACATCATTACTTGGGACATTCCAACCCCATTATCATCCTAATCTTATCCCACCCTCAAGACTTCTATTCAAGTGACCATCTAGATCGGTTCTCCCCACATGTTCCCTCAAGGGGGAATCATACCTATCATGTATACTAACACCATATAACATTTCCTCCACATGTTTATGGTTTTTATTTGAAATATCATTACTTGCCCCTCCTGTTCACTCATAATTCCCTTTTAAATAGGGGTAAAATATATAAACTAAAATTTGCTCACCCCACAAATTTGATGGAAATATTATCATTGATGTCAAAGGTATAACAATATTGGTGACAAATGCCCCATATAATTTAATGTCTAAAGGTGTTTTTTAATGTTAATATCTTGGCTAAAGTGTGTTAATATTAATTAAATTTAATGAATATATTTTTGGTTGCATAAAGACAAAAGAGGGCCCATGAGGAAGTCAAATAGTCACCAAGTAAAGACAAAAGAGGGAACGAATGCATTTTCCCATGAAGATTCATCTTGAGGAATTTGAAGAGTCATGAGATAAAGACAAAAGAGGGAAAGGATGCATTTTTCCATGAAGGGTCACCATGTGACTTTTCATATGAAATAATTTGAAGGGTCATGCAAGTTTGACACCATTTTCAATGTGAATTGAAAAGTCTCAAAGGGTGAATTCCAAAGGTCATTTGGAAGGATATAAAAGGAGGCTTGGGAAGCCATTTTGAATTGTGGAAGAGAATGGTTTTATCTATTCAATAAGATCAGAGGAGAGAAGAGAAAAGAGAATAGATATAGTAGTGTGTTATCATTTGTTGAGAAAGAAAAATTGAGAGATAACAGTGTTTTTATACACAACATGGGGTGATGATCATATGGGTTGGTGCTCACAGATCATTATTATGTTGGTGATCAGAAAAGAGGTTGGTGATCATGAAATTTGGTGCTTGAAAATATTGTAAAATTGAGTTGGTGCTTATTTATATAATTGAGATTGTTCTCCATGGTTTTTCTCACTTTGGGTTTTCACGTAAAATATGGTGTGTGTCTCTCTCTCTTTTGTGGTGAATGTTGTTGATTTCAATTTTATTGCATATATTTAATGTATGATTAAGTGGTTAAAGCAAAATTAATTTTATTAAGTTAAAGATATATCCCATGATTAATAATTGTTATCAGAGTAGGTTCTTTTGAAAAGAATTTAATAGTTTGAAGGTAGATTAGGGAAAGCATGATGGCCAAACAATTAAAGAAGGAGAATCAAGAGTTGAAATATATGGTTGAGGATCTTAAATAATAGGTGTGTATCTTGAATTCTAAGTTGGCTATAAAATCAAAATCAGCTAGAGGTTCCATATTCAAGTTTGAAATCAAGAGAATAAGAGTGTAATTAGTTTAAGGACGAGTTAGGTTGTTTGAAGGATAAGCATGAGAGGCTCATAATAAAGGTTGAGAAAGATCATGAAATATTAGTCCAAGGTGAGAAGGATGAAAATTTTAAAGGCAAATTGAAGAAGCCAATCAAACAACCCAATGCCTTTAGGTTTTCCAATTCTTTTCATGGCCTTTGTTTTATTTTTCATCATGTTGGTCATAGGGAAAGAGACTATTTGAAGAGAAATAACTAGTCAAAGAGAAATTTCAATCATCTTCAAGAAAAAAATATGAGAAATTTTGTTTGATTTTGTTGTCATAAGGTTACCATATTTCTAAATTATGTCTAAATGTAGTAAAGATATCCTCAAGGTATGTAAAAAGCTATTGAGTCCCTAAAAGGTACGATAAGGGCCAAACTCAGGTTTGGAGACCTAAGATAGTCAATACTAGTCCTAAGCAACCTACAAATCAAAGATAATCTCTTGTTACTATTGAGCATGAGCCTTGTCAAGATGATAGTATGATGGAAGGTAAGACAATTGAAAGAGTTGAGAAGATGAACAACATCATGGATGTTGAGGTTAGTGAGTAAATGAAGTTAAACATGCCTAATCAATCTTATGGATGAAAAAAGATCAAGGAAGTAATAGAGGGGATGTGGGCATCTCCTAGGTTCACTTTATTCTATGAACCTTTGTGTGGGGTATTTCTTATAGGCTTCAAGGAGACACTTTATAGAAAAAATGAAGCATGGTGGATGCATTTTGGGTCTTGGTTGTGTTACATGACAAGAAAGTCATGAAGGTGAATTGATAGAGTAATTTGTATATTAATTAAGTGGGAGCTAAGTGTTAGCTCTAGGATAGACTCTTTATCATTGATGTCAAAGGAAGAGAAGTAGAGGAATAGGTATAAGAATAGGTAAAAGAATATCTTCAAGAATAGGTACAAGAATATGTTCAATAAAAAAGATGTTAGAGTAAGGGGGAGTTACTATATTTTTTTTAGTTGGTAGTATGTGCAAGTTGGCATGTGCAGTACAGGTTTCAAGTGTAATAGTTTCAATTTGAGGTTGCCATCAATGACAAAGGGGGAGATTATTGGAAATATTTTCATTGATGTTAAAGGTCTAATAATATTGGTGACAAAGGCCCCATAGCATTTAATGTCTAAAGGTGTTTTTTAATGTTCAAATCTTGGCTAAAGTGTGTTAATATTAATTAAATATTATCAAATGTATTTTTGGTTACATAAAGACAAACTAGGGCCCATGAGGAAGTCAAAGAGGTACCAAGTAAAGACAAAAGAGGGAAAAGATGCATTTTCCCATGAAGAGTCACCTTGAGGAATTTTAAGAGTCATGAGATAATACAAAAGAGGGAAATGATACATTTTCCCATGAAGGGTCACCATGTGACTTTTCATATGTATTAATTCAAAGGGTCATGCAAGTTTGGTACCATTTTATATGTGAATTTAAAGGTCTCAAATGATGAATGCCAAATGTCATTTGGAAGGCTATAAAAGGAGGCTTAGGATGCCATTTTGAATTATGGAAGTGAATGGTTTTATCTATCTGAGAAGAGTAGAGGAGAGAAGAGAAAGGAAAAGAGATATGGTAGTGTGATATTGTTTGTTGAGAAAGCAACATTGATAGATAGTGGTTTTTTTATACACAAAATGGGTTGGTGTTCTTGTGGTTTGGTGCTCACAAATCATTCATATGTTTGTGCTAATCAAAAGGGTTGGTTCTCCTACAAGTTGGTGCTCTCAAACATTATAAACTTGAATTGGTTCTCATTTATATACTTGAGATCATTCTCCATGGTTTTTCTCACTTTGGATTTCCATGTAAAATATGGTGTCTCTCTCTCTTTTGTGTGGTGCATGTTATTGATTTTAGTTTTATTGCATATCTTGAATGTATGATTAAGTGGTTAAAGCAAAAGGAATTTGATTAAGTTAAAGATATATCATGTGCTTAACAAAATTACACTAATTTAAATAATTTAACCTACAACTATATTTCTTAGATAATTTACTAATATCCCATCCCTATTTCCTACATCCTAAAAACCTTATTCCAGCATATAATAAATTAATTCCCTTCATTAATCTACTAACAAAACCCATTTACCTACTAACCTACTCCCTAAGCCACTTGCCAATTTAAAAATACAATTTATTCTACCTACCCATCTACCACCATATTCCTATCTATTTTTAGTCATATCAAATGTGAAAATTGGTAACTTGAGTGTGGTTAATTATACCCAACCCATAACTCTCTCTTGTTATCTTTTATGAAGCTCATAAGCATCCTTTCACTAATTCCCAATCATCTGTAGCCTTCCATACCTAACCCCAACTTAGATAGACTACTCTTTCCATGATAAATACATTTCTTAGGTCATGTTATCTAGGAAAAATAGTTCCCAACTTAGACAACAACACCAATGCCACTACTATCCACTTTTGGTGCTCTTATCCAAGTACATTTTTGGCTCCAATGGTCAGTTCCTTCTGGTTCCCGATCTTTCTCTTTATCAGCTTAATGTGAGCACATTCAACCCATGAATAATATATCCCTATAAATCCCATTAAAATATAATTTGGAAAGGGTTGGAAATTATTACTAAGTAAGCAAGAATACAAGCAAGACTACTCAAGCAATCTTCCTTATTCTCTACATATATCCAGCAAATACACTTACAAACTTATCCAAATCCTTACACCAATCCTTGGCCACCTCAATAAAATCTAATTTATAATATTACATCTTCATACACATTATTTAACAAAGCACATCAAGTGAGTGAACTATATATAGTTTGATCCCTCTTCAGAGTATTGGTGTGTCAACAACGTGCCCACATAAGGGGTGTGGATACACATTCAATGAATATTACACACACTAAACCCATCCTTTCTAAAATTTGGTCAAATTACAATGTAACATAGTGTTTTAAGACAAAATATACTCTATAGGGAATTCTACATTTATCTAACATTCAAAACTTCATAAGTAGAGTCACACAAACATAATTAATAAAAATTAAAAAGCTTAGGACTTCTAGACAATAGTAGTAGAGTTGGACTACAGTGTTGGTGCCACTAGTGTCCTATTTTAGTGCTCTTATCCAATCATAAAAAAACTCAAAATCCTAATTTATGATAATGTCTTAGTCCTCAGTGAATTTCAGACCCTGCAACATCAATCTCAGTCAGTTTCTAGCTAAGTCTTATTTTCTATCCTTTATTACTATTTTTACAAATATTCAAATTACACAAATTAGTAGCTTAATTATTTCATATTTATTTACTTATTTTAGTACTTATACGCTTTAATTAAATTAGGAATAATACACCAATATTCCCAAAATTGTTAAATTATTTGGCAAACTTGACTTACTTCATTTGTGCATAAAAACCCTAAAAACCCTAGGGTAAATTTCTTACTAAATTTTTCATATATTCTTTTTAATTTTTTATCTACATAATAAAATTATAAATTACCATTAAATTTTAAAATTTCATAGTAATTTCAAAATAATTTTCTTTGAAACCCTAGTTTCCCATACTAGGTCCCATTATTTTCCCAATAATTTTCTAATTTTTTACTAACATATTAAAATAAAAAATTCACCTTAAAATTCAAAATTCAATAGTAATTTTTAAAAATATTTATTTTTCAAAACCCTAGTTGCATCTTCTAGGTCTCTTAAAATCACAAATTTTCCAATAAATTCTTGATTTCTTACTTGAATATTTCACTCAAAAATTCACTTTAAATTTCAAATTTTCATAATAAATTTCAAAATAATCATATTTCAAACCCTAGTTACATATAATAGCTCCCATTCCTTTTTGAGGTATCACCTTACATGTTTGTGAGCTTCATATCCTTTTTATACATATTCTAGTTCTTTGTTTAGATTATATCTATTTAATCTTCTCTACAATTGTCCAAGTTGTTTTCCTTATGCCAACTAAGCTCCTTGAATCTTTTCCTTCGAGATGAAGTGTAAGACTTAGTGTCAACCCTCTTGAATTCATCCAAATTCCATCAACTTGATCATATACCATGGATAAACAATGAGCTCAGGTTCTATCTATAAATCCTACACATACATATTACACCAATTTCAATGAGGATAATTTTTATGATGAGCAGTATGAAAATAATAATGATAATACAAACACAAATGTTCATGATCCACCACATAAAACTCTTGATAAACTTCCACCAATTATTAATAATAAAGTTATCCTCAATAAAGATTTGATCCTACAAAGTTTTTGAGAAAGACCCAGGGATTAGCTCTAAGATCTTACTCTTATTTTACAATCTATCATGGAAATCAAAAAGGATAAATAAGTTGAGTTTTCCATTCCTTCATAGCAAATAGTTTCAAATGATACTATGAGGACAACTATGTCTCAACAACCCCTATAGCATCCCAAACTATTTCTATGCCACCAGCTACAACTAGTACATCTTTATTTCTTAATGTGGCAGCCGTTATGTAAGAGATTATATCTCTTCAATCCAAGTTGCTACATCTTGAGCAAGGTGCCTCTAGACCTACATAGGCTTTGAATTATTTTTCTCTATTGCATACACCATCGGTACGTAACATTGATTCTACACCCTTCCCATAAGGTTTTATTCAACCCAAGATTACTCTATATGATGGAAAGGGAGATCCCAAGACACATTTGAGAGGTTTTCACATAGCATGCTTGGACTATGTACCAAATGAATGGATACTTACCAAGCTATTTACATGGAGCCTAAAGGATTATGCTTTATAATGATTCTACAATCTACCAAATCAGTAGGTCAATGTATCTAATCCGTTAGCTAACATGTTCCTAGCTCATTTTAACATTAACATTGGTGATAAGGTTTCATATGCCCAAGTTTCACAATAAAAACAAAGGCTAAATGAGCATGTCATAGATTATGTTCTTCAATATAAGACTATTTTGTCTAAGATGACTAGCCCCATAGCTGATCAAGAGTTAAAATATCTCTTCAAATAGAGTTTTCTACCAACTTTACATGAATTAATTATGTTCAAAAGATTCTCTTCCTTCACTGAATTGTGTCACACACTAAAGGAAAGAAAAGTTAAACTAATTTCAATGGGAAAACTCAAGTACACAAGTATCTTAGAAATAATAAACAAGAGTAACAACAAAGTCCTATACAAAGTCAAGGTCAATGATAGTAAGAGTCAAAATCAATTGATAGTTAATATGAATTCTAATCCCCCTTAGTGTGTGGTCTTATCAACACCTTCTCAATGAACTTTTACCAATCTACCAATTTTTCTAGCCAGAGTTTTACAGTAGCTATTGGAATGTAACATCATATATCTCCCTCCTATTCAACAAGTTGACCCAACAAAGCCTCTTCCATGGGGATATGATCATCATGAATTTAATGTGTTTCACTAGGTATTGAGCCATACATTAAATAGATGCATTAGTTTGAGACACAAGATATAGGATTTGATATATGGTAATCATATTGATCTTGGCACTTTAGTTAAGCCTCCTCAATCAAAGAAATATAGGATAAAATCTTTGAAAATATTCTTAGATCCCTTTCTAATATATTTTAAATAATAAGTATGGAACACATCAAGGGTTCATCATGCATATCAAACACATCCACCACTAGATACATACAAGGCACCTTCAGTTGAGACACTTCCTTTGAGTAACATGATTAGTTTATATAATTCCAAAGTTATAGCTAGACCTTCCATCTCCTTCTCAAAGATGGATATAGTTGAGGATAATTCAGATTATCATGCACTCTTTATCAAAGCTTACATTCATAATCATTGTATTCATAGTGTTCTCATAGATAATAAATCTAGCATGAACATGTGCACTATGACATTATTGCAATATTTGGGATATTTAGAGTAGGATATTACCCTAATGGACATATTTATCAATGGATTCATTTGTGTGAGATTTTACTTTCTATATAGATTGGTCCAACACATGTGGATGCACCATTTAATATAGTTCCCAGTGTAAGATTTTTTTATATGTTCCTTGGTTGACCATAGATTCAAAAAATTGAGTAGTACCTTCTATAATTCATAGATGCATGAAATTCATTCATGATAATCAGGTTGTTATAGTTGGTAGAATTACATATGAGTTACCACTCCTCATTTAAGAGCCATCTCCTATTTTATAGTCACTAGTTTCAATTTTGACACCAATTATAATTCCTCCTCCAGTTATGATTCAAACATAATTGAGGCATCTATCACTAGCACATAGAGTTCATACAATTTAAATGTTTTAGAGAATTTAAAACATATATAGATTTTAGAGCCACAATCTCAACCCTTCCATCATTCTTCATGATCTCTTTCCTTGATACAAGACAACATGATAGGTAGTCTCCCATGAGACTCATCAATTAGTATCATCCCTTCATAGCTTACTTGTATATAGCTTCTTTTAAAATTCTTATAAAAAGTCTCATAATGATTGATTGTATATATTTTATATCAAAAATACCAAAAACATTCAAATATTTCAAAATACAAAAATATGTAAATAGTTCAAAAAACACTAAAAATATTTTGATTGTATGCATCATCCATGCTTTACATTTCTACTATCATGTTAGAATTATATTTTTTGTTATATGTTATTGTTTTTCAATGTATCTACGTTACCACACTTTACTTGATCTTCTTTGAGTGTGTGCAGTGACATCCAGATCCTTGATTTCTTCACTCTACCTATTGAGGGGGCATCTTACTTATACATTCGAGACACACATCGATATACATACTCACTAGGGGCATCTTCTACATGACTACACCATCTAGGTTATGTAATTCCTACACCACAAACTCTAATTATCATGTTGATGTACATTACTTACTAGTTTATATAGATTACTCTATCAACACTCACTAGTATATAGCACTTACATATTTTCTAGCATATACCTAGTCTTGTACTAATGTGTTTTGTATATTGTTACTTATTTATTTGATTAGTTATATGTGATTGTATTTATATTAATTATATGATTTCCTTCCTTACTTTGTGTAGCTATATGTGACTTCATTTCTTAGTTTGTATTTATATCCTATATGTGCCTTAGGACATTTTCCAATGTCCTTTGCTTCTATGTCTTGTGTGTGCCTTAGGACATTTGCCAATGTCATTTGTTTCTATGTCTTATGTGTGCCTTAGGATATTTGCCAATATATTCTACTTGTATTCATGTGTGCACCCTAGGATATTTACCAATGTCCTTTACCTATGATATTCTATGTGATTTTGGATTTCACACCAACCTTATTTGTTTCAATTATATATATATATATATATATATATATATATATATATATATATATATATATATATGTGGCATTTGAACATGCCTTATATTCTTGCCTTCTAGTTTGAGTGACATGTGCCCATTTCCCTTATTTTCTTAGCCCCTTGGCCACCCTTATATGCTTCTTACTTCTTTCCTTGTGTGCTTATTTATTGATTGATTTTTAATTGTTTGCAATGCCATGATCCACATGATGCATTATCTTGCTTTCTTAGATACCATGATGGAGATCATGCTTCATCCCTTCTTGACAACTAAAAACTAACATCTATAATTTAACCAAAATTCCAATTTTAGTTTAGTATATTTCACATACTATTATATTATTATATCTATCTAGGCATACCCATATTGATCTAACAATATCTATTTCAAATACTACTATATCTAGAGATATTTTGTCAATTATCATTGTTATATCATGTATCTTTGTAGTATAACACACTTGTAGGAATCTTTCTTCTAAGGGTAGTCATTACATAGTATCTATTCCTACTCTTAGAAAAGGGGGAAATAAATAGGGGTTTATCATAGAGATCAGAGCTCTTAATGGTTGAAAAATTAGTTTTTACAACATTCAAAATAACAACCAGACTTCAAACCTACTAGAATAGATCAGGCAGATAGTGAAAATGTCCAAAAAAAATTAGAGTTAGCCTAGGAAAATAATGCCAAGATTGGACTACAATTTTGGTGCTATTAGTATCCACTTTTAGTTTTCTTATCCAAATAGCAAAAAAAACTAGACTTTCCAAAAGTAGGAAAAAAATAGGTTTAGATATAGTTTTGCATAGTCAGACTAGTTCAAAATTAGTAGTTTTTAGTAGACTTTTACTTAGAGAATCTAGATCTAGGGGTCATTATACATAGCATGACGGATCTCACTTCTATTTTTAAACATGGAAGTTGGTATAAATTCTAGATCAGAATCCATGTTCTAGACACCAATGATTAGGGGTAATGTGCATGGCACATTTGTTTTCTTTTATTTCCAAGTTTAGTATTACTTAGGCAATCTCAATAGTTTCAAGCCTTATTCCATATGTAGGTAGTTGGAATAATTTTAGAGTGGATTTCATACAAGCCTAACCTTTACCTTTTAAAGTGGCCAAGAGTGGCATAGTTTCTATCATACATTCGATTATACATGCTAATATTTTTAGATCATAGTACATTCATAAGATTTAGGAGCCATCTCATACACCAAACATTTCATACCATTATTAGTTCATAGATTTACTTCATGGGTAAATGATGGAGCCAAAGGTCTAACTAGCTTTTGTATTCTTGAGCCACCTATTTAGAGGGATTGAACACATAGTCCAAACATTGATTATCAAATGCATGATCACATAGCTTCACTTAGTAGGTGATGATGGAGATAAAGGGTCAGATTTTGCATTCTTAAACCACTTCTGGAGAATTGAGCACTCATCTCCATTCATGATATTACTCTTGGTACAACACACATATCATTACTCAACATCACTCACCATCATAACAAGTTTTGTATTAGTTCATAATAGGTTTTATATTGGTTCATGTACCTAGTGAGGTATATTTATGTCTTTCTCTTCCTTTCTCTCTTATCCAAATTTTGTATGTTCATATTTTAAATATAGCATATCTAGTAATAACTAATTTACTCTTTGTTTTATCTTGTATATTTTTCACTTCATAACATGATTTTAGTGCACACCTAACATCACATAGCTTCATGGGCTTCACCCTTATAGGCAAGTTCATCTATGCTTTCTATTTTTTCTTTATCCTAGAATTTCATTTTGTTACATCACTAAAATAAAGGGGGGGAAATATAGTCATATAAAATGTGAAAATTGATAACTTGAGTGTGGCTAATGACACCCAATACATAAGTCACTCTTACTTAATTTCATGACCCTCATAGGTATATTTTCATTGATTATAAATCATCTATACCCTTTCAAACCTAACCCCAACTTATCTAGTCTACTCTTTCCATGAAAAATCCATCCCCTCAAGTCCCATCAGCTAAGGACAATAGTGCCCAACTTGGACAATAGTGTTGATGCCACTACTATCCACTTTTGGTGCTCATGGCCAAGTGTATTTTTAGCCCCAATGATCAGTTCCTTTTGGTTACCCATCCTTCTCCTTATCAGCCTAAGATGAGCACATTCAACCCATGACCAATAGATCCCTATAAAATCCCATTCAAAGATAATTTGGAAAGGGTTGGTAATTATTACTAAGCAAGTAATAATATAAACAAGACTACTCAATCAAGAATACAAGCAAGACTACTCAAGTAATCTTTTGTATTCTATGTATACAGCTAGTCAATACACTTACAATCTTATCCAAATATTTACATTAGTCCTTGATCACCTCAAGCACATCTAGTTTAGAATTTTACATCTTCATACACACTATTGTAAAAAGTACATCAAGTAGGAGAACTACATATGGCTTGATCCCTCTTTGAAATATTGGTATGTAGGCAGTGTGACCACATAAGGGGTGTGGATACACCTTAAGTGAATATTACACATACTAACCCCCCCCCCAACCTCTTTCTCAAATTTATTCAAAGTAAAAAGGAGCCTAAGGTTTGAAGACAAAATATTCTCTATATGGAGTTAACTAGACATCTGACAATCAGAACTTCATAGGCAAGGTCACACAGACACAAAAAACAAAACCTAAAAAGCCCAGGTCTCTTGGAAAATAGTGGTAGAGGTGTAATACAACATTGATGCTACTATTATATTACTTTAGTTCTCTTATCTAATCATAAAAAAAACTTTAGATCCTAATTTGCAATAGTGTCCTAGTCTTGCATAGTGAATTTTAGACCCTACAACATTTATCTCAATCAGCTTCCAGCTAAGTCTTATTTTCTATCCTTTATTAATATTTTTACAAATATTCAAATTACACAAATTAGTATCTTAATTATTGCATATTTATTTACTAATTTTACTACTCATACCCTTTAACTAAATTAGGAATAATACACCAATATTCTCAAAACTATTAAATCACTATTCTTAAACTCCTAAACCCTAGTAGAGATTTATAGAATTACAGAATTATATAAATCTCCTCAATTTTATCCCCTTCTCTAGAATACTCCATTCTATATATTTCCAAGGAATTTAAAATTCCTTATAAATATTCTAGCCATTTATCTTACCAGTTCAAAATTAAATTTGAGCCATTGATTCTTCCCTCTACTCCTTATATAACTAAGCCACTTTCCTCTATGGGAAATAACTTGGAACATGAAATATTTAATCTATCTTTCTATCTTTCATCCATAACCATCCTTCTTGAATTCATTCCATTATTAAGAACAAGAGTCTATTAGAAGCCATTATCAAGCAAAGGCAAGCAATCCAACATCCATCAATTTAGCATTAAGGATCCATTAGGAAATATTGGAGAGGAGTTATAAAGAGGTAAAATGATGGTAATAATTTTCCTAATAATTTTATTATCTCTTTTATCCTCTCCTTTTTATGTGTTTATATTTTAGGTTTTTATTACTATAAATAGTAATACAAGGTGAATCTAAAATTTAGACTACAATTAGGTTATGAGACTATGAAGACTATATTTATTATTGGGATGGCCCAAAATCCATGTCAAAAGAATATTAAAATGACAAAAGGAAAACCTACAATCCTGTAGACCTATAGGTCCGTTTCTTCATATTAAATTTGATGAACATATGCATCAAAAATGAGAATCAAGGGTTAAATGAAACATGGAAAATATGGGCAAGCATTGTGAGAATATGATTAAGTTGAGAAAATGGATAATAATGAGTTTGAGACTCACTTTTTAAATGTTAAAAATTAATATTGATGCCTATAGTCATACATACCTAGATTAAGTGCATACAAGCCTGTGTGATAGCATGAGAAAGAAGATGCAATGTATGCATTAGAGTTGGGGTCTAAATGAATAAGTAAGATGCATAGAATCATGAAGAGTATTTACATATTATATTGATATCAATGTAAAATATAAATAATTCCTCAGTTCAATCTACTCCTAGGCTTGATAGATATATTGGTCCTCCATGAAAACCTATAGGCCTAATATAGACTGTTCGAGATTACTCATGAAAATTGGATGATTTGTACAAATGTTGAGCTTTAGATGAGAATTTTTGGGTATGAATATCCATAATAAGTTTTATAGAGTTATTTTATGGGCTCCAATATGATTCAAACTCAAAAAAATTGAGAGGAAATGACTCATAATAGGCTTCTAGTGTCATACTTGGTAGTTGGATTACAAACTCTTAACACATGAAGTATTAGGTTGCAGAGATTTTGGAAGGAAGATACCCATTGGGGTACTTTAAAACATTTAATATATTTATATAGAACTAAATTAGGGTTTAAAACTAGTATCAAACATCCTATATCCTATTTTATTTAAAAGACATCTCTCAAGTTTATTGGCAGGATTATATTGCCCAAGAAGACTCTCTTCTCGATGTGTGAAATCTCTTGAGAAAGTGCATGGGAAAATTTGGAATTTAGAGATTTTATGGGGATATTCATACTCCATTGGTATGTTACTAGTTACTATATTGAATACCTATAGGTTATGAACCAATGTTAAGAGTACAAGGTACTTATAAATTACCTAAGTGAGCTTGAGAAACTTTCAAACATTGCCTAGATCTCCCTTGACAATATGCATGGTTAAAAATATCCTTGGGGTAGTTATCAAGGATTATTCCCTAAATTTTTTGAGCTTGTTTCCTAGGTTAATGTACTCATCTTTATGAACCATTGCTAAGAGTGTAAAGTGCTCACAGGCTACAAGAAGCCTTCTAGTGACCTAATGAGAGAGATATGCCCTAAATTTAATTCAAATGGAATGTTTTGACATTTAAATTATTTTTTTGACATTAATAGGTCCCATAAACATTGTATATGTTATTTGGGTGGCAAGTGGGAGTAATATGGTGTATAAAATTAGCCTAGAAGCATGGTTATAAGACTAAATATGAGCATTAAGGGTAAGGAATGGTCTCCAAACCAAGTAAAAAGGCCTATAAATCCTCTTTAGATGTTCCATAATCCTATACAAAACTTATAAAATATCCTAAGAAAATATATGAGATATCTAAGCTACCAATTTGAGTGAAAAGGGAGAAATGTACTTTTTTTTCTAGCTAAAAAGCTCAATTATAAACCTAAAAATTAGAAAAAGAGAGATCTATTATAGAATATTAGGTTGTCACATGATGGTACAAGCCCAAAAATACCATAATTAAGAATTGGAACTCATTAAATACTTGATAAACCATTCTAATTATCTCTCAAGCTATAATAAGCACTTAGGCTAGGGTTTTGGCCATTTATTGGTTCACCTATTTGTAAAAAGTTTCAAAACCCAACATTTGTCATGGAGCATAGTCAAGAGGTACCTAAAGTGAATCAAACATTAATTTTAGGTTTCACATGTGTGGTCATTGATTAGATATGAAACTCAGTTTCTAGGCCTAGAGACCTAATTGAGGGCTAAATCAAGTGAGAAACAAGTGGTGTAAGTGTACTTTCATTCAATGTTTGGTCATGAAATTTTGAAAAGAGCTATAAGAGCATACTGGGTACTCAAATATATTACTATTTTTCTAATATCATTTATATATTATTTCAAACAATGAGCTTTGTTTGTTTTGATGGTTATAAGGAATTGAGGACAAGTATGGGATTTAAGTGAAAAATAAAGTGTTGGAGAGTGTTTAATTCATACAAGGGAGTTGATTTAGATATATCAATACATAGATAGGTCTCTCATGGATGATAATTTCATTCATAAGTATATAATCAATATTTAAGGATTTTGAGCAAGAGAGGCATAGTAAGACCAATTGGGTTTCAAGACTCCTAATAAGGTGTGATCATCATTATAATTTTAGTATAAGGAGGTTATAAAACTGATGAAACATGTCAAGAACAAGGTAAGAGAGTAGTTAAATATGACTTGATGATAAATAAGACCACTTGTCACTTTTCAAGCCAAGAAGAGGGTAGTTTGAAGAAGAAGAAATATGATGCATCTTAAATAAAGCAACACATGTCATTAAAGATCTTATGAAACTATTATCCAACTTCCTTCTTGATTTCAAATCTTGATTAAAAACTTTTCAATGACTCTCTTCTAGGCCATGTCTCTCTCTCCTTCTCTCATTCTCTATAAATATGACCTTGTTTAGATTTGTATGGATCCTTTTATTGAGTATGATGAAGCCACACTCAATTGAACACTTGTATTATGCCTTGAAATAATAAATGAATTTTATTCTTGTCTCTTCACATGCTTTCAACTAGTGTACTTGTGTTATTTTTTGATGACTTCTAGTAGTATTAATTGTACTATAAATCCTTTATCCTCTCATACCTATTTACAAATGGGTTGTCTTCTTATAATTCACATGTTGACTTTGATGTAGTTATGCATGTTTTGAAAGTGAATTTTTAGTCATTATTTCCTTACTTAGACCTCTTGACCAACCCTCTCATTTAATGCATTGGATATTACTTCTATGTTGAAACATTAATGCTTGAAGGTCCTTATTTTGAGAAGTGTGATCCGATTCAGGCCTGATGTTTATTCTAAGAGCATCATATTCAAGTAGAGGGTATTGTTTTGGTGTATCACCTCCTTAGATAGGTTTATTTTGTGTCTTTTCTCTCCCTTTTCCTTTACAAGAAAGTAGTGTAGTGATCTTAAATAATACATCAAGGGGAGCTAGCCCTATAATCTAGAGGTTTAGTATATTTAAAGCTCACTGACTAGTAGCTAATTCACAATTGGATATACTTCTCTTGATCAAAATGAGTAAGGATAGTAACCATGGATCTATACCTTCTACTTGATTTAAATGTCAACCCAAGGACATAGACTAGATAGGCTAACATCACTATATGTGCACACTCAATCTCTAATTTGATATTCTACTAATTTTATCTAAGATGTTGAAGTGAAATAAATGAAAATAAATAAATTATGTTAAAATAAATGCTTATGTGTGGAAGCTTCCTTAAACAAATCTCAAACAAGAATGTGACTCAAATAATTCAGAAATAAAACACACAATGCTTAAGGAAATCAAATAACATGCTTAGCTAAATAAATGGGTTGGATTGTTGTTGTATCCTTCCAAAGGGGGCCCTTCCTCCTTCCAACTTTAGGTTCAACCCTTCCTCTTAAAATACTAGTTTGAACTCATAATTTCTCACTCATATTAATCAAAAGTACAAAAATAAATTGCTACAAAAATTTACAATAAAAATTGCTTAACACAATGTACTTCTGACAATCTCTATTCAACATATACTATTTTATATGTCTCTCAAATTTTCTACTACATATTTATATACCTTAGAGGAGATTTTTGACCTTAGAGGAGATTTTTTTATGCAAAATAATATATACGTTTTATTTTAAAATACATTTAAATGAGGATAACTGAAATTAGTTCCTCTCACTAAAGACATCTTTCATGTGAATATTGTGACTTTAATACAAGACAAACAAGGTTGTTTTGTTCTTCAACCACTTCCTTATTGATCTCATAGAGGTTAGAGTCATTTTTATGAGTCGATTGGAAGATAATCAATATCTGCTCAACAACAACTTTGGTCATGTTGTGGCTATACGATGATTTGTGTAATGAGATTCCTTTTATTATAAGATGCTCCATGTTATATATCTATTTCTACAAAATATCTTAAAAACACATTTATAGAAAAAATATCCTAAAGCAATAGACAACATCATATATTTAATTCTAATACATAATTTCAACTATTTAAAAGAGTTTGAAAACATAATCCTATATGGCTTATGAAAGTAAGAAACTAATATGTAAAAGTGTTTAACAGCATGGTAATCAAGTAGGATGAGTATAACAGATAGAAAAAATAACAATACATTTATGGGGCTCATCATACCCCCCAACTTAATATCTTTCTCGACCTCAAGCAACATACTCATTCATTCCCAATTCAAAAAGAACTCTAAAATCTATGGGATCTACAACACCTTTTGCAAGGTGAGAATAAAATCCCCGCCTCTATTCAAAAAATTGCCAAATTTTGGCTTCTCTAGCTTCATCCACTAGGGTTTTGTCTTGCCAATCTAGAATAGGTTACCAAAATTGGGGTAGCTAGAAATTTAGGTTCAATAATTGTGATCCCATGTCACCTACAACAAGAATGTATATTGTGGTCCTAGTAAATGTTGCATTTAAATTAAAAGGGGAATAAAGCTCTCTCTTTCTTAGTGCCAGGGTGAGCTCATTCCATCATTCAGTGCATGATTCTCTTGTGGTAGGACTAGTAGAAGTTCTCAATCTTAAATAAAAATCTTAGACCTTGTCATAATTATTACCAAACCAAGATCTTACTTCATTCTTCAACATGATATTATCCCATTCTTCTAAAACAACATCAGGTGCCATTGATTGACTTTTGATGAGTAGATAGCTTTCATTCTCTTTTTTATTATATTCTGCTATTTATCTTCCTCTTCTCTGTTCATTCAATAAATATGATGAAAATTCTTATAGTTGGACATCTCCAACATATAGATTGGGGTTACACTTTATATAATAAGGCACAACATAATTATATAGGTATAACTTTCACAATTGTGCTTGCTCCTCCTATGAACTTACTTTATAGATAGAAAATAAAGTAAGGGCATCAATAACTTCATCAGGCATATCACAATAAATTCTCATAAATCTAATCTTACGCCATTTTTATTCAAGATAAACTAAATAAACTTTTGTAGGAGGCCTGTAATCAAGGAGTTCTTGGGTTATACTAGTTATGTCCTCAACTTTCTATTTTAGTTTAGTGATGCTCTCTTTCTTCAACTTATTTTCTTCTTTCAATTTCCTATTTTCTTTCCTTAGTTATTTTAGAGTTTCAAATTGATTATCCATCTAATTCAATAATTGAGAAGATATTTCAAAATAGGAGTGATACCTAACCTCTTGGGCAGTTTTAGGTTCTTCTTGTTGATTTATCTCTATAAAAGGTTGTGGAATGATAACTACAGGATGGTTTCCAGTAGAGGGATACAACTGAAAAGATACTACAGCAAGTGTATCTAGTCCTCCACCAGATTGATCTTTTAGTTACTTCCTTAGTTTCTCAATTTATTGTAGGGCTTACTCAATAGTGGAAAATTCCATTTGTTCAATAGGTTTCTCCAATTATTTAGCTTCTTCTTGCATGGGTTCCTCACACAATTCCTATTCTACATCTTATTGTAGTGATTCCTCATATAGTTCTTCAAAACTATGTTTAACTTGTTCTTCTTCCTCATGTAATTCTTCAAGACTATGCTCAACTTGTTCTACTTCTTCCCGCATTAGATCCTCATGGAATTCTTCAAGATTATGATTAATTTGTTCTACTTCTTGCTAATGGAATAATGGAGAACATTATTCCCTATCTATTTTAGTCTCTAGAGATTCATTACTATTAGTAGTCCATTCTTCTCTAGATTCTTCATTTATTTCAATAATAGAAAAAGTTATAGTTCTCATTTTTCTCCTCAATATATGAAATCTACAAGGAGTGGGGGTTACTTTGGTATGTTTGGAATAAGGTGGAAGTCCCTCCTTAGATTCATCTGAATCGGGCCATTGAATGAGTTTCTTCCTTTTCCTACCTTCAGAACTTATTATAGGTTCTTATTTGCTATAAGAAGACCTTCGTCTACAGGTTCTTGTGTGGTTATAGGAAGGTTTTCTGCTATAGGTTCTTGTATTTCTACAGGGATGGCTTCTTTTTATCTTTGTTATTCAACCTCCAATTCCTCTTCTATTTCATTTCCTTCTCTATCACTCTCTACATTTCATAGTACTTGGAGAAATTCCTCCCAATTGATGTTGGGTCTAGTTCTTTGTAAACATTCTTGAGAAAATAACCAGATGAGCCAATGGTGGGAAAGAGATTTAGAATTACCTTTTTGAAAATCCTTCAGCATTTTGGTGATCATGTGAAGTAAAAAGTTAGGAATTTTTATCTTCATTTCATGCCACAAATGATTCAATAACTTGAAGTGTAGGCCATGTAGCATAGAATACCTTCTTTCATAGATGAAATATCTAGAGATAAACTCAACAACCTTATCCCATCTTACTGATAGAGACAACCTTGTAGTGCCCTACTTTGAGGTTTCCAAGCATTCATTTACTTTGATAAACTTTTGTCTCTCAGCTTTGGTATAAAATTTGTCTTGTCATTCCTCTCCTATTCTTGATAGTCTCATTACTCTCTTGATGGTCATTTTTATTAAATTTACTTCCATCCCTTTTACTATATCCAAGCTATTATGTAATTTACTAGTAAATTCTTCCACAATTCCTTCTTCTAGGGCCTATATTTTCTCAAAATATTATGCCCATCCTATATGCTGTAACAAGGCCAATATTTTTGAGCTATTGGTCAAGGGTTTGATATCTAATGGTTCATGTTTCAACAAATCACCTCCCATATTATGTGATTTATAGGTCTAGGTACTTGCAACTAGGGTTTTGGGTTATGGTGGAATGATTTTAAAATTTTGATTTGTGAGGTGAAATAATCCTTATAAATTAATGGAAAATCTTCCCCTAACTTAATTTGTGACTTATTCTCAAGGGACAAAGCCAATGTACACATAATATTTATGGTAAGAGTAAGGGGTGATATTAGTAGTTATGTTAATGGTCAAATCAATGAAGGAGATGGTAAGAAGGCATGATAAGGAGAGGATATGATGGCACATTGATAGTATTAAGTCCCATCACTTTTCAAAATAATTAAAATGCATGATAGGAAATAAATATAGAATAATTACTATATTACTTATAGACATACATTTCATAAATTTGTAATTGATGTTTCAAAATGGAAGTCATGGCATATGATAGTTTTTGAGTGGAATAAATTACATGATGGAGAATGGAATGTAGGAAGACATCTTGTAGCAAGATATGTTTCTTGTAGCATCATGTGTTGTCCTAAAATAGTAAGTTTTATCCTATAGTAGTAAGTTTTTCACTTGTAGTGACAAGTTTTCCATCCTGTAATAAGAAGGAAAATGTATTTTTGCTCCAATGGAATGAATTTAAAAGCAAAAACAAGTGAAAACAAAACATTTTTATTGTAGTAGTGTCTTTTCTCTTTTTCATTTTTTTAAAGAATGTCAATCAGCCAGTGACCTAGTTTTTGAGACAACATCCATCAGTAATGCTCTAAGGTTTTCATTCCTAAATTTTTATATTTTTTTTATAGATTTTTTGGTCCAAATTCAACTAGAATTATAATAATTCAGAGGGTAAGATTTATTCAGCCTAAACCAAGCCATTGTGAATGACTTGTTCTTGGCTATAGAAAGCTTTATAACTCTTGAAAAATATTAGAGAAGCGTTGATAGAAATACCCTTCAGCTGTAGGAATAGGTTGATTTGATTCATGAAGTAGAGATGGATGTTGTTCTTCAAGAAGTTTTCAAGTGAGAGTTTCTTTAGAAAATGGTTTCATGTACATCTTGAGCCTATGGCCATTAACAAGTAGTTGGAACTGAATAGAGTCAATGGTCATAAACTTTATGGCTCCATTGTCAAAAAAAATTGATCTTATAAGGCTCAAGCCATCTAGATTATAAATTTATTTTATGATCCTTGTATTTAGAGTCAAAAATGGGTGTCCAATCTCTTAGTTGAAAATTCTTAATCTTTATGTTCTTATCATGCCATCATACACATTGTCTTTGCATTATTTTAGTATTATGAAGTTCTTGCTTTGTTAGTTCATCAAGTCCATTCAACTATATGATCCTATCTTGTTGAGCTTGGGAAAGATATAAGACCAAATCAAGTGTTGTCCTTAATGTCTTATGTTCAAACTCAATGGACAGAATAAGATTTTTACCATCTAGTTCATATGAAGTGAAACCAGTTGTAGTTTTCCAAGTGATTCTATAAGCCCAAACTACTTCTAAAATATGAGTTAAGCAATATTTTCTATGCAAGTTGATAGTCTTAGTGAGGATATTTTCCAATTATTTATTTGTCACTTCCACCTAACCATTTGACTAAGGATGGTAAGGGGTAGATTTCTTATGTCTAATTTCATATTCCTTAACCAAGACAGCTGTGAAGTTTGATGTGAATTATGGGCCTTGGTCTATGGCTATTTATGTTAAAACTCCATAGCGGGTGAAGATTTATTCATAGAGGAAATTAACTACCTTCTCATCTCAATCATGGGTTAAGGCTTTGACCTCTACCTAATTTATGACATAATCAGTACACACCAATATGTATTCCTTATTATTGTATTTAAGATCAATGGGACCTACAAAATCTAGTCCCCATTTATCAAAGGATTCTAGAACCAGTTGTAGCTATAATAGCATTTCATTAGAGTGAGTAGGCTTTCACATACACTAGCATTGATCAAATCTATGGTTGTACATCATGGCATCCTTATAAAAATAAGGCTAATAATATCCATTAGTGATTACTTTCATGGAAGTCCATTTAGTAGAAAAATGACCCCCATAGGGTTCATCATGGCATGTCATAAGCTTCATCTTTCCAGATACAACTCCTCATAACTAAATCTAGTCTAGTGATAAAAAGAGATCCTGCAATCTAATAATAATGTCTTCTCTTTTGGATTAGGTGTTGTTTGTCCTTAGGTGAGAAATGTTGTGGTAGTGATCCTACAACAAAATAGTAAGCAATATATGTGAACCAAGGATATTGAATTATTACATCAAATAAATGTTCATCAATAAAATAATCATCAATAATAAGATTGTGCTCATCAATTTGAAATTGAGATAGAAAATCTACTACTACATTATCCTTACATGGTCTATCCACAATGGTAATATCAAACTCTTGTAGCAAAAGTAACCAATGAATTATCCTACCTGTTATAGTAGGTTTATTCATTAAATACATTATTACTACATGGTCAGTGTGGATGAATACTTGGTAACCTATAATGTAGTGTTGAAATTTTTTGATGGCATAAAGGATAATGAAAAATTCCTTCTCTATTATAGTATATTTAACTTCATCCCCTTGAAGATTCTTGCTGATAAAATAAATTGCATAACTCATAGATTCATATTTTTGGCCAAGGATGACTCCTAAAGTGGTGTCAGATGTTTATATGAATGTGAAAAGGCTTCTTCTAGTCAAGTCCTCTTAGACTAGGATTTGTTATGAGGTATTTGACTTTTTGAAAGGCAATTTGACAATCATCAGTCCATGTAAATTCAACATTTTTAGTAAGTAATCCAAATAATGGGATGGTAATTTTACTAAAATCTTTGAAGAATCATCTATAATAACCATCATATCCTAAGAAACTTTTAACATATTTTTGCCTATTTGGTGTGGGTATATCCTTGATGATACTTATCTTTTTTGGGTCAACTTGAATTCTAGTAGGGGATATATGATGTCCCAACATAATACCTTCAGTCATAAACATGTAACACTTTTCATTGCTCAGAGATAATTGATGGTCCTAACAATGTTGAAAAACTTTCTCCAAGTTGGTTAGAATTTTTTCAAATGTCTGTCCATAAATAGTGAAATCATCCATGTAGATTTCAACACAGTCATGGGAGAGATCAAAAACTATGCTCAACACAACCCTTTGAAAAGTAGTTGGGGAATTATAAAGACCAAATGACAAGATGTCATAGGCACAGGTTCCCCAAGGGCAAGTAAAAATGGTTTTGTCTTGATCTTGTGAAAAAAATCATATTTGATTATAGCCTTTATAACCATCTAGGAAGGAAAATTACTTCTTCCCTACTAATGTATCAAATACTTGATCAATAAATGGAAGGAGAAAGTGATCCTTCCTAGTAGTAGCATTCAACTCTTGCTAGTCAATGAAAACATGTTATTTGCCCCTTTCTTAGGGTAATAACTAGGGAAGAGACCCACTATCTATCCAAGATAGGATAAACAAATCCTGCATCTAAGAGTTTTTGTAACTTGATTTTGGCAATGTCTTTGACTATAGGATTCATTCGTCATTATGGTTGGTGAATAGGTTTGCATTATTATTTATTTTAAATGTGATGCATGCATAAATCTAGGGGTATTCCTATCATGTCATAGTAATCCTAGGCAAATGTTGTGTGTCTTCTTAGCATTGTAAGTAACTAACTTTCTTTTTGGGGTGTCAAGTAAGTGCTTATGTTGAGATGTTTGTTTGATAGGATGTCTACATGCTTTTTTAAAGAAAGCATGGTCTCTATGTTGGTGATTAAATATGCTGGTGATTAAAGGATAATAAATGCATTGATGGGGAAGTAATGGATGGAATTTTCAAATATTTATTATGGTTTTAGCAAAATTATTCTCGTGAAAGGTATTCTAAAGAGGGCATGGTGTATATTCTAATAGGTTGGTATCTATATGATCTTGTCCATAGGTGTTTTGTAGGATACCATTAAGGATAGTGTCTTCTTTTTGGGCCCATAGAGTTGGACTCTAGTCAATTGTGCAAAGAGTTTTCAAGGAGATAGCTTCTTCAAATTAATCAATCCAAGGGATTAGTCTATCATTTAAGGAAGGCTGAACTGGTAGATACAACACCAATTTTTTAGTGTCATTTTTGGTGGAAATTAGCATTTTTCCTAACTTGCAGCCAATAAAAGCATTAATAGTAGCCAACCATGGGTTACCAAGGATGAGAATATAAACCCTAAAATTTCTCTTTGGATTTAAGACAATAATGTCTATTAGATATTCCCAAGAATACATAGTGATAACAAGGTCCTCAATAATCCCCTTAGGCTTAACAATTAATCTATCAGCCATCTAGAAGATGATAGGTATTGGACAAAGAGTGGTATGTTTTATTTTTTACATGGTCTCCATGATCATCATGTTAATGGTTTCACCCAAGTTTATTAAAGTATTGGAGATGGGTTGGTCATGGATGCTAACATTAACTACAGTTCTTCCTAGATCATAATATTTTGGGGGAAATATATTTCCCAACATAATATTTGCTAGTTGGATAATGACCTAGACTATTTTAGGATTCTTCTTATTTCTTATTGGTTTTTTCAAACATATCTCTCAAACAACTTATTATAGATAGGAACATCCTTTATTGCTTGAAAGAGTGGGATTTTGATGCATACATTCTTGAGTTATCCTAAGATATCAAATTCAAGCTCTTGTTCAAGATGTGATATGCTCAATCTATATGAAAAATAAGGATTGTTAGTTTATTTTTTTGATTTTTTGATGGACTTGGCTCAAGATTGGCTATGAGTGGTTGTGGATTAGTATGGAGTGGATTTAGTTCAAAGTGTTTTGTGTTGACCAAATTTGACTTTTAAGACAAATTAGGGCACCTATAAGTAAAAAACTTGACTTTTTAGGTCCATAAGGTGTGTAATATGAGTGGCATGGGGTTTATTATAGTTCAATTTATTTCAATTAATGTTATATTGGATTTGGTCAATTAGTTTTTGTCTATTTATCATTTTGGGTCATTTTAAGGGTCAAAAAAGTGCATTTAATTCTTTTTATAGGTTTATTTGGAAATATGAAGGTAAAAATGGGTGATTTCATGTGAAATATGTCCTAATAAATCTTAATCCACTATTGGTAACTAAAATTTTTAGGTTCATGGGAAGAAAGTTAGTTTTCTTAAAGAAAAGAAAGAGTTTGGCACTTATATGACTTCCTTGGGAAGTGTGCCACTTGGAAAAGGTTTAAATGTGACTCTTTATCTCCTCCATGATTATTTATATTATTTTTATTTTTTTTAAGTAATATTTCTTTCTCAAAATTGTTCATCTCTCTTCTCACCCTTATTGGCAAACAAAATTAACTTGTAGGTTTGTACTTGGTACAAACAGCTCATGAGGTTTCAAGAAAAATTATCTCGGGATATGATATTAAACTTGGATACCTTAATTTTCATATAATTATTTTTAAAATTGATAAATTTTTCTTTATGAACCATTGTTCACAAGTTGACTGTTTAAATCTACTAGTTGTTTCATGCACCCTATGGTTTTTTCTCTTGTTTGGGAGATTTTGTAAAATATAGATACTGATGTTGCTCCTATATTATTTTTAATTATTCCTCCAATGTTCCCCATAATTTTTTTCATGTTTTGTGGTATTTTGATAAGCCAATAACCTCAAATTTGTAGACTGGTCTCTTTTCAGTGCAATGGGCAATTTTTCACCATGTCTAATATTTTCACACATGTTCATGGATTTAAGGGTTGTTTTAGTGTATTTTATATGTTCTTAAGGTCCTCTTTATTCTCCCCCCACCTTAAAATCTCATTCTCTAAATTCCCTTCATGATTTGTAGTCATCATCTATACATACACATAGTTGCCATTGAAGTGTGCATATACAAGTTGTTGCAAGAGAAAATCATGTTGAATTAAGAATTTTGGGATTATTTTCAAATAATCAATTACTATAATCACCCATTTTGTCAATTTTAAGGAGTTTTAGTATTTTCATGAGGTCTACATTATGCACATTGTCCATTTACATTCACTACCTGCATTATGGAATAACAACCTCTAGGGGGCTTGATAAAGAGAGATAAGGAGCCCTTGTGTGATTTTGGAACAAGGAATTAAATACCCTTTTCAAGTCCCTACATTTTTAATCAATCTTAAAACACATGTTTTAAGTATTAGATGGCTTGGCAAGTTGAAATCACCTTAAAAAATGATATGATTGGGTTTAGGGATTAAATCCCTAATTTATCAAAATAGAGGTCTATGAATGTTTTGAAAATATCATATGACAAGTTTATAAGGATATTTAAATCATAATAGTGACTTATAATTGTATCCCCTATCAATAATATGGAATATGAAATTTTTGAAGAGCAAAGATTGAGTGGAAGACAGTCATTGAGGGGCCTAAAAAATAATTTTTATACACTAAAAGCATGTAGTTGTATCTACAACTTTTAAGCTTCAAGGTGTTGTTTACTTCTCAAGTTTAAAATTATAACTTTACAAAAAATTTAAATGATTCAAATGAGCATTCATCATTCAATGCCCACAAAGGGAGAATGGAATACTATTTTTGAGCCCTATGGTCACCTCCCAGTCCATATAATGTCAAAAAATACACCTACAACTGCAAGCATTTAATGACCTAAAGGTGGATGCAAAGATGTTTTTATAAAGGTTTTAAATAATTAAAATATTTAAAATGCTTCATGATGACCTAGAGAGATGTAGTTAGGAGCTCTAAATATCATGATTGAGCTCAGTTGACGCATAATAGAGCCTACAGGCAGGGTATGCAAGATAGGGAGCTAACATGGGGTTTAGGTTTGGTTTTAAGACACTCAATATTATTTTAGGGTATAAGAGTTATTTTTTACCTCAATTGGATATAAGGGAAGTTTAATCACATCATTGACCAGTTCTAAATAAACTAAAGTAACCTACAATAGGGGTTATTAAGGAAGTGTCTTACTTAAATAGTGAGGGCTTATTTATGAATTAAGGTGCATGTTGATGGATAATGGAAGGATTACATGACTATTTAAGCCTAAATACACCTTATTAATAACCATTATTTACATTTATATTCTTAAAATAGTATGAAACAAGCTTGCATGGACTCTTTTAGGCTCTATGATCACCTAGAACAATCAAGAGGTAGTGAGCAGACAGTAAGCAAAGGGAGAAGTTTGATGAGACTTAAAATGTAAAGAATGGATATAATGTATTCAATAAATTATAGTGTGGTACAAAATGATTGATAAGATATTTATAAGTACCTTTTTAAACTTAAACCCATCAAACAATCACCTATAATTAGGCTTAAGGGAAAATATAGTCAAGGTTTGACACATAGTCATCATTTGGCAATTTGTATTGCAAGACATGTATAAGGTTAAGGTGATGAATTTATTTCTATTAAATTTTTAAAATTTTTGATATCATCTATACACTCTTATATAACCCAAATAATGCATGGAGAAGGGTCTAAATAAGCTACATATAGTCCATGGATAGCAAACCCTACACACAGTCTCCTTAACAAGTCTATCTCAAAATTTCATGGTTTTGGAAGGATAATCCATATTATGAGGAGAAAAAATTGGTATATAATGTCTTTATGAGTATAGGAAGGTCCTCTACCATTTAATTAGTCTAAGGAAATAGGGTAAGTTCCCTCTACTTAATCTCATATAGAAGACACTTTCCCTAGGCAAAATCCTACTTTTTGAGGAAAAGAAAGTGGTAAGGTAAGATAAGATTTGAGTAAGAATGAAGTGAAAGTGTGATCATCTGTATTAAACCTATGAAAATTTAAATAAAACCTCATAAGATGATATAACTTGACAAGATGGTCAGAACCCTTGGAGGTGAAGTTAAGCCTGTTAGGTAAGGGGCTAAACCCAAGGCCAAATGAAAGTCATTTTCATTTTGGAATGAGAGAGGAATTAAAAATTATTTAATAATGTGTATATGGTTATTTTAGATGTTTATAATCTATTTTGATATAGGGAATCTATCAATAAATTCATTTCTAGCTTTAGGTTACAGGCAGGCCTATTGAGTATACCTAAGCTTAAAGACAAATAGATAACCATTTACACTCTTAGTATGAAATATTATTTAAAACCTATTTGAACATTATTTTGAGGTAAAAATAGAGGTTTTTGAACCTTTTTAGTGTAGATAAATCATTAGGAGATCCATTTTTTAACTCAAAACCATTTAGACTTGTGTAAAATGGTGAAAACAAACTAGGTAAGAGAACTTTGAAATATCACACCATTCATGATGATTTTCATGGAGAAAATATAAGTTTAAATTAGCTATATTAGGTACCTATAAAATAATTTGTGGAATTATCTTTAAATTTGAATGTTTAAATTTTATGAATAATGCTTAAGACTAAAAATAGGTCTAAAACCCTTGAAAACCTTTGTTAGAGACTCAATTGGGAAAATGGAGTTGGATATGAAATATAATGGACAATTTTTACTATAATAGATATTTTACCTTGAATATTACTCTATATTTCTCCCTCAAATACTTTTTTTTGTATAGATTTGTATGGATGGGGGCAAAAATAAGGCTTTCCTCATTATTTTGTGTGTGTTTTAGGTTATAGGAGGTTTAAAGAGATAAAAATCACATGGATGTAAATTTTAAGACTTAATATAACTTCCTATATCACTATAATACCTTAAATACAAAACCTAAGTGTCCTAACTAGGTGCTTCAACTCAACCACTCAAATCTGGCATAGTGGACAAGCTAGGGAGAAGTGTGAAAACTTTAAGTGGATGACTTTTTAAGGTGTTCCTTATGATTATAAGGCCATGGATGGAACTTAAAATTGTAATTAACTCATTTCCATGTATTTTAATTGAAAAATAAATCCAAATTTGAGGCCAAGTGTGTAGGGTGCAGGAAAGTTGAGTTTTTTGGATAGTAGATGATGATGGTTCACTTTCAGAGGTTTTCAAAAGACTAGGCATGAAACCAATGCATGGATAGGCATGTATAAGATACTATACTTCAATTAAAATCATATTACATGATCCTAATAATTTATTTGATGTTAAAATAGGTCAAAATCATGAAGGTAATTTTATGAGAAAGAATGAAGAGTTTATTGCCACTTTTCATGAATTTTGTGACTTGGATTGACACTTGTAGATCTTGACCTTGCATGTTTCATCCCATTACCTATAAAAACTCAAAAATAAATTATTTTATCAGATTTAAAAGTTTCCTTATGACCCTTTGACTTCTCTCTTCTTCTTTCTCTCACAAGTTTTATAAGAGCTAGCCATTTTGGGCATTATATTCTATGTTGCACTTGAGTATCATGAATCCCTACTCAAATGTATACCTTTTGATCAATAATAATACTAATTTTTACCTCCTCCATGACTATTCTTAGTGTTTTAATTTGTAATGTTTGATATTTCATAAGTGAAGACTATGGATTCTTTAGCATGTTGTTTCATTCTTTCATCCTATTTGTAGTTGGAAATATTCTTCTTGTAGGGCATGTAAAGTGTTCAAAGAGATAGAAAAGATTGAGTGATTTATTATTTTTATCAATTCCCTCATAGTATTCTTGTCTAGTCCTCCTATCTTTACACATTCATCCATAGCCTCATAATGTATCATTGATGTGATAAGATGAATATTGGAGAAGTGTATGTTTAGTTTGTCCTTTGATTTCAAGTGTAATATGCATATGGTTGGGTGTCATAATGTTATTTTGTGTATCAAATCCTTTATATTAGTATTATTTTATCTATACTTCTCCATTTTCACCCCCCAAGTTTAGTAGTAGTTACAATCCAAAGTGGTACATCAAGGGAACTAACCCTATCTAGAGATTCACCTCATTCCCTAGGCTACCCACAAAAATAGAGGTGATTATATTATGCCACTTAGATGAGGAGAGCTTTGCATCTCCTCAAAGGGTAAAAATCCAAGTGACAACACTATGATTATGGGTGAGGTGGGTTCTAGAAGAACACAACCTGAGTGAAGTTGAACTTGATTAATATCCATGGTGTATGTTGGATATTGAATTATTTTAATGGATAGTGTAAGTTGAACCAACTTATTATAAGGCTTAGGGATGGGATGGATGAATAATTGAGTGGTTTGAATAGTTTGATAATTTTTTGGAATTATGTCTTTTTGTTGTGAATGTTTCATTTGATAGGGAAAACTTTGATTTCCTCTCCATTGTTATTGTCATGGACTAGAGGGATATAACCATTGTTTCTTTTAGAATTATCTTTGTTGAGGTTATTTTCCATCCTATTGCATCCATAACCAATTCGAGGGTAGATACTAATTTTTCTTGGACCAATTTGGATTGGGTATATTCATCCAAGAACTGTATTGAGGATTATTTGAGAATTAAAAATTTACAAACATAGATTCTGATGGCATACTTGATCTTTGTACCCAAAGTTTCCATTGAGCCATAAAAACATTTGGTTCTCATCTTCTCCTATGGCATGTAGTTCTACTATCTCAATATTTTTATTGGTTATACTAGCTACTCAAACTTTCATGGAATGGCATGTGTAATCTTACTTCTTCTTTCTGCATTCAAGGTAATAGGTGGCTAAGGCTTTCTCATTTTTTTTCTTGCTTCTACCATGTATGTAATGTATCAAGCTAAGTATTTAGGTGACTAATGATGTCTTGCTTGATATCCTAGAGCAATTTTTTAACTTCTCCTTTATATATTCCTATAATAGATGCTACTAGAAAGGGTTATGCCCCTACTTTTGTTCATGGTTGATCTGGGGTAGTTCATACATAAAACTGTTAGTTCATCAAATGGTAGTGTAGAAACATCACAACCAGGCATTAGATTTAGTGCCTCTAGACAATAATCTCTAATTCCTTTTATGAATATCATCTTGACTGATTCCTTGTCCATTTTAGTCTATTTGATTTTTTTCAATTTGAATAAATAATATTTCCATATATTCTTCTAATGACTTGTCATCAGCTTGTGTCATTCAAAAAATGTCATCTCTCCTATAGTTTTTGCCCCTACAATAGTCTTGGTATTTCATCAAAAAATTCTCCTTCATTTCTTCCCAAAGTAGAAATGACATCCTTTCCAAGTCCCATGAACCATCTAAGTGTTGCATCTTTAAGTGTTACTATAAACAATTTGAGTTTCTAAGGATCTTGATTATAATCATAGCTATGACATAATATATCAAACTCAAAAAGAAATGTATCTAGATCCTTAGATGTTTTTCCCTTAAAGGTAGGGAGGGAAGAGTGAGGGATATTCTTCATGGGTGTATTTTAATCAAAAATAAGGATAGAAAATTTGAAAGTAGCATACTCATTGGTAGTGTTTTCTTCCTGGTGGTCCCCCATGAATACTCTTTATGTTGGTAGATGGGAGGTTGTTACTACCCAAAGCTCAAAATTCCTATCAATTATTTTATTTTTTGGGATGTATAAGATGGAGACTTTATCTTTTCCTTAGGAATGTATGGCTTCCTATACAATGAGGATGGTGTGTATTTTTAAAAATATTTTTCTAGTGTCTCTACAAAGAGTCTCTTTAAAATAGAAGATTAATTGGCCTAGTGTTTCTTCTAGGGGCAAGAATAACTTTGAATGCCTCCTCAATGAGAAATTTGGGTTACAAAGGGAAGAAAACTTTAGATTCTTGAGTATGAGGTGATAAGGTGGTAATTATTAGAGGTGGTGCATGTGGGTCTCTTCCAAGGGTATGAACCTCTTCAAGGTCTCCAACTTGTGCTACTAATCCAACCAAAAATTCTTCTTTCTTTACCTTTTTAATTGACAATTGTGAGTAATATTTAGGAATTCCTTCATGTTCCTTAGTTTCTATAGTATGAATATACAATCTTGTAATAACATTAAATGATTAAAGAAAAAAATTTACTATATAGTCCCCTTTACTTTGCATATGTCAACCACTCTTTTTTTTAACTTTTTGGCCACCTTGCCTACACAAGGATAGTAATATGGGGTTTTTTGAAATTTTCCACTATCCTACTTACAAAAAGGGAAATTTAAACTATGAAAGTAGGAAATATTTATTTTAGAAAAACAACAAGCTTTGGAAATAAAAACAATAAACATCCAAAAATAATTTCTATCAAGATTGAATATTACAAGTGTGTGACACCCTTCCTTGCCATAATGCCAAAAATAACTAACAACTAATTCACAATCAGATATATTTATCTTGATCAAAATAAACAAGGAGAGTAATGATATATCTTTCCATTCTACCTCATTTAAATGTCAACTTAGGGATGTAGACTTGATAAGATGATGCCACTATATGTGCACACTCAATATCTAATTTAATATTCTGCTAATTGTATCTAAAATGTTGAAGTGTAGTAAATAAAAATAAACAAAATATAGTAAAATAAATGCTTATGCATGGAAGCTTCCTTAAACAAATATTAAACAATAATGTCACTCACACAATTTAGAAATGAAACACATAATGCTTAAGGAATTCAAATAACATGCTTAGCTAAACAAATGAGTTGGATTATTATTGTAGCCTTCCAAAGGGGGCCACTTATTCCTTCCAAATTCAGCCTCAACCCTTCCTCTTACAGCACTAAATTGAACTTAGAATTGCTCACTCATATTAATCAAAAGTGCAGCAATGAATTACTACAGTAAGTTTCAATAATAATTGCTTAAAATATTGTACTTATGACAATCTCTATTCAACATATACTATTTTCTATATATCTCTCAACTCTGTTACTACATGTTTATATACCACAAAGGAGATTTTTTAATGTAAAAAAATATATACATTCTATTCTAATATACATTTGAATTGTGATAGCTAAAACTGGTTCCTTTTGCTAAAGATGTCCTTCATGTGAATCTTGTGACTTTGTTTTAAGACAAACAAAGTTGTTTTGTTCTTTAACCACTTCCTCTTTAAGCTCCATGGAGGTTAGACTTATTTCTATGAGTCGATTGGAAGAGAATCAAAATATTTTCATCTATGGCTTTGGACATGCAGTGGCTATAATGAGATTCCTTTTACGACAAGATGCTCTGTGTTATATACCAATTTCTCCAAAACCTCTTCAAAAAACATTTTTAGAAAAATCATCCTAAAGCAATAGACAACCATCATATATTTAATTCCAATACATAATTTAAACTATTTAAAAGAGTTTGAAAACATAATACTATATGGCTTATGAAAGTAGGAAACTAATATGGAAAAGTGTTCAAAAGTATAAAAATCAAGCATGATGAGTACAATAGATAGATAAAATAATAAGACATTTATGGGGATCATCAGTCACCCATAGCCTAAGACTAATCCCATTATATATCCAATTTGAGAGGGATTAAAACACCCTCTCAAGGGTGCAACCTTGAGCTATAATAATCTTTACTAATGATACATATCTAAAAACTAGGGTGGTATTATCTCTATTTGTGTTATAATCACATGATGCTTCATAACATGATATAACTATCTAGAGGAAGAGTAGTAATATGTAATATACATGACCCTTTATATTATAAGGTATAGAGACATTATTTATCCCATTGTAAAATATTATGAAATGTACCATACATGAAATGTAAAATATTATATATGCCATTGTAAAATATTATCAAATTTCACACCAAAAAAAAAATTATATGTTTAGAGCATTAATGATATGTCAATATAAAAAATGTGTCATACAAGAGGTACCAATACAAAGAAAAAGTGTGAGAAAAAAAACATCAGATTTATAGTCCTTAATGCACCCTCAAAACACAACCATGAATAAAATCCTTTGCATGATCATCTAATGCCCCAATAGAGGCAACACCCTTAGAGCATTCACCAACATCAAATTTATCAAAATAACTAGGTACCTACAGAACATAATCTACAAGTCCCAACTAAAAAAAAGAATGAATATCAACATTTTAGGGGAATTACCTTGAAACTTTGTCCAATAGAGGAGTAATTATTTTCTCTTTAGTAAACTGAAGCACATCTTCACTTCCTTTCGACCACTAACTTTAACTAGTTTATCAATCCTACTGAAAAACTCATTTACTACTTTATGATTGATCCTCCATGTTTCTCTCTATTGTTATTCATTGAATCATGGATAAAAAGTAAGTTTCACTACTATATCATCTCTCATAGCATCAAGCTCAAGGTCTAGGCTCATGAGATCTATACTAGAAGATTCCAAGTCATTGGTAACCACTTGAGAATATTGAGTGGGGTTTAAACTATCAATACACATATTATTAATTGCATTCATCCAACTATGGACACCATTTTTATTAGAATATGAAGAATAAACCCAACTAGGAACATGATCCATAGCCTACTCAAAGTAATAATGCATGACAATTCATATCCAAAAACCTTGAACTCTACAGCCATTATTTCACTAAATTTTGTTTATTTTAAGTCTAAAGGAAAATAGAAAGAAGGATGGGGATAAGTGATTATAATTAAATTAGATTTGGTTTGCACACCATATCTAGACATTGTGAGCACTCTTCTTTGGTTGGGGAAGACTACCTACAAACAAGAAAGCACTACCACAAATGTTTGTTAGTAGTTAAATGAGTGGCTTGCCAAGCTATGTGCTTGTTCTAAGAGGTGTGAAACTTCCTTATAGATGATAGTCCACTTTAAAGAGTCAAAACAATAATAAATAACTAAAAGAGAGATAAGATTACCATTATTAACAACTTGTATGTAGTAGAGAGTGACAGGGTGTAGGTGAGGTAATTTATTTATATTTTATAGGTTATCTAGGTAGGCTTTGAAGAGGTTAGGGAATCCACAGTCATCAACATTGATGGGGTAGTGACCGATATTAGTTATACTACTGAGGTCAGTAGTGAGGTGATCAATGTCAATTAGGCTATTGAGATTGGTAGGGGAAATAAATAATTGAGAGCTTATAGAAGGATTTTTTGGGTCTGGGAAATGGTTTAGATTAGGTTAGGGAGGTTAGGAGAGTTATGAGAGAGATATTATGGCTTGGGTAGGTTTGGTTAGAGTTTTGGTACGTCAAGTTAAGGGGAAACAAGTGAGGAAGCTTTTTAACTCTCTCAAGGGGGTTCGGTCAAAAGTGCATAAAGCAATACAAAGTAGATGTAAAGAAATAGAAAAATAAATACTTAAAAGAACTACAATATAAGTGATGTACTTAGCTATGGTTACTAAATGATATATGCCAGAATGATGATCTTTAAAAGTGAGTCTAAACCTAAATGCCTGAATAGAGAGAATAAGTGGGTGTTGTTGATCCTCCAGAGCTCAATTATTGATCATGATTGACTTACACAAGGTAGTTGTAAGCTAGGATGTTGAAAATAGAATGCCCATAGCTTGAATGCAAGTAATAATCAATTTTATTAATTTCTATTGACCTAAAGTTTAGGTTGGAGTTTGGATGATATTACCGACATCAGTGATCTCACCGATGTCATCAATGGGTTGATTGACGTCGATGGCCCTAAAATAGATAAACCCTACTATTTTTGGCCTATTTTCTATTTTTGTTCATGCCAAGTTGATGCAGGAGCATCTAGCAAGGATTAGTTGAATAAGCCTTAGATAGGCATTAGCCTAAGCAATTATATAAGTTTCCCTCCAGGTTATATTTTCAAATATTCATACTTGTCATGTGGAGGAAAAATAAGGTCTAAATATATTTTGTATGGATTTATTAGTTGTCAAAGGATTTCAATAATCCTATTATTGTTGTAATCATCCACAGATGGCGTGGAGTCCAGCATAGTTGAAGAATTCCCTTATTAGATGAGTAGTTGAGCCTTTATAGTATAATGCACGATTCAAGGAGATTGAAAGGATTTGATTTCCTTTTTGATGAAATCCGTTGGACCGGACAAGTCTTTTTGGAGTAACCACGACTAGGTAAAGGATGGACACCTATGAGAAGACAAAGGCAGGCTTCTATTATGTAAGTGAAGAATTGAATGCTGAGTAGGGGTGAGACGTGATTATCCATTCATGTTGACATGGCTGGTCTTATCATTTGATGATAAGCTTCACAATCATCGCAGGAGCTCCCAATTGAAATGTGGAGGATACCTCTTATTTTTATGGCTCGACGGCCATTGGAGAAGCCCACGACCATGCATGCAATCAGACCTTGGTAACAGAAATACTTGACACAAATTGGGGATGTGGTAAATGGAGTGGGGGTTTTAAAAGAGACTGAGTCGAGATGAGGCAAAAATCATGGAATGAAGAGGAAAATTGTTTTGACCATTATGACAGAAAGCCAAGCCTTGGGTTGCTAAATCTTGAGGTCTGAGCCATAGAGATGCCTGTGTTTAAATTCATGAGACCATGATAGGTCCTCGCCCGTGAAGATGCTTGTAAGGCAATGAGACCATGGAAAATGGTATGTATTTGCATAGGCATAAATTTGATCCAGTGAGGGTGTATGATACAAGTGTAGAGATTGAGTTGAGGTAGAATTTGTTTGAGTAGAGCCGAGTCTGTGAGGCTCATATATCCATTTTGTAAACCTCTTGGTCATCTGGATTGAAACTAGTTGATGCAATGAAGAGAGACTAAGGAAGAGTGGAGAGACATGAAGTGAAATGTTTAATAGAGTTACAGATCTGAAGAATATGATTATGTATTATACAATCTTGGTAAGTCAATGAATCTCCATTTGTTTTAAGTAGTTGAGTGACAAAACAATAGTGTGAATAAGGCTTGGGGTAGTTTTGGTGCAAGTTGAACATTATATTATGGACCGACTATGAATAGATTGATACCTTTAGAAATTTGTTGATAAATTGGTCAATGGTTTTAGATTGGATTTGTAATTATTCAAGAATATCCCATATTTGGATTGCTAAAATGTTATAGATGTTGGTCAAATCTTTGGGAATATACAGACATCAAATTAATCTTTGAAAACCCTATTTTTTTATTCTCTATCAAATCCGCTATTCTAGCATAGAATATAGACATGCAAAGTTGTGATTGAATTCATTGACTCTATTAATATGGATTCATTTACTGTGTTATGACGTCCAAGTTTGTCAATTTTTTATATATGGTTCATTGGATATTGTGGTTGCATGTGGATATGAAAGCCATAGATTGGTCTTGGATGCCGTCGTGTTGTTTAATTATATTCCTAGAAAGTAAATCCCACTAATAAATAATGCACGTTATATTCTTGGAAGTGCAGAGGGGTCAATATCATTGTTTTTAGTCTGAGCAACGCATCATTTTTGGTATCAGAGCTAGTGAGCTCCTGGAAAAAGGAAAATTTTGTATTCTTCTAATCATTTTTTGTAGAGATAATGCACTTTGTAAAGTTGCAAATAGAAGAAAAAAAATTTGCAGTGATTGAAGCAAGTTAAGAAGGTAATAAGAAAGTTGTTGACAAGTTGTTTTCAAGCTCTTTAAAGAGTAATTATTGTTGTAGTGAAGAAGTTGCAGGTTCAAGGCAGTCAAGACATTGAGGCTTAAGAGGAGAAGAAGCCAAAGAAGGCTTAGTGAAGAGCCAAGAGAAGCTCTAGAAGAAGAGCATAGTGAATGCTCAAGAGGAAGATCCAAAGCAAGGTAAGCTTGGATTTGTGAAATTATTGATATTTGGTTAAAGTAGTGTCATATTGCAGACCATTGACTCAGTGTGAATCTCAATAAAGCCATTAAGGGGGATCAAAAGACTAGGATGAAAAAGGCCTAGGTGAGATCAAGGAAATTGTCAAAAGACCAGTCAAGGAGAAAGGCTTGGGTGAGACAAGTGGACCAAAAGACTAGGGTGCATAAGACCTAGGTGAGGACCTAAAGTGATCAAGAGACCAAGGTGGAAAAGACTTGGGTGAAGATCTCAAAAATGGAAATATTGCTAAGAAAAGAGCAGAGTAGCAAGGTACATGAGGGCACCAAGAAGAAAACAAGCATCCAAAAGAAGAAAGGTATGACCAGTATTGAAATTGATAAAGAGATTGTTAGTTTAAAGAGAGAGTTAGCTAAGATTAAAGATGAATATGAGTCTTGGATGTAGTTGAATAGGAAAGCATGGGTATGGCCAATGAGGAAAAGGTTGAAATGGCCAATTGATCTCCTAGTGAAGAGGAGAAAAAGGCAAAAGAAGATTGCCATGAAAAGTGAAGCCCATAAAGGCAAGAGTGTGAGCAGGCTACTAAATGAGCAATAGGAAGAAGTTGTGAAGAAGGTTTTCGTTGAGGAGAACAAGAGAAGAGAAGAAAGAAGAGATGAAGTGCCAGGAAGAGCACTTGAAAAGATAAGAGTGTTGGTGAAGAGAACACTCATAGGGACCTTGTGGTCTCTTATTTTTATATCTAATGTTGTCCTTGCATGGGTAATTGTAGGTATGAGCAGCCTTGTAAAGGTCAAGAGAAAGGCCTTGAAGAATGAAGAGATTGGTGTAAGAGAGAGAAGTGAGTTTGTTGTTGATGATAAAGAAGAAGAGATGCATTGGTTAATGCATGAGGAAGGTGTTGAGGACCCCATACAATCAAGAGAAGATATAGAAGGTGAAGATGAATTCCATGATGCCATGGAATATCAAGAAGAGGTAAGAGAACAGTCAAGCACAATGGAAGAGAAAGATTGCTCCATGGATCAAGCTATCAAAGAGGTAAATGAAGTGTTAAGACCTGATTTTGATTGTTATTGTGAGCATGAAGATGTTAATACATAGGTTAGAAGAGGCAAGAGGAAGATGAAGTCCTCACACAAAGCAGTCAATCATGGATACATAGTGCCTAAGTGGATGGTGAAGCACACAAGCAAGCAACAAGTAAGCAAGTAGGCAAGTCTACCTTATAAGATTGAATTTTCTCATATTCCTAATATGAATGTAGGTGTGCAAGAAAATAAAAGGACAAACAAAGTTGGTTTTTCAGTATTGTCACAAGAGCATGGTTACAGGATGCCTAAATTGATTGTGAAGTCAATTGGTAAGAGAAAGAATCAAATGTGGGTACCTAAGAAGGTAAAAAGTGAAGAAGATGTGAGTGTTGAGGCAACAACACCAAGAAGTCAATGGAAGAGGATTGAAGGTGATTCAAGCAACCAAGAGAATGAAGGTGAGATGGTGAGTATGGAAGAGGCATTCCATGAAGACAGGATGCTTGAGAGGTATACCAAAGAGGTAAAAGGTAAACAAATTGTTTATGATGATGATTTTGAATCCTTTAATGATATTTTCATGAGAAATGAAAAATGGAAAGTGGCTATGTGGACTAATATTCAGCAAAGAGAGAGTACCAAATGGATGGATGATGAGGAAAGAGGAGAGTATGCAACAAAGCAATGCCTCATTGAAAACAAAGAACAAATAAGATGGCTTCAAGCAGAGATTGAAAAGAGCAAGGAGACATAAGGTAAGGGTGCTTCAATTGTATTTGATGAATATATTGAAGAAGTTGGTTCGCATGAAGATAGCTCAAGAAAGGATGAGATGAAGAGTAAGGCTAGAGAAGGACAAGTAATCCTTGTGAGTGAGGAGCCCAAGTTTGATGAAGATAGTGATATAGATGAGATCTTACTAAAGGAAGAGTTGAAGATGTTGGAGGAGCTGTTTGGTCATTCAAGAGAGATGAATGAAGGTACAAGCCATGGTAAAGACACCATTGGGAAGAGTGAAACAAGACAAGAGAAATGCAAAGAGGTCAAGAAAATTTTGATCAAGGAGCAAGAATGTGAAGGAAGCCAAGAGGCTTCATGGCCTAAAAATTTTGATTCTAAGGTGGCTTTGAATGTTTTGTATGCATGTATGAAGGTTGCTAAAGTGAATGACATACATGAGTCATTGGAGAAGCTCATGAAACAAGAAGAATAGCAAGAAGATCTAGAAGACATGTATGAAGATGAAGAAGCATGGAAGTGGGAGATGGCAGCTGAGAAAGAAATGAGAAGAAGGACATATCTAAAGAGGAAGAAAACCAAGAAGATGAAAGACAAAGACTATCAAAGACAAACACCAGTATTGGCATTCACAACAAGACCTTGGGATCTAGGCATATAGTGAAGACTAATGCATGGAGGAAGTAGTTCATTTGAACTAAGGTTCAAATCCTTTCTAGAGGGAGAGTATGATGTAGGAGCATCTAGCAAGGACTAGTTGAATAAGCCTTGGATAGGCATTAGCCTAAGCAATTATATAAGTTTCTCTCCAAGTTATATTTTCAAATATTCATACTTGTCATGTGGAGGAGAAATAAGACCTAAATATATTTTGTATGGATTTATTAGTTGTCAAAGGATTTCAATAATCCTATTATTGTTGTAATCATCCACGGATGGCGTGGAGTCCAGCATAGTTGAAGAATTCCCTTATTAGATGAGTAGTTGAGCCTTTATAGGATAATGCATGATTCAAGGAGATTGAAAGGATTTGATTTCCTTTTTGATAAAATCCGTTAGAATGGACAAGTCTTTTTTGAGTAACCATGGCTAGGTAAAGGATGGACACCTGTGAGAAGACAGAGGCAGGCTTCTATTATGTAAGTGAAGAATCGAATGTCGAGCAGGGGCGAGACGTGTTGGTCCATTCATGTTGACATGGCTAGTCTTATCATTTGATGATAAGCTTCACAACCATCTCAGGAGCTCCCAATCGGAACATGGAGGATACCTCTTATTTTTATGGCTCGGCGGCCATTTGAGAAGCCCATGACCATGCATGCAATCGGACCTTGGTAACAGAAATACTTGCCATGAATTGGGGATGTGGTAAATGGAGTGGGGGTTTTAAAAGAGACTGAGTCGAGATGAGGCAAAAATCATGGAATGAAGAGGAAACTTGTTTTGACCATGGTGATAGAAAGTCAAGTCTTGGGTTGTTGAATCTTGAGGTTCGAGCCATATAGATGCCTATGTGTAAATTCATGAGACCATGAGAGGTCCTAGCCCATGAAGATGCTTGTAAGGTAATGAGACCATGGAAAATGGTATGTATTTTCATAGGCATAAATTTGATGCAGTGAGGGTGTATGATACAAGTGCAGAGATTGAGTCGAGGTAGAATTCGTTTGAGCAGAGCCGAGTTTATGAGGCTCATATATCCATTTTGTAAACCTCTTAGTCATCTGGATTGAAACTAGTTGATGCAACAAAGAATGACTAAGGAAGAGTGGAAGGAGGTAGTTGATTAGGAATTTAGTTTGGAAGTGGGAATAAATCTTGGGTAGTTAGGATGAGGTGACCAGGTCTTGAGGTGACTCATCAAGTGGGAATTAGTCATAGGGCCAGGTGGCTAGGTAAGGTGGCAAAGGGGGTTTTTAATTAACTTAATTAAGTATTTAAAATTTAATTAATTAAATGTGTGAGGGGTAAAAATATGGGTTAGGGAGATTATTTATTATTGAAACAGGCTTAGGGAGGTTTTGACATGGGGAGTTATGTATGCATGTGTGACATAATTTTGGTGTCTACAACCATATTAAGGGAAAGGTTCTAGTATAAGTGAGGGTATAATCATAGAAATCCTCCTGAGTCTAAAAAATAATCAAAATTTACTTTGAGCATACCCATACTTAGAAATTTCTCTAGCACCTCTTAAGGGATCTTGAACTTGAGAATAATCTACACATAAATAATGCTAATGATGACTTCAAATGAGAAGTCAGTAAGTGATCTAGATTTAATTGAAATGCCAGCTTATTCTTTTACTAAAAATAAACCATAAATTTTTTATTAAAAAAATAAGCCATAATTTATGGAAGAAGGGATGCAGTTTTGTCTTATGATAAACATACCCAAAATCAATATTTATCCAAGAAAGATCACAACTAAAGATATTAGACCAACACTATAAATAGTTCTTCCAAACTTCAAAAACATAGGGACAAGTAACAAATAGATGTTAAATAAATTCAAATTCACCATAAACCAAATAATAGGGTAAGACCTCAAAATGCTTAGAAATGACCTCACTAACAACAAATTTGTTAAAAATAATAAGCTAGTGGAATCAATAATTCTTAGGTTCCAAGCAAGATGCCCACAAGATATTAGATCTAAAGGACCAAATCTAGAGGGCATAATCTAGAGGGTATAATGCATCTTATAAATATGGTTAAGAGAGAGGTAAGGGTAATGAGAAAATAAATATTGTTATATATCCATTTAGTGTATAATTAAAATAATAGAGAACCATTAGACCACTTGATACTCTCCAAAAATACATCCTCAATGTCCATCACTAAAATTAAAGTGTTGTCCTTCAAAGCCTTAGTAACCATGGAAAAGGTATTCCTTTAAGACAAAGGAATATATGATATCTAAATCTTATTAGATCCTAGGAATCCCATCCTTAAAATGAGAACATATTCTGGAAACTTTGTAGACCTCTTTTGAACCATTACAAGGTAGATCAGTCCCTAGTAAGAGTAAGGGGTTGACCATTGAGGGAGAGGTTCCAAATATTTATCTGTACCCTTTCCAACAAGACCCAAACTACCTAAAGACATGTTTTTCAGTGATTAAATTCTTAATCAAATACAAAGGTTTCCAAACTGACCCAAAAATAAGAGAACTAGCCATTCTTGTGTTTTTAGCATCTTTCTCAACCCTTTAGGTTTCCAGTTTTCTCTAGAACTAATGTCACAGTTAGTCACCATATCTAACTTTCCAACCTTGGAGCTAAGAAGATAAAGGAGAGAAAAAACTATTGGAGGTGACTTAAGATGAGTAATATCCTCCATAATATAATCAATAAGGCAAGCCAAGCATCTTTCAAGGGTTTGATCAACAATTAGAACATTTTCATCTAAATCTCTAGATGGCTTCCTTTTCAAGAAAGGAATGACATCCATAATGAACTCATCTTGAATCCTAGAATAGGGATGATAATAAATAAGAAAATATGCCTTAATGAGTATCTCATGGGGTGGGGGAACATCTTTCCCAATATTCAACATAGAATCAAACTTTAAATTGGTGTCATTATTCAACCTGAACCAACCAATACCTTTCAGACTATGACAATCATCATAATTTTGTGGTAATTTCAAGAAATTTTTACCCTAATATAAAATAGGGGATGATATATCTTCCAAGGGTCATAATCAAATAGAGGGTTATTATCTAGATGTAAATTTTCAAACCTAGGAGGGTTGGGATAAACTAGACCCTCTTCATAGTCAAATCTAGGGCTTAGTTTTGAGGTGTTAGCCTGATTTTTAACAAGACTAGGGAAATCATTCCTTAAGTTACCATCTCTTTTAAAATATAAACAACCGTTGAGACCTCCTAGCTATCTTATAGGGTATATAATGTTACGACCATGAAGATTAAATATAAGTGATTTAGGAAAGAAGTCTAAAGGAGCTAGGCAAATTAAAACCCTAGCATTCATGTGGGTTAAGGAGCACCTATGTTTGTAAGTTTAAGCATTTCACCCAAGGGTTTGAGCACTTGACTAAAAAAATTCATAGTTACAAGGGAAAATTTTCTATGTCAACCCATCTAGGTGAAGTCTTAAAAACATGGTATTTAGAGTCCAAGTTTGGGTCTCATGGCACATATTTAAAAATAAATTGACTCATTTTCCACAATGACTTATTGATAACTCTTCTCTACATATTATAATTTTTGAAGTTAACAAAGAAAACACCCTCTAGAACATTCTATAAAATTTCACATATATACCCATTTTATTTCCCTGGAATGCATTTAAACAATTATCAAAAACATTCTGAGAATGAAGAGAATTTTTGTTAAGATAGACAATAAAATACCAACATTCTTTAATATAGCTTCTTCATTCAACAAATATCCTTCCATGGAGAGATTAGGGTTAAATAAGAGTGTTTTGAAAGATATATAAAACTTACTAGTTTCTCCCACACATTCCTTTCCTATTTCATCCTCTTGTAGATTAAAACTAGAAAGCCACAAATTATGCACCCTCAGAATGTTTAGTAGCCTCTTCCTAGTGCAGGATGTTGGTGAATAAGTTTTTAACTTATTATATAAACTTTTACCATTTTTAGATAATCATCACCAACACTTTTTCTTAGGATATACTTATGCAATTATGGATAATGATTATTTCCATTATTATCTTCTTCAACATTAATCCACACATGATTGAGGATGCCTTACCCACCATCAACTATATGACAAGTAATTAATTCGGTCACTATCATATCCTAAGGGGAGAGGGAGCAAAGGGGGGTAGATAGAAGATGGGGGGATGTGGCACATGGCATGTGTCATGACACAGACTCTTATGTAAGGAGATCTCATAGCACATTAAAGAATAATAAATAACTAAAACATAAAAAATTTAAAAATTAAAAAAATAAGCCCAATAATTATGACCATAAAAATAATCATGCCAAGAAAACTTTTGTATAATTATATTTGTTATGAATATATTATATTATTATGTTATATATAATTTTATATTAAAATATTATTAATTTTTTAATAAAAAACATATATTAAAACCATATGATTAAGTAATTTGTTTATGGTTGACTATTAGTGACCAAAAATATGTTGTCGAACTACTACCTACATTTGTTTGCATCTCAACACTACAACCTCCCTTCTAATAATTTAACACCCTCACCCCTATCCATGTATGTGCCTTTTTAAACATATTTGATTTTTAAAATATATATCTACTTCTATGTTGAATCTATTAGAAGGGTTGTAATTTGTTATTTGTTGGTAAAGTGGGATTTTGTATTACCATTTTACATGTGGTATATTGTAGGATATCATTTTCCCTCACCATCCCCACCCGAATCACATCCTCACATATCACATTAGCATGCCCTAAAAAGTAACACATAACCTAATTTTCTACTATCACCTCCATCATAAATAGAAAATTATTTTTTCTTAATGCTTCATGCACAAAATATGATGATGGGATCAGGAATCATGCGTCTTAAATGAGGTACAACTACCAACTTACACTCATTCACTTCACAAAACTTGTATATATTTATATTTATTATTAATATATTATATTTTATAATATATTATTATGTTATGTATATTTATACATTAAAATATTATTAATTTTTTAATAAAAATCATATAATAAAACCATACGATTAAGTAATTTATTTATGGTTGACTGTTAACGACCAAAAATATGTTGTCAAACTACTACCTACATTTTTTTGCATCTCAACACTATGACCTCTCTCCTAATAGCATAATTACCTCAACCCTATCCATGTATATTCATTTTGAACATATTTTATTATGGGTACATATATATCGACTTCTAAGTTGAATCTATCATAACGGTTGTAATTTGTTGTTTATTGGTAAAGTGGGATTTCGTATTGCCATTTTACATGAGGTATGTTGTAGGATATCATTTTCCCTCACCATCACCACCCGACACACCTCCTCATAAATCACATTAGCACATTGTAAAAAGGAGAACACAACCTCATTTTCTACCATCACCTCCAACATAAATAGAAAATTATTTTTTCTTAATGCTTCATGCACAAAATGTGAGATGGGATCATTGATAATGGGTCTCAAGTAAGGTACAACTACCAGCTTACACTCATTCCCTTCACAAAAAAAAAATTATATATATATATATATATATATATATATATATATATATATATATATAATGAATATATTATATTTTATAATATATTATTATGTTATGTATAATTATATATTATAATATTATTAATGTTTTAATAAAAAACATATATTAAAACCATATGATTAAGTAATTTGTTTGTGGCTGACTATTAATGACCAAAAATATATTTTTAAACTACTACCTACATTTTTTTGCATATCAACACTATGACCTCCCTCCTACTAATCAAATGCCCTCACCCTTATCCATGTACATGGCTTTTGAAACATATTTAATTATGGCTTCATATATATATACATATGAAGCCATAATTAAATATGTTTCAAAAGCCATGTACATATATATAACTATATATTATAATATTATTAATGGTTTAATAAAAATCATATATTAAAACCATATGATTAAGTAATTTGTTTGTTGCTAACTATTAATGACCAAAAATATGTTTTTAAACTACTACCTACATTGGTTTGCATATCAACACTATGACCTCCCTCCTACTAATCAAATGCCCTCACCCTTATCCATGTACATGGCTTTTGAAACATATTTAATTATGGCTTCATATATATATATATATATATATATATATAGACTTCTAAGTTGAATTTATCAAAAGGGCTATAATTTGTTTTTTATTGGTAAAGTGATATTTTGTATTTCTATTTTACATGAGGCATGGAGCCTTGTTGCAATCAAATTGACTCTCATGATGTCCTCTTCCACCCTTGACAATATAAAATGGCTAGTCAAAGAAGTGACCACCTTGTTTTGATATAACTAACATGTATCATTATGTATTAATGTTACATTGATGTATCAATTTAAAATTTATTGTGGTTGCATGTGTAGATGTAAATTATATGGAATAAGTGTTATCAATATGTCACTACAAAGATAAATTATTATCTTCTAAATGGTAATGTATCCATCGATGCTAATATTATATTGAATTATTATATTATATATAATATTATATTATTATATGGCCCCCTTATTTTATGATATCACCTAAAATACCTTGTCAATTCCCCTCACCATCACCACACAACTCACCTTGAAATATTTCACTATTTACATGTTTATTATAGACAATCAAATATGCCACCACCATCCACATTGTAGACTTCATATAGTTTTAAATATAATTAAAAAATATATAATAATAATATGATATATAGCAAAATATTATAATATTAATAGATATTATTATAATATATTTTTGTTTAATATATATTAATATTAATAATAATATAATATTATATATATAATTGATATATTATATTAATATTACAATATAATACAAATTTTTAATATTTGATTATATTATAGTAATAATATATTTATTATTATATAAATAATTTATTATGTTTTTGTGGTTGTATTTTCATTTATTTACTTCAGATAACATGAGAGATTAAGACTTGAAACCGTGAAATAACTATTGAGCCGATTTAGTGGTTTGGTGATTTGGATGAACCTATAAAGGAATACCAAAATTTGAGAAGTCTACCACATTATTTTTGGGGAGAATGCAATCTAATTTAAGACAATGTAGGAACTTGATCAATAATTTTTAATGTAGATCAAAAATAATAACAAATCAAAGTAGATGAACAATAAAAAATACCTAATTTTAACAACACTCCCAACATGAACAACTTGTTGAGTTGATATGGTGAGTGCAGGGTCAATGTTAATACATAAAAAAATGTGAAATTGAAATAATATAAATAACAATAGTATGACCTAATATTACCAGTAAAAGATGATAAAAATAAATGCATATGGCCTTGTAGTAATCCATTCAAGTATTAACATGACATGTATAATATTAACGAGATGTATGAGATCTAATACCAAATTTTGGCAAAGTTTGATTTAAAAAAAATTTATTTAACTAAGTATGTAAGGTAGATTTTAGTGGCCCAAATAGAAATGAACTTGTTTTTGTTTAAATTTATGTGTTTTGAAAGTCTTGCAAAAGTTAACAGGTGATATTTAGGCATGCACATGAATGGAAATACGAAATGTAATTTGCCATAAAAGGTAGGTTGACATGTGAATATACAAAAAACTCTTAGATGAATCGTATCTATGCCGATATGCTTTGTAATTTTTTTCATCAAATTATTATATATTACATATAATGGTGAATAATCTCATTTTAACTTGTGATAGAGCAGTGAATTATATTTATAAGTATGAAATTTATATTAAATAGTAAGAACGTTGATATGGAAAACTACCTTACACCTAGATAATTTAGGTGAATCCACATTATTCACCACCTAATATAATAGCCAAATGGAAAATTTTAAAACCAAAATATTCATGAATTAATGACTAATAACCACTAAGATTTATCCTCTAACTATGTAATAATTATGATGTTAAATTTATAAATACAGTGATCCCAAGCTAGAGGACTTTATGGGTGGTGAATCCATGGAAAATAATATATATTACATTTAAGGGATCAATGACACTAATAGTAGTAATGAGATAATCAATGTGACCTTACTATTTATGTAATGTGGGAAGAGAGAGGATGTTCCCCCATCATTTCATGCATTCAACATCAGCATGTAGATGGAAATTTTATGTCATATGAGAAACATAATATCTTTGACCTTGTTTAGGATTATCATCAAATGTAATTTCATGTCAACATAAATATTAACATTTACCATGGTGTCAATCTTCAAGACTGGTTTGGAACACATGACTGGATTGAAACATAACATTGATGCAAACAAGGTGTCACATCACACCCTATAAAATGTTATTCAAAATTATCCAACATATCCAAAATTTTGAGGTTAATATTCCCTCTTTCCATCTATATATACCACTTATAGATTATGAGAGATGTTATGGGCACCCCACATGGATCAGAACAATATTTGAATAATGTTGTGGTTTCATATCAAGATCCACTATCTCCCTCACAACACATGATTTAAATACATAGAATGGTAAGAAAACTTAGTAAATTTTTTAAGATTCAATCAAGATACTCTATGTCATATTTATATTTTTTTTCACATCTAAATCTAATGATATATGTATGCTCCATAGTATTCTCCATCATGGATATATGGGCAATAAAGCAACACTAAATAACTATTTAGGTGGTATATGGTGAGTCCAAAATCACCTTATTTTAAGTTTTTTCATGGAAACTATATCATTTTTAATATATCATTTAATTCATTAAAATTTATAGTTCATATGTTATTTAGATGCCATAGTTTTTTGAGGTTGTGGAAGAGACATTCAATGCTTCAAATCTTGAGAATAAATGTTATCCCCATAATGAGTCATGCATCACCCTTGGTTTTACATCTATGGCAAGGAATAACAATTTATTTGGAGGTGATAATGAGTAAGAGATCAAGTTGTTGTGCTAGTGGTCTAGTTGTAGGCACAATCTATTTTGTATGCTTATATGGCCCACAATGTATGCCTATATGTCACATTTTAGGTATGCACATGTTATGGTCTATATTGTATCTCAATATATGTCCTATTTTTTATGTCATTATGACATAATTTTCATACACTATATACTATTTATCATATTTAGATGTGAATCATACATTATTATAATTTGTGTATACATATTTACTTCTTAAATATACAATTATTATTTGTTGAACATGTTCACAAATAGTTCAAATATTTAAATTTCATGAAATCATTGTATTGATGTTATAATGAGTATAAGAAAGCAATTTTGTTGTGCATGTCTATGTGATGATTATTTATCTATCTGATGGTTTCTTAGCATTATAAAAAATAAAGAAAAAACATGTTTAACCTTAAAAAGTTTATCTAAAGTGATCTTATCATTGAATCTATATTTGAATTAAATGGGTATATAGAAATGAAATGGCACAAGGTGATAATCATGTATATAGTAGGTAAATTAGATGTTAAACTCATAAATAAGAATACACTAAATTTATTATGTTGAGATAGTCTAAATATGGAAAGTACAATTATGGTAGATGTATAAATGATTAAAAATGATGTACTTAGGATATTTTGATGATGATACAGTTGTGGATTGGAAACATGAAAAAATAGGTTAAAGATTATGGAACAGTCATCAGATTCTGGATTTGACACATCTAGCTCTCTGGATAGTAACATGAAACTAAGATGGTTGTGTTGATGTTACTATCTAGTTTTGACATAAGTGTCCTCTATAAAATATTTGATAGAATAAGATGTGACCACCTGGATGATTATATGCTTTTCTTCACATTCACTCTAGTGCATTCAGATCTAGGTCATGAACTATCACTCTTTATGAAATAGAAAAACCCTAGTTCTCCATATTTATAGTGACCTTGGGGGAAAATGGGATAATAGGCACATGGTGTTGAGCTGACCCCAAGGAACCTACTATCATAGGGAACTACCTACCTATCCAATACTATATAAGAAGGCCTCAGACTCATGTAGTTATCCCCTATTATGTTATCTTCATCTTCTGCTAGTTTTTTTCTAGTTTTCCTCCTCTTCTTTCCTTTCTTCATGTGCTTTTCTTTTATGTTCCTCCACTTTTTTATATTTTTAAATATTTTATTCTTCTATTTTTCCCTTTTTTATCCCCTTATTCTTCACTTCTTTTCTTTTTTGTATTTTCTTTCTCAAATATTTGTTTTTTATTATTTGATAGAGGATTTTACAATTTCCTAATTTTTTCTACTATCTTCAACTAGTTCTTGCTATAGCTATTTAATTTGTTGAGATACCAATTCTTATAATTGTTTTTCCCTTTGTAGTTATTTTTTTTGTTCCAAAGCTTATGAGACTATTTATGATTTATGTTTTTATATTAAATCTACTTTTTGTATTTTTTGAGCCTTTTCTAGTTAGTAGGAGACATTTGTTCTTTTAAAGTAGTTTTCCTGAAGTCTTCCTCTTGGTATTTATCAACTATCATCTCTTCCTCTTTAATAATTTATTTTATATGGATGAGTATGTAATATAGATACTTTATAATGTTTCCTAGTACATCATCGAACTCATATAAACTAAGCTCCACATAGTCCATAGTAGCTCTTATCACCATGTTCTATCATGTAGTATTTACATCCTTATGAAGGCTACCCATGTTACATATTTTGTATTTATTGTGGTACATACTTAGGATAGTGTTCATGTTTGGTAAATTTTATCAACCAAATTCTCACCCCAATGAGGGCTAATCCAAGCTCCTCAAATTTGAAGTAACATTAAAACACTCTTTTGCTATGGGTGATAATTTTTAGAGGTGAATCTCTAGATTATGGGATAGCTCCCATGCACAACACCTAAAACTAACCACTAACCAACTTTCCTTGAATGAAAAGGGATATAATGAGATTAAACTCTAATCTAATGGGGGTGATATACCATGATAAAATCCACAACTTAATTGAACTTGCACTATGAAAGAGGAACTACAAATCTAATTCCAAAAACCAAGGTTTTCCTAAAAAAATGCTTCAATATGAAGGTAGAATGCAACTTATCCTTCAAGATAGATTATTAATAGGTCTAATAATAAACACTAGTAACCCTTTTATGCACTTGAAATCACATGAATCTATCAATTACACTTCATATGACCTATTACAAAGTAAATTACTCACACCAAACATGAAAGAGATAATTGAGTGTAAGGAAAGAGAATTATCACGTGTCACCCAATAATAGACTACTTCACACACTTAAGCAAGAATTTGAGAAAATAAAACCAATTTGAATATTTAATTCAAAGGCAAAACTAGTATTCAATTCAGCAAGGCTTCACCATACCAATGACAAAAGAGGTAGTCTATATAGAGAAATGAGGAAGAGAGAGAGAGAGAGAGGCATAGAGGAGGGATATTTCTAAGTGTCCACAATATTTACAAACAATAAGGGAGTTATAGAATAATCTCATCAGGTTTTTAAGGATGTGTTTCCTACTTTAAAGACGCTTCATCATCTAAGTGGAATAGGAGTTATTGAGATGTTTTTATTGATGTCAATAGAATTTTGTAATTGATATCATGATAATTTTTGGATGGTCATTTATGTCAAGTTTATTGATGTCAAATTCGATGATGTCATGAGGTTCTTAGTGTAGGATGACATGAAGAAACCTTGTGAGAAGGTGTGAGCATGGTAACTTAGAAGAGTGTAGTGATGAGAAGAAGACAATGATTGTGGTCATGGTTATAATGAATATATATAGGAAATTATTTAGGAAATATGACTTAAGAATCCTAGTAATGGTTTAAAGATGTCAAGAGCAAGAGACATGAGACAACTTATGCATAGGATGTCTAGTATTGTGCATAAAGGATCATGGTGGTCTAGTGAAATGGATGAATAGAGTCATAAGAGGTTATATGAGTTTTTTATTGAGAATTTATATAAATCATTGTATAACTTAAGATATTTTTAAGGTGAGTCTACATGGGAAGACCTTACATGGATAGCATGCAAATAAACTAGTTCTAAACTCTTCTTAACATTATAAGGGGTCATGATGCATTTTCAAGACCTATAAAGGATGAAAAGTAGTGTTAGATCATGTGAGAAGTTTCTTGAACATGTTATTGAGGTGGAAAGTGCTTGGAGAATAGTTATAATGTCAGTTTTAAGGCCTAATGTGACCTATAGATCAAAAGCCTAGAGAGCAAAGAGAGATATAGTGGCATATTGAGGCATGAAATCAGTTTTCCAAGGAAGGTTGAAAAGGTTAGTATGGATAAAGGTTTTACATGATTTTTCAAGTGTTTTTACATTGTATGAGGTCATTTTTTGAAGAAAAAATATTGAAATGTTGTTTTGAGGTCTCTAGAGTATGTAGAGTAAAGGTTTTCAAACCTAAGAGACACTTTCTGATGCTTGTCAGCATGTGTAACTATTTCATGGAAAGATGATCTCTTAGGGAGAGATGGAAAATGGTCATATAAATGATTTAAAATCATTAGTAGTTGGTTTTAGGGGGAGATCCTTGTGAACAAATGTTAATAATGGAAATGGGTATAAAACCCTCCTAAAATCCTCATAGAGACCTGATATGGAATATATTGATGGAAAAAGATTAGAATGGATTTAATTACCTATTTTTATGATTTTATAATATATTTCAATCTCCCAAGTATCTCTAGGTGGCATTGGTTTATCATGTGAGAGAAGTGGACCCCATAAAAAAGTGCTTGTTTATAAATTTTTTGATGTAACAGACAGAGTTGACCAAGTGAAAGTTTATAAATTGATGGAGGTTGAATATTGAGACTTATATATTACATACATGGTGGTTTATTATCATGTTAAATTACTTATATGTTCTAAAATAATCATGCAATTTTACCTATAGCTAAAAAACCTAATGTTGCAGATAGTGATAAAAATCAGGCAAAAATGGGAAAGAGACTAGGTAAGTGTTTTCATGGACTAGGGTTTAATATAATTGTATGAATATATTGTTTAATATATATAATATATTTCCATGTTTAATATAATTTTATAATATTCATGTATGTATCAAAAAAATTCTCTCAAAGTTTACTTTTCTTGCTCAATGAGGTCTGTGTACAGAGAGATTCAAATATTAGTCTTTATGTATAATATTTTCCATTAGACATTAGTGTTTTTGTGTTTAGATATGTTTTTAATGTATTTAAAGATAATATTAATTCACCATGAGTCTTTTATTATGTTTACATAGGTTTTGTAATGCAAATTCATCATGACTGGTCTTTTAGGGAAACTGGCAGATCTGGGTATGTAAATTACAAAGAAGGGTTTGAGACTCTATGATAGGAGTTAATGTATATAGTAAAAAAATTATGTTAATTTGTAAATATATTACCTATACATTCTTTATATAATGTTTTGGTTTCAGTATAAGAGGTTGAAATGTTGAAGCCAAAATGGCTTGTCTGGTTGAGCAAGAACTGTGAAAGATAAGGTCAACAAATTGGTCTACAAGACCAATAGTTGTCACTAGAATTTGTGATATATAAATTAGAATATGTTATATATTTCACCTAGTAACTATTAATTTGAATAATAAGTCTTTTAAGTTTCCTTAAAATAATTGAAAATAACATTCATTAGGACTATGTTTGTAAGGATTCTAGCAATTTTCTATATGTTAGTGAAATTGGTGTTCCCGAGTCATTATACCAAATTTTTAAGTGATTAAATCATGTGATTATGTTTAAATATATAATCATATCATTTTATACATAATTATTCATGTCAATTTCCATTTAAAGTGTTGGAGATTCAAATATGCATGACTAGTTTCTGAGGTGTATTGGTAGACTTATGTAAGTTGAGTGAAGAGCTATTCTTAAACCATTATGTCTTGAGTAGATCTATAAAAATAATTTGGCGATGTTATATATATTAAATTTTATATTATAAATTCATACATATTTTTTATTGTTTCCATTACAAGCGATAGAATCCTAATCCTTCATGAATATTTTTTGAGGCTTATTGGTAATTTTGAGTGGACTACTTGCAGAGAAAGGTTTGAGTAATTTTGATTTAAGTTGTAAGTTATATGAAAATTTTGATTAATCTAAGGTAATTATTCATATATATTTATTATTTTCTGTGTTTTCTTTCAAATTTTTTGTGTTTGGTTCAATATTTCAAGATAGATTTTTTGGGTATGCATAGGCCTAATATGGACAGTACTAATGGTGTGCTCCAAGTAGTAGTTTGAGATAAAAGGAGTTATAAAGATATGGTGAGATTATCATGGGTATATTAAGTTGGAATATTTTTTTTTCATACTATGATAAGTTTTTTAATTTACTCTAATAATATCAAAAGGTAACATATGTTAAGTAGGCCTCATGAGATTAGGTCTCCATGAGACCTAAACAAGGAATATTGCCTATTAATGTATGGAGGACCTAATGGATTAGTTTATTAATGTTTGAAAAATTTTATAAGACATATTTAAATGTAAATAAAATTTTTAAATAGTGTATGTATGACCAATGTATGTGAGATCAAGTAACTTGTATTAATACAAGGCTAGTTAGGCATATTTGGGCTAGAGAAGAGATGAGCAAATGATTTGAATATATGAATATTTTTAAGGGATATAATAGATATATAAGTATATATATAATTCCATAATATATATTCATTTTATGAATATATATGATGCTTAATTAAAGGGAGAAAATAGTGAACTAGTGATTGGTGTAAGAATAAGGCATAATAGACCTATTTGGCTAGCTGAGTATGTGTAAATGTGAAGAAAATAATAAGAGGATTGTGTGAGATTACACATGTTATGAAACATATAAAATAAATGATATTAATTAGTCTTAGACATCTATAGGGTTTCATGAGTTCTTTCATGATAGTTTTAAGCCATAGAAGGGCTAATTGAGTGAAGAAGGTAAAAGACAATTTCTGATTGTGTGAGAGGTAGATTTGAGTGTGATAGATAAAAATAAGAAAATAATTAGTTGTGAGAAGGAAAAAATAACAATTTGGATAGTTTTAGAGTGTTGACTGAGTGGTTTCTTGAGTATTAAGGGGGTTGTAGCCTCCTAGTAGTTCATACTTTCCAAAGTCAAGTTGGTCCTTCATAAATTTAGGGGTTAGTGCTCCTTGTTATGTAGGTGATCAACTAAATTTTATTCATGGTATTATAGAAAAAAAATTCAAAGATATATTTCTATGCATTTTATTCCCCCTTTAGGGTTTCCCATCTACATCTGGTGTTATTTTGATGTATGTTCATATACTGTTGCTATGTTGCTTTAATGGTTTGACACTACTTATATAATGATTTCTCAATGAATGAATAATGAGGATTAAATGATTGTTTTAAGAGCTCATTTATTCACCCCCCTCTCAATGATTGTACTTCCAATAGGAGTTTCATTATTTTCTTGACACCTTGGTCATCTTCTTCAAAACTACCCTTCTTTGCATGAAAAATGTGACAAATGGATTTCTTGATAATTAGTTCACCATGAACTACCTATTGTACCCAACATTACCCTTATTCTTTGTTTAAAAAATGAGGACCCACTTTATTTTTATTTGGCCTTGATTAAGTTTTCCTCTTCATTCTATAGAAGTTTTTTTAGATTATTCCTTAAGCTCAACACTCAAAAGTACAAACAATGATATTTTACATTTAAAACAAACTTATTAATGCCTTATAGGATTTTTGAAATTATTCAGGTTTTTTAATCATCAAAAGTTAAAAGTTTTAGAAATACTTAAGTTTGGAATTTGGTTATTATACATTTTGTTCAGTACTTAAGTTTAGATAATTTCTTCATTAGATATTTTTTTCATCAAAAATTTTGATTAGGATAATCTTTGTAAACTTTTATGTTCATAGATTTTATTCAAGACTTTTTCATCAGGGTTATATTCAGAAATGATGTCCAATATTTCACTTGTTAGCATTTGGTTTTATTTGGAATTTCTTCATTGGCTTTTATTCATCAAACTTTGTGTTTGAGATTTTGAGCGTTGGACATTTTATTTGGAGGTCTTGTTCAAAAACTTTTTTATAACATTGTTTCAAAGGATTTGGTCTTTGGACATTATATTTGGGGTTTATGTTTAGAGCATTTGATTCTAAAGAATTATTGGCTTGGTCCTAACATGAAACCCGACTCCCGACTTCCAAAAGCCTGCTAGACTTAGCCATCAAAGTATAACTAATTCATGACACTTGTCAATGAATATAAAGATTTGGATTCTACACCAAATAAACTAAAAAGGTTTGAATTATGTAGGTAAATCAAATATATGAATCTTGGGCATTAAAAGCACATGAATTGGAATTGAATGTAAAATCTATATCAATAACTTGTAGCTATCAACGTGTTCATTTAATCGTAAGCAAATTATGATATCAATTTATACTCTAAAAATAAGTCCCTAGCCACCTATACATCAATTATAAAGAACCCAACAACAAAAATGAGTTTTCAAAGTCCAAGAAACTAAATTTGAGCAAACTAGTCAAATTTCATCGGCTTCATCATCCTAAGTGTTTATAGGAGTACTACCACCATTACAATTTTCCATAATAGAGAGTATACAAATACTATGTTTGATTCCACAAAATTCAATGATAGATATGCTAATTATACAAACCTATGGGATGTCATTGATGAGGTTGACATATTTTCTAACAAAGGAAATTTATCACCAGTGTGGTGTCAATTGGTGACATACCTACTCTCTCTCAAGAGACAAGGATTGCACTTTAAGGTAGTCAATCCCAAGGTCATGCCATATATCAACCTATTGTGAGACTTATTTTTTATTAGTAAGGTGATAAATGACATCTTCCTACATCACATGGATCATAAGATGCTCATGGCTTGCATCTCAAGGGATGATTTCCAAAGGTACTTATGTTTGCCAATTGCATATGCAATATTTGATATGCACAAGATGGTATCATGGAATAAGAATAACTCAATTAACAAAATTTTAAACTCATGGCTTTTTCCTAGTTAGTATATAGTATTTAGGGGAGAAACCCCCATTCTTATCAATAAATTTAGAATGAGGGTTTGCATTGGGATGGCCATTTTGAATAGACTATATGGTATGCTAAGCATCCATTTTTTCACCTAGATTGGGTGCCACTTTTAGACATGTTTATAACCTTCAACATGATTTTTTCCCTAGGGGAGCTGACCATATTTAAGCTAAGGGATAAAGTTCTACATAAAGGCAAAATGTGTAATGTAGCAGGCCATTTTTATATGATGTTGTATCTCCTTGATTTAATAATTGGAACTATGTATAGGGATTATGAGGAGCTTTAGAGCCCAACTATTGACTTCATAAATAATCACATCTATGATTACCTTGAATTCATGCACATATATGTGTACATTAATCATATCACTTGAATTATAGTGGATGTATATCCCTAGGTATGGTAAGCCATCCATGAGGCCCCACTACCTAGGATGTAGAAGAGTATAGTGGATACATTGGCACCTTGGAGTGACTATTGGCTATACCCAATTATATAGTGATTATGGTCATTGGCAATAAGTTCAACTCCTTGTGCCTCCCCAAATACATGCTTAATAATCTTGAAGAACAAGAGATTGCATTCCAACTTTGGTGGAGTGTATAATAAGATCTGATAAAGAAAAATAAGAGAACATTCTAAGGGTCCCATATGATAATAGGTAAAATATGTTATACAATGAGAAAACATTTTGGGGATATGGGAAATAAAAGGAAGCATTATTAGTTATTCACCTTGCCTCATAGATATTGGGACCCTCATGGTTAGATTTAAAAACATATCTAGGGCTTTAACATACCATCACATTCCTTATGACCATGATTTTTTGTTCTTAAATGCAAAATATGACACCAAAGTCATGGAAAGGGCATAACTTATGGGGCTGAAAGAAGAACATTTGAAGATTATTCAAGGAGAACCTTTAATTTCAGTTTAATAAATGCATATAAGGATTCTAGACCCTGGAATATGAACTATTTTAGACTTATGGGTCAACAAACCCCTGTAATTGATATAAGAATGAGGATAGTTTCTCAAGAATCTCACCAAGTATTGAAAGTTGTGAAGATAGAGCTTGGTGTGATTGAAATTTAGCATAGCAAAGATTGAGAGGATCTAATTTTCTTTGAATCCTCTAGTTCACAAAGTTGAGGTCACCCAACTACATTTAATGTGCAATAAGTTTCTACTACCTCAGTTTAATGAGCCTTTTCCCTAGCTAAAAAGTCTAAAATATGCTACAAGAGGAAGCCAAGGGATCATCCCCTCTTAGGGAACCTAATTTATAATGAACCATAATTATATGCATCTAAATTTCATCAAATAACACAAGTATAGAAAGAAATGGATGAGGAGGAGGAATTAGATAGAGCAAAGAACTAAGACTTAAAGATGACAAAGGTTAAAGACCAATGAAAGTTGATAGATTAGGTAAGAAGGCTCAACCTTCAGTCCCTTCTTAGCAAATTTCATTTGATTCAATTCCCCTCAATGTCATGGAAAAAACACCTATGCTCACACCCAAGATAGAGGATGCTACTTTTACCCTTTTTATTTCTATTCCCCTAATACTACCAACCATATCCATTATTGCCAATTCTATGGAAATTCCCTTTGATACTGCCTTAGTCCAACCTAAGACCATAAGGATGGATTTTAAGAAGGTTGAAGTAGGATTAGAAATATCCCAATTCCATGTCTCATCTACCCAAATAAACTTGCTAATGCCTTCCACCATTTACTCCCAAAGTACTAATGTAACATCTTAAAGAAGGCTAAAAAGGGAAAATAGGTATATACAATTGACCCATGGCCCCAATATAGAGGTGTGGATTGGTCTCAGATCATATGGCCTTCCCCTCCTAACCTACTACTCAAAGGATATCTAGAGCAAGAATCAGAAGATCAATCAATTGAGACCACAACTGGGGACAAACATCTAATAAACCCATCACATCTAGTCATCCCTCTATGGGTAGTTGATCTTAGATCAAAGGCTTCTCAGAAACCAAATTTCAAAATCATAGAGTTGCCTTCTATAAGCTCTATTTTTTATAAAACCTCAAGAAGTACCCAAAGGGATAGGAAGAGGAAAGTGGAGAATGAATCAATAGGGAGGTCATTTTTAAATGATGACAAGAAGTTTTTACCTTGGCCAAAATTAAGAACATGCAATTGGGGTAGTCCCCATATATTAAAGACTGTAAGTCCCTTATTGAAACTAATAAGTATGTTATGATAGCATTTCATGAGGGAACTAAAATGGCCAAAAAATATTTTGAGAATGAATTAAAATAAATAAAGGAAAATTAAAAAACAATCCATATCCCTCAAGGAATTGAGACCGAAGTTCAACAGGTTACATCAAAGCTATACAATGCTCTTGAATCAATTGAGGCAATGAGGGCAAAATTGGCTCCCCACACAACCCAAACTCATATAATTATTTTAAATAAGATGAGAATAAATTTAATTCATTTATTATTTATATTACTAATAAGGCAAATGACCATCTTAATTTGATGACACCATTAAAGGCTTCAAATGTCCTCAAATTAGTGGTAATTAGGACTCAGGAGGCTAAAGAGTGGATCACAATAATTGGGCCAGTAATACCCAATTATAAGGAATATGAAGCTCTCATTTTGAAAAATCCTAAAATAATTGAAGTTATCAAAGACAAGGGATACTATTGGTAAACACATTATAAGGATTAATTTTGATCAACTCCTTCAAGTAGAATCTGATAATTTCAAGCAAAGTCTTCAGGGATTAACACTCAAAGAAATTGAAGATGAGTTGAGTTTTACTAGGAATAAGGTGATAGAAGTATAAATTTTAAATATCAACCTCTAGAACATAAATGAAAAGCATGTTAAGCTTCTTGAATAGGTAAACAGGGTGCATAGACCCTCATTACTCAAATTGGATATTATCAGACAAAAATATGATGCAAGAAACACATGTTATCTTGAGTTGGAAGTGAAGAAACATATTGGTACTATAACTTCCATTTAACCACAAGTATCTATAACAATGACTCTAATAGTCAATGCATCCATGCAAACTTCTATCCTACCTTAGTTCAAAGACTAATTTTGTGCATATCAATATAAGATCATTAATTTTGTACTCATAGTTTTCTCTTGGTTAGAAATTGAATATGAAAGATATATAAATTATTTATGAGCATGCACATATTTCATTACATTGTAAATGTTAACTTTATTTTTGATAATGGTAAGTTAACTATGAATACATATACATTCAGTTTTGGAAATACAATTCAAATTGAGGTTATAATTATGCCATGTAATTACATGTTTTCATGTACTTGGTGGATGAAGCAAACCCTCCTCAAAACTATATATAAATCTATATCCCTCATTTTCAAGGTTCAAAATATCCAATACAAGATAAAGTCAATTTTGATTATCATGCATGTGTTGGTGCATTTTATTTCCAAAGACTATGTAATTAGGTTATATCTTTTTGGTTATTTGATTCACTAATTTAAAGTGTGAAATAGCCACAAATAATTCTATTTTTTATAATTAATACACTTATTTTAGATATGCAATGGATATTAAAGTGTTAACAATATTATTGATTGTATGCAAGTAGGTTGATTGTCTCATCTTTCTAAGTGTGTAGAGGTATTTTCTTAGATATAGTATTCTATGTGTGTGAAAAATATACCCTGGATACCTCCCAGATCTAATTCATAATATTCTAAGTATGGGTGTACAACAACTACCTCAAAAGGAGTATCCTTTGATTAAGACCTTTGAGTTCCCTATATCAAACTATCCGAGACTGCTTGATTATGTTTGTATGTGTGTGTATAAATTTATATTAGTAAACATCTATTCTAAAAAACACTAGTCCATGAAGGACATAGCCTAAAAGGTATATTTTTAATTCTTATAGCCCTTATTTTCTACTCTACCCTTTCCCTCTTTTTGGATTTTATTTCTAAGATAAGCCCATGTTAGATTAGTATTCACCCATCCAACAACTCATCTAGTTTTGACTTTATTTTAGATATCATTCATAAATATATAGTATTGGTTAACAACCTACATTTTCTACCTACTATTTCCTCATTTGTTTATTCATCCACATACCTAAAAATCATGCCGTAAAGTGGATTTTACCTCTATTGTGATTTTAAAATATTAGAGGCTACTCATTATGAATTGGTGTGCATAAAGACTACATCAACATTATTTTTGGCACTATAAAGAGGGATCGATCCTTTCTAAAAAAAGAGGTGAATCCATATGTTGAGTTACACTAGATTAATCCAAGATAGTGACAAGATCTAGAACTCAATCTAGTTTTCTAGTCTCTCCTTTGTCAAATCATAGAAGGCCTATATTTATACCAACTACCCATGTCAATAATAAAGTTGTAATTTTATCTCAAATAAGGAACACTCCACTTGTTAGTCATCTTATGGATCAACCACCTTGGTTGGTTAGATCTATTATTACCATCTTAAGGGATGTGTATGACCTATCAAGGAAATATAAAGAAGTATCTACCATCCTTCTCTCCCTCAAGAGGAAGACTGATAGAAGAACACATCAATTATTTAAAATATATTTTGAGATTAATGAATGTTATTAATGAATATGTTGCATGAAAAGTTTTTCATTTCACACTAATGGATGTTGCTTATGAATGGTACCTTACTTTACAATAGAATTCCATTACTTCGTATAATCAGTGTTAAATTACTTTTCTTGCATAGTTTGGGAAGGTCAATATCCAAAATTTGATATACTAACACTTTACTATCATGAAGAGTGATCCCAATGAATAAATCCAAGCCTTTAATGCAAGATTTTAGAACATATATACATGGTTAAGCCTAATGTATAAACTAATAGAAGTATTGGCATTAGAAATGTACAAGAATGCTATGGATCCAATTACTATAGTTTTATTAATAAGGGATACTATTGTCAAAACTTTGGTATTATCCTCTGAAGAGTAAATCAACATTGATAGACAAATTAATCCTCAAATGTCTAACACACCTAGTATCAACAATAGTCTCCCAACTTTGAATTTAGTTCCACATGTGAAATAGAACATTCATACATTTAATTAGAATCAGGTATACACACCACCTCCTCTGACATAGATGTCACATCCAAATTATAGTTTCTTAAATAACCATGCACATGGTAATGGTTATTGACAGAACTAGCATATGGATATATCTGCTACTACAGTTGTCTAGGGCATGGATTCTACTAAAGTAGAGATGGATGTCATACAAAAAATGGTCTAGAAATTAAGTAATGATTTTATTGGAATGTAGATAAAGATAGAAAACACTAATGGTCTGAATAAAAATCAAAATTCTAGGTTCTAAAGGTATAATAGACCCTTCAATAGGCCTATAAAAAATATAGATCAATCTAGCAAGCCTCTATAAATTAATATAGTAGAGATAACCTTTCCCAATTGGTGCATAATTCATAACACTTCTTAGCATGGTGAACTTTATTGTATTGACTATTTGAAGCTTTTAAGATATTCTAAAGAGAGGTGGTGGGTCAAGATTCAATGCATAACCCACCATAATTCCACCATGACTCTATCCCTTTAAGCATTATTATGTTTTTTGAAACCCATGAGTTTCCTTTTTTGAGAAAAGATGATAACATACCAGAGGACAAAACTGATGAGATCCATGCCTTCCATTAATATTATAAAGGTGGTTACAACCTGAGGAATAAGAATCCCATCACAACATCTACTCCTCCAAATATCACAACCATTCCATCAAATCTAAAAGTTGATATTAATCCATCTCCCTTGAAAGGTAATGATCAACCTTAGAATAAGGTAGAACAAAGTAGAGGGGGGGGGTATAACATTATTGAGGACATGAAGAAAATAAAGGTAAACATCACCCTTCATTAATTATCCCAAATTACTAAATAGAAATAAATCCTATGGAATTCTATCATAGGGAAGGCCTCTATAGAAAAGACAAAAATTTTGACAAATAAAACAAAGGCCTCTAGCACCAACATCATATATAAAATCAAGACAGAGGTTCCACCTTTTTTTCTAACCATTGGGTCATTTGGAAAGAATATTCACAATTTCTTAGTCAATTTTAGAGCTTCAGACACTTTGATGCCTACTTCTATTTACCAAAATCTTGGCCTAACTCCAAGCTCATCAAAGAGAATAGTTTCACAATTAGATAAAATAGTGATACCGGTGATTGGAGAGATGATTAATGTGTGTATTCAAGTAGCATCTAAGCCATGAGTATATATGACTATCAACATCTTTTTATTATACATTCCTAAAGTGTATGGATTATTGTTGAGTAGGGACTAGTCTAATATGCTTAATGGATATCTCTCAATATATTTTTCTCACATTTGGCTACCATGAAGAGGCCTTCCAAATCAAATTTGGATTGATTAAGAACCAAAAATTAAGTATCCCATCACATATTATAATTTCAAGAAAGAAGACGTAAGATATGAATCCCCTAACCTTGGTATTTATACTTTCACCACATGAAATCAAATACAAGAGCCGTAATCTGAGGGCCCTGTTTAGCTATGGACTCTCCACTTTGATGGTGTTAGATCCAAATAGGGATAAGGTGTAGGAATTGAGTTAACTAATTCACAATAAAATAAGTTACTAGTAGTGTATATATATATATATATATATATATTATAATTCCCTTTCACCAACAACACAACCAAATATGAAGCATTGATTTTAGGATTGTGATTTGCCCTCAAAAACAATGTCAATCAGTTGTTGGTATATAGGGATTCGAAGCTGGTAATCAATCATGTTAAAAATAAATATCAATGTAAGCTATCACATCTGATAATATATAAACATAGATCATGGGATTTGATTGAATACTTTAAGGATTTTAATGAAGTGGATGTTCCTAGGGAATAAAACCAAGCCATAGATTCACTAGTTGCTTCAACTACCAATTTAGACCTCTCCAAGAATCTAAGGTAAAGATATTATCTATTGAGCTAGTACCTTGTCCTTCTATTCCTGACAACATAAATGATTTACAAGTCTTAGATGATGACCAATAGATCATCTAGTTTCTAACCAACTCAGGACAATCTGAGTTCTAAATCATTGATGACAAATAAATTATTTATCTCTACCAAGAGGAGTTAGGCGAGGAAAGTGTAATCTAGCTCAAAGAAAATCATCTCCCACTTAGAATGGTCTACTTAAAAAGATAATTTGATATAAAACCTCAATATTAGTAGAAAATGCAAACCAAGATAAGTGAGTCTAACTTCAAAATTTAGAATTTAGGAGATGAGAATAGCCCATGCTATGTCAACATTGGCCTTACCTGCACTCCAAAATAAAAGCAATGGGTGAAAGATTTACTTACCCAATATAAAGACATGATTGCATGGATGTATGAGGACTTGAAGGTTCATCACCCAAAGGTCATCACCCATATAATTTCACTAAAACTATAACACAATCCATTTAGACAAATATAGAGAATAGTGACTCTAATCCTAGAACCTCTCATTCAAAGAGAAGTAGAAAAGCTGTTGAGTGCAAGGATAGTCTTCCCAATAGGCATTCTACTTGGGTGGCCAATTTATTTCTAGTTATAAATAAGAATGGATAAATTACATTATTTGTTGATTTTAGAAAATTGAATAAAGATTTTGAGGACAATTATCCACTACCCTCCCTTGATGAGGTTATTCAAATAGTCAATGGCTCTTAAATGATGTTCTTCTTAGATGGATTTTCAAGTTATAACTAGGAGCTATAACAATCAAAAGATAGAATGAAAACTACATTTACCATAAAGTGGGGTACCTATGCATATAATACAATGCCTCTTGGCCTAATTAATCTAGGATCCACCTTTTAGTGAGCAATAGTTCACACATTTCAAAGATTAATAGGTAAATGTATAATAATCTATATGGATGACCTCACTATTTTATCTAAGAACATGAATGATCATGTAGGCCATGTGTAGTCAATCTTCAAAATATGTTGAAGGTTTGGCATCTTACTAAACCCAAATAAGAGCATATTTAGATTAAATGAGGGCAATATATTGGGACATATCATTACCAAAGAAGGGATCATCATCAATATAGATAAAATATTGTGGATTTTAAAGATTACGTTACCAAACAACAAGAAGGTTCTTTGGGAAAATAAATTTTGTAAGAAAGTTCATCTCAAGATTTTCAAAAATTGTGTGACCCATGAATGCAATGCTCAAATAAGATGCTAAAGTGGAATGGACATCTGAGTCTCAAAAGTATTTTCAAGACATCAAAGATGTTATATCTCAAGCCTTAGTACTAATTAGTTTGGATTTCACAAAGGAATTCTACCTAAACTCATTTGCTTTAGAACATACAATTGTTTATATCATAATGTTAAAAAAAGATGAATGTAAACATCACATTAAGTTCATGAGTATGAATTTGAAAGATGCAAGACTTAGGTATTCCATGATCGATAAGAAAATCTTTGCTCTTGTGAAATAAATGAAGAAATTTTTCCGCTATATCTTAAGAAATAAGACTACTTCTATCATGCCTAACCTTTTTTCAAGCATGCCTTATCACAAAATGAATTGGGAGAACATAGAGGCAAATGGATGATAAAGCTACAAGAATTTGATATAGAAATCAAGCCTGATAAAAGCATATAGGGTTAGGGAATCATCCAAATAATGACTGAGCCTGACCCACACATTACTATTAAAGAGGTTTGAGAAGCCTAGGTGTCCAAAAGGGAATGATATAGTGACATAATTCAATATATACTTATAGGTACTTGTACCCTAAAACTCAATTAATAATGAAGGAGAGATCTAAGGCTCAAAGCCACTCACTAGATGAATAAGAAAGGAGTTATTTATAAGATAAATTATGAAGGCATCTACCTTACATGTGTATAAACATAAGAGACTCAAGATATTCTAGAAAACCTACACCAAAAGATAGGCAATGGTCATCTATTAGTGAACACCACAACTCACAAAATCCTAAGAATTGGATATCATTGGCCAACAGTCTTTAAGGATGTCCATTCCCATGTAAGGACATGTCATGAATGCTAAGATTTAGTAAAAGGAGAATTACATGTATCAATTACATTGCACCCTATTATTGAGGGAAGGTCATTTACCTAGTGGGAGTTGGACTTCATTGGCATCATTAACCCAAACTCTTTAGTAGTTCATACTTTTGTACTCACTACCATAGATTAATTCACCTGATGGACTAAGGTAGTGGCCACCAAGAATTCCATAGCATAAGATGTGATTCACTTTTTAGAAGAATACATCATAACTAGATTCATCACTCCTATATCTCTATTTTTTAATAATGGTCTAGCATTCATATCAGTTAAATTCAATTAATGGGCTCATGATAATCAAATCACCATCAATTTATATTCTAACCACTATCCTTAGGGAAATGGATTGGCTAAATCAATGAATAAGAACCTGATAGATGTAATTAATAAATCAACTAGGGATAAGCTTAGGGACTAGCATAATCAACTAAAGTATGCCCTATGGGTAGACCAAAAAAGATATAAATAGGCCCTCAAAGACTCACCCTATCTACTAGTGTATGGAAAATGGACAGTATTCCCAATCATGCTAAAGTTACCAACCTATCAATTCATGTAGGAATATATGGAACTAAATGGTAAAGAAAAATATTAATTATTGAATATAATAGAAATGGAAGACTCAAGGACTAAGGCCCTATAGACTTTTAGTAAACATCAATACATAGTCAAGATATGGTTCAATAAAAGGGAAATATTCAAAACATTTAGGATCTCCAATCTAGTGCTTATATGGGATAAAACCCATGAAAAAGAAGGGTAACATGATAAATTTACCCCACTATGGATTGGACCAACCATATTTTAGACATCCTAGGTAATAATGCATATTTTTTAAGGGACCTTTAAGGTGATGAACTTGTATATCTAATCAATGGCTAGTTTTTTAAGTATTACTTCATGAATGTACCATCTAAAGTTACCCTTGAGTGATGAAGAAAATGTGGTAGATATAGTAGTTTAGTTTTCCTATTTTTTAGGTTAAACATTTTATTGTTTCCTATGATAATCTAAATTAGTTTATCCTCACATGATCAAACTAACATCCTACCCACTAGACTCATATTCATGCTTAAATTGATTTATGAGAAATGGAAACTGTAAAGGGACTCATAATTTGGGGTTTGTTCATAATCTTGTTACACTTTATGTTTGAGGTGTTTCACTAAAATTTATTTATTTTAATTCTAAAGAAAAACAAAGAAGAAGGATAGGGATAAGTGATTAGAATGAACCCAGATTGGTTTTCACATTGTATCTAGACATTGTGAGCACTCCTCTTTGGTTGGGGAAGACTACCTGCAAGTAAAAAAGCACTACCACAAACTGTTTGCTAGGAGATAAATGAGTGGGATACCAAGCTACGTGCTTGTTGTATGAAGTGTCAAACTTCATTAGAGATGAAGTCCACTTTTGAGAGACAAAAGAGAAATAAATAACTAAGAGAGAAAAAGAGAATAAAAGAGAGATAATGTTACCATTATTTACAACCTGAGTGTAGCAGAAAGTAATAGAGTGTAGGTGGTATATTTGGTTAGTATTTTGGATTTTATTTGAGTATGTCTTAGAAGGGTTACTATAAATCCATAATTATCGATGTCAGTTTGGCTACTAATGCTGATGAGGAAGTGTGATTGATTGGTTATTCTATCAAGGTCGATGAGGAAGGTGACCAATATTGGTTAAGTAGTTGATGTCGATAGGGGAAATAATTGCTTAAGAGTTTGTAGAAGGCTTTTATAGGTCTAGGAAATGGTTTTGGTCAAGTCTAGAAAGGTTGGGGGAGAGTTGTGAGGGAGAGAGTAGTGTTTGTATGGATCTAGTTAGAGGTTTGGTGTGTTGAAATAAAGGGGAAACAAGTGGGGAAGCTTTATAACTCCTTCATGGGGGTTAGATTAGGAATGTGTAAAGAAATAAATAGTAGATGTAAAGGAGTTGAAAATTAACTATTGAAAGACTTATAGAATAAGTGTACTTAGTTGTAGTGGCAACTAATTGATAAGTACCAGATGGATGACCCTTATTAGGCAGTCTAAATTGATGCCTTAAATAGAGACAACAAGCAAGTGTTATTGATTCTCAAGAGCTTGGTTCCTGATCTAGGTTGACTTATGTTAGGTAACAATAATCCAAGATGTCAAAAGTTGAATTCCAAAATATTGTATGCAAATAAGAATGATTTTTCTTGATTTCTTCTAACCTAAACACCAGTTTAGAGTTTGTATTATATAATTAACATCAATGATCCCACTGATGTCAACCATGGCTTGACTAACATCAGTGGTATTAGAATAGATAAAATTACTATCTTTATCCTATTTTATATTATTTCTCATGCCAAGTGTGGTATCCATTACAAAATGGTAGAAATAGGAGGTTAAGAAGGAAATAGTTGGTTAGTATTTTATTTTTTGGGTGAGAACAAGTCTTGGGTAGTTAGGATAGGGTGACTAAGTCTTGAGGTGACTCATCAAGTGAGATTTAGTCTCAGGATGAGGTGGTCAGGTAAGGTGGCAAAAGGGGTTTCTAATTAACTTAATTAAATATTTTAAATTAATTAAATACGTGAGGGGTAAAATCATGGGTTAGGGAGGCTAATCATTATTATTGAAAAAGGGCTCAAGGGAGGCCTCTACATAGGGAGTTATGCACATGTGTGATGTAATTTTGGTGTCTAGATTTGTCCCTTTTGTATTTTAATTTATACAGCTAAGTTATAAGATAAAAACATGTGTTAGATGCTTGAGGTATTGGATGAGGTATCCCCCCTTAAAATAGGAATCAATAGAGGAGAAATTGGAATTGAGTATCAATTCAATAAGAAATGAATTGTGTGAGTGGAGAAGAACATGGTATCACTAATTGTGTGTATACTACTATGATCTTATAGGTAATAAAATCAAGAATAGGTAAGGTTGAGGAGGACTTAGATAGAAATAACCAAAGCATAGCTTGCAAGTGTTAGTTGATAAGGTCAAAACAATCAAAGTTGTAGCTCTAATGGTTTATGTGTACCAAATATCCAAGGTAAGAAGTGCCCTTGGGAAACACAAAATGTTACAAGTGATAGGATGAGCTTGGTCACTATCCAAAACACCTAATATACATGCATGTGTACTATAGACAACTATAGTAAAATAGCATAAGCGGTCTAGACAAGCGATGTAAGGTTGGTGTGAAAGGGTCAATGGATGAGGAGATATTTGTGGTCTCTAAGCAAAGTCATTATGGGTGGAGATTTATGTGATCTCCAATGGTGGTTATCATTTTTAGGGAGATATGTGTGATCTCCAAATTGCCACATATTATGGGTAAAGTCTAAAGGGTTATGTTTGTGTAATTTAATGGTGTTGGCATTGGTCATGTTGCTGATGTCAATAGTAAATATTACCAATGTTAGTGATCTTGTTGATATTAGTGGGAAAAAAATACTTACATCAGTGGATTAGGTCAAATATACCAACATCAATGAGAGACCAAACCTGACAAAAAGGGATTTGGTGGCCCATCATGACTCATTTACAACATTTGATTGGAGAGAAAAATAAATTTGAGGGCAAATGAGATGGCAGAGCTAAGAGGGGACCCAATAGGAGGTGTACCACCACAAGAGTCAGTTGTGCTAGCCTAGAAGAGATGGAGAGATGAGGTAAGATCCCTTGTAACTTGGTAATGAATGTGAGTTGGTTAATTTGCTTTTTGTAGGCTAAATTTAAAGTTTGGGCAAAATGAATGTGTTGAGGGGGGTAAGAAATGTTGGGGGGTAGGTTTAGGTTAATTTGGGAGGGATTTGGGATAGGTTTTTAATTTAAAAGGTAATTTGGGGAGATAGGTCATTCGACCCTAGGTTTAAACCAGTCATCGATGTTAGTGGGATCCACCAATGTCAACCAACATAATTCCAATGTTGATAGGTTCTACCGACACCAAGCACTAATGTCAACATGCAAAATTGACATCAATGTCAGCATAAAAGAACAAGGTCAATTTGGATCCCTAATTAAAGTAGTCAACTAACCTAATGACTAAGCCAGCCCTAAAAAACCTTGTGTTGATTGAGTGATACCTAAATAGCCTAGTTGAGGGCCTCAGACTAATGTAGTTCTCCCAAAGCATAGGGAAAAATATCTAAGGTATGGTTAAAAGTGTGGTAGGAGAAATGGGTAAAAAAAGTAGTTTGAGATAGGTCATGAGACCTAGGGCTTAAAAGATAGGTCATAGGGTTAAAGTTTAGGGATATAAGCCATGAGGCCTAGAGTTGTGATAGGCCATTGGGCCTAGGGTGGAAAGAGAGGTAGTGAATCCTAGGGTAGAGAGACAGGTAGTGAATCTTAGGGTAGAGAGAGAAGAGTAGGTTAGATAGTTAGGTGGGTATAAGGCTGAGCTAACCTCAGAAGACTATGTGTCAATTGAGTACTACCTACATAGCCTAGTAAAGGGCTTCAAACCAATGTAGTTCTCCCAAAGAGAAGGGAAGAAGGTGGTTGTAGGTTATGTTAGAAAGTATGTGACTTGAGTTATGTGTGTATGGATGCAAGTGAGGCTAGAGTTGACACTATGAGATCTCCTATCGAGACTATTAACTCAAATGAGGAGGGATGTTACCCCAAATCAATGACAACACATGGTAGCTATAGGGTTAGGGGGATTGTGATGATATTGTAGGGTTGCATGAGATTTGAGTTTGATGATAGCATTGATCAAGAGGTGGGATCATACCACCAACACCTTCCATCTACCGATTAGAGAATTAACAGTGACTTGGGAGGATGTATATAGGATTCTATGGTTATCACTCCAAGGTGAGGAGCTATTCTCATGTTTGAGAGAGGATCATGATATTCACATGGTGGCATTATTTGGAGAGCATGTTAGCGAGGTAACCTATCACTTAGTGAGCTTCACCTATGAGCCATTATACATTACTGATAAGGAGCAGCATTAGTTGAGCATCCTCATGATGATAGGGATTACCATGTATGCATTACTAGATGTAGGGCTGGGAGATTTCCTATTGCATTAATAAGTATACTGGCATAGATGCTTGAGAAGTGGACTGTATTTACATGGGGACCAATGTTTTTGGCATAGTTATAGAAAGAGATATAAGGGTTGAGATTGTGATAGTGATATAGTTTATGTGTGAAGAACTTACTCCAATTTTGGGAATATGAGCATATCATGGTGACATGACCATTGGGGCTACCTACCATGATTCTAAATGGCTTTAGGGTTGGTTTCAGATGGTGGAGAGATGGCATGGCCCAAACATGAGTAGATGGCATAATGCATGATATTTATTATTATAGGCACATGATAGAGGGTTTGATCCCTACAGATATTATGTAGAGACCCTAATTGACATACCCTTCATTAAAAGGATAGGTAGAGTAACTAATTGGCTTATAGAACTCATTATGGGCTAGAGGGAGATGAGCTGGCACACTAGAGATGGTACTCATGGCATGGGTCAAGAGGTAGTTTGGCTTACTATAGGATGTACCACCTACCTTCCCCTAATATAGGAGGGATCATGTTGAGGCACCCCTACCCTTGACATAGGAGATATATGGGCCAAATTTTGAGGAGCTACCAGTAAGGCTAGGTGTAGTAGATCCAGGGTGCATAGTGGAATATATCGCTTGGTGGGAAGGTTTTCATCCCATGGTGGAGGTTAAGAGGCGACCACCAAATTTATAGGGTTTGATGAGAGAGAGAAATATATAGCTATATAGGCATGGGATGTAGTGATATAAGGATAGGATATAGTAGTGTATGCTCAAGATGTAGTAGTGTAGGTTCAAGACACAGCTCAAGCATAGGTGTTGGTTTTATAGGGATAGGTGGTGACATTATAGAGCTAGGTTGGGGCATTATAGGGCTAGATCAAGGTATTATAGGGTCAGATTACTACACTGATAGTAAAGAGGGATAGTTTGAGAGTAGTAGGTCAAGATACTCCTCATCCTCCACCACAAGGACCAGTATAGGTTAAGCCTTCAGTAGGTGTGATTGGACCACCATAGACTATATTTCTAGTGAGGTATATTGTTGCCCTTGATGAGATTACTTATTATGAGAGGGTCATCAGAGAGTTCTCATACATTTACAGGTATTCTGAGTTTAGAGAATAATAGAGATATTTGTCATGTGCCATGGCTTCTAGCTCATGTAGACATAAATGGATGGAGAGTGGAGATGACACTACTTATTCATGACCATGCAGAGAGCCTTGAGGACTGTGACTGCTAGATTTTTCTTTTGTTATATATGATATGCACACTAGCCTATGAGCCAAAGATGAGAGATGTATATTTTGAGAAAGAGATGATATTGTGATCATGTATTGATGTAATGTATGTTGAGCATGTGTGCGTGTGTCTATATATATATTATGATTTAGAGATGTGTTTATTTTGATTGTGATGATCATGTTGATGTAGATGATTATTTAATATTATGTTAATTTGAGCATGTTAGTTGAGTTAGACTAGCATTTCCCATATGTGTGATGGTATATACATAGTTGGTTTGTTAGCTTCATCTTAGAATTTTTCCATTTTTTTAATGGTGTATGATTAAAATGAATAGGTTGGTTATGTTATTTTATTTTAGTATTTTTCCACATTTGTGAAGGTGTATGGTTAAAATAAATGGAGTAGGCTTGATAGTGCTTGTATGACATTTTCATCTTAGTAGAGAGATCAACATATGATTTGGATGGGAAAATAAAGAGGTATAATTCTTGGGTATTGGAAAATACCATAATCATAACATAAATAGGCTCAAGAATATGATCCTCTTTTATACTTTGCATCATTGGCCCATTTTGTTTGTTAGAGAAGCATCGTGTTCACCTTGTGTTAAGTGAGTTCAAAGTCCCTTGAAAGAGTATGAGTGAAAAAGGGAAAATGAGTGAAAGTGTTTGGGTAGTGTAACCTTCAAAGTGGGGATGATATGCCCCTATTTTGGGTGAGTCGAGAGTGACTATAGGCAAGTCCATGACTTAAAGATTTTTTTGTGGTGTGTAAGTTGATCAATGTGGGAAGCCTACAATGGGATTTTGTATGTGTTGAGGTCATATGAGGTTGATCAATACGAGAAGATTTTATTTGTATTTACCTTTGAAAACAAATCTTAGCCTATCCATCCTTTAAGGGAGTGGTCTAAGCATTTATTTTTGAGTTTATAGTTGTCTTTCAAGGGAGCAGTCTATTGATAGTAGCAAAGAGAAATTATGTATCTATCCTTCAAGGGAGCAGTCTACGTTGAGAAACATGACCTTAGAGATTAGAACTTATCTACATATCCCATTTTGTTTTTTTTTCTTTTAGTCATGGACAAGTCTATAGAGGCTTAAGAGTTTTCTACTTTAAGGGAAAAACTATAGCACTTCATAAGTTAATAAGTGTGTAGGAGTAATGGTTAAGAGGAAGGGAAATGAATGTAATAGGGGTGCTCAAGGGACAAGCTCAAGTTAAACATGAGGTGAAGTGATGTTTATCTAAAAAAAGCATGGTCATAGGTGTAAGGAATTTAAAGGCTCGAGTTTTGTATTTCCTTCGAGAGAAGACAAGTGATAAGTTCCTGAGCCATACTTGTGAGTTATGATGTAGGGTCCAAGCCATTTAGGATCAAATTTAACCCATTTTCTTTTCTCCATATTTTTCACATGTTGATTTTATTTTAAGATAAGATCTCTAATATTAAAATATTGCTCTTTGAGTTTTTTGTTGTAAGCACATTTGATACACTTTTAATAGATTTAGAGGTGGTTAAAGGATATGAGATGGCACTCATCAAGCAAGTTGAGTTGAGCCAAACATTCTTGGCAAAAGTTATTGTTATTAAGTATGTCTTTTAGAGAAATGTGAAGAGAAGGAATCTAAAGCTCAAGAGGAAAAATAGCCTTCACCCCATACATCAATGAAAAAAGGTGTAACACTCATAGGGATTCAAATGCTAGTGTGGTAAGCCCATAAATCAAAGGGGATGTGTGTGTGTCAATCCTTTCCCATATCATTTAAATGTTTCACTAAAATTTGTCTATTTCAATTCTAAAGAAAAAAAGGGATTAAGGATAGGCATACGTTATTAGAATGAACTTGGATTGGTTTGTGCATCATATCCAAACATTTTGAGCACTCCTCTTTGGTTGGGGAGGACTACCTTCATGAGAATCTTGGTCAGTATTTTGTTAGAAACTTTTGCATGTCCATTTACTTATGGATAGTATGGTGATGAGAAGCTTAATTTGATTCCAAATGTATCACAAAGACTTTGGATAGTATTGTTTTTGAAAAAAAATCCATTATTTATTATAATTTTATGGGGGACACCAAAATGATAGATGATGTAGTGGTTGATAAAGTCAATAATTTTGTTAGCCTTAGTGGGGATGAGAGAAATAGCCTTGACCTACTTGGTAAAGTATTTAGTGGCAATAATGATAGAGCAGTTGTAGAGGGATGAATGAGGGTTAATCTCCTTGATTAAATCCAAGACATATTAGGAGAAGGGCCAAATGTCTTTGGTGACTTGTAATGCATGACTCAGAATGTGAAGGAGGTTATCATGTGTTTTACATTTGATTCAATGCTAAACATAATTGGTATATTCTTGATGGATCATTGGCCAATAATAGCCAAGTTAAAGGATACACTTAGAAACTATGTGACCATTGAAATATCCACCACAAATACAATCATGGACTTCCTTAATAGTGAAGGGAGTCTCAGTACTAATGAGGCATCTAAGGAGGAGACCATAAAAACTTCACTTGTAGAGAAGGCCCCCTAGCATAGTGTAACGAGTGGTATATTTTATGAAGGAACATCTCTCATTATTAGAGAGATCAAAAGGGGTAATAAAAAAAGAAAGATAATCTATGAGTTGCTTGTACCATAAGTCATGTGGCTTGGATGTTACATTTCTGATGAAGAGGATGTTAGTTGATACATATGAGGGTAATGTTAAGTGATGCATGGTGACATATATTTTTGAGGAAGAGGATGAAGATGGTATATGTGAAGCAAGTGAAGCCATTATGTCAACAAACTTGTTTGTAGATGAAGGAATAGTTTATAAGAGGTAAGAGTCAAACGATCCCAATAACATATCTACATGATGTTTATACCACTGTAGAATTTCATTTTTACATAGGTAAGAACCATTAACCTGATTAACCACTAGTTGAGAATCACCAAAAATGGATATGGATTTGATACCCAAGAAGAGATCCATTTGAAGTCCTAAGATCAAAGCCTCATATTCAGCCATATTATTAGTACATTCAAAATCTAGTTTAAATGACAAAGGCATAAGATTTCCATCTAGAGGAATAAGAACGACCCCTATACCCACACCATATTGGAATTTAGATCCATTAAATAATATCATCATTTGATAAGAGATGTCATCAGTGGAGAGAATTATGATGGATTTATTAAAGAACTCAAGGTTTGAATGTTGGTTGTCAGGTAAAGGGGTGGTAGCTAATTGGTCAATGATTGTTTGCCTTTTGATAGACTTTTATTGAATAAAATCTAAGTCAAAATCATCAAGGAGTATTAGCCATTTATCTACGCATTAGTTTTGATATGGCTTAGAATGCATGTATTTCATAAGACTACTATGGGTGACCCTATAGGTTTTGTGATCTAAGAGATAATGGCAAAGCTTGGAGGATAAAAAAACTAATGCAAGGCAAAGTTTTTTGGTATGGGTATATTGAGTCTCATAATCAATAAGTGTGTGGCTTATGTAGTAAACTACCTATTATTAATGGTGATCATCTTGATGTGTAATCATAGCACCCAAAGAATGGTCTATTGTGGAGATGTATAGGTAGAAAGGTTGGGTTTCCTTAGGTGGAATAAGAACTGGTGGAAAAAGGAGATATTGTTTAAGTGCATCAAAAGATTCTTGGCAATATATATTCCAATGGAAGGAGACATCCTTTTTTAGGAGATGGTGAAAGGGTTGGCAATGATCTGATAACTGGGAGATGAAGTGGTAGATTGACTAAAGTTTGCCTTATAGCCTATGGAGTTGTTTGATATTAATAGGTGGAGGCATCTCTAGTATTGCTCTAACCTTAGTAGGGTTGACCTCAATATCATAGAGAGAAATGATAAATCTTAAGAGCTTATCGGAAAGGACACCAAAGACAATTTTTTTTGGGTTTAGTCAAATTTTATATTGGAGGAGATGAGTAAATATGATTTTAAGAATCATCAAGTGATTTTGGTGAAGCTTAGACTTTCCAAGTAAGTCATCCACATAATCTTCCATAATTTTGAGTAGGATATCATGGAGGATATAAGTCATAACACATTGGTAGGTGGCACTAGCATTCTTTAGACCAAAAGGTATGACTAGATAATAGAAAGTCCCCCATGGGGTAATGAAGGTTGTCTTATGTTGATCCTTAAAAATGACTAAGATTTGATTATATATAAAGAGCCTATCCATAAGTGATAGCATCTCATGATTGACTGTTAGATCAACAAGTTGGTTGATACTTGGAAATGGGAAGTCATCTTTTAGACAAGTGAGGTTTAAGGCATGATAGTCAGTAAAAATGTATATTTCATTGGTCACTTTTATGACTGAAACAATATTGGAAATCCATTATGAGTAGTCAATGGGTTGGATAAATTTAATAGATTGGAGGTATTAGATCTCTTATTACAAGGATGCATCTTGTGAAGCTTCTACTTAACAAGTTTATCATCTCAATGGTGATAATGTTATGGGTGATGGTAGAAGGGTCAATACCAGGCATGTCATTATAAGACCAAGCGAAGACTTTTATATGGTTATTAAGAAATGTGGAATAATCAACTTGCTCTGAGGAATCCAAAGATTGGCTAATCTTAAGGATGTGGGGGTTATCGTGAGAGGGCAAATTGATGTCAATGGTTGATTAATTTAACATATCTTGTATTTTAGATAGGAGTGATCATTGGATATAGGAATCATCTGCACTCATGTAAGTGAGAATAGCATCATCATCTTGACATTAGATAGTGTTAATAGTGGGAGAGTATTCATCAACTATTTTAGGATGAACAAGAGGAAGGGACCTTGTTTCATTACCCTGGTGATAGGTGAGAGGCCCCAAATGGATGGCATTTATTGAAAAAACTAAAAAATTAGGAGGTATAGATACCTCTAATTTGGTAGGTGATGGTGGAGAAGATGGTGGAGAGGGAGAGACTATCTCTTGAATAACTGGTACATGGGAAGTTTTGGTGAGCTTAGCTGGTTCATCATAACCCACTCCATGCCTCTTTTTGGCATTTTCAATAGTTTGGCTAGTGGGATATTCAATAAGCATATGGACACCCTGATCGTAATAACCCAAACCAAATCCTTTCCAAGCACACCTATAGAGATAGGTTTGTGTGAAACTAAGCTTGCTCAAGAAAGATAAGTCACAGGTAAATGGTTGTGGCAAAGAGGATGGATTGTTGACAGTGGGAGCCTGATCAATTCCCCCATATGTGAAATTAGTTCAAAGGTTAGGGGGCACATAAGGGATGACCATCCCAATGTGAGGATAATAATTTGGGTACATGTGAAGCTTTCCATACTCTTATGGAGTATAGAACATGTCAAGAATAAAAAAATGATATTCTCTGAGTGATAAACATTTAAAATTCTCCTCCATGGGATCCGTGTCAAGAATTTGTGTTGTCAGTATCTATGTAACTAGGGTAGTGGAGGTTATGGAAGCTTCAAAAGTATCATGTGGATAAGATGATGTCTTTAATGGAATGAGAACATCATTAGGACTATAATTCATGTTTCATGTTTTAAATAGAGGTGGGTTAGTGGGTATAACATGCACTTTCCCATCATGTTCAAACTTGACACAATGGTGCAAATTTGAGGGTACACATGCCATAGCACTTATTCAAGGTCATCCAAGTAAGATGTTATATTGTAAATCTCCTTATACAACATATAAGATCTCAATAATTAAGTGGGGACCTACATGGATATGTAATATAATAGTGCCCACTATAGTAGTTGTGGTATCATTAAAGGAGTAGAGTAACACATCAGTTTGAGACATGCAATTGTTAGGAAGAGATAATTTTTTGTAGGAATGGGTAGAAATAATATTAATACTATCTCCCCCATCAATCATGACTCTCTTGACATGATTTTGATTAATAGATGCAGTAATAAAAAGGGTAGAATCTTGATCTTTAGGGTGTTGAAGTGGAATTTCCAAATTACTAAAGGAAATCAGGGAGATGAAATTAAGAGAGTTGACCAAAGAGGTAAGGGGTTGGGGATCATCAGGTTATACCTCAACTACTTTCAAGGTACTAATCAAAGCTTGATAGTGTTGGGATGCATTTTGGATTAACTCATACAAGGACATTTTTCAAAAGAATTTAGTGGAGCTATTTCACCATCGAGTTTTGAATAACATATGAATATTTTATCTTTGAGACCCCTAATATGGAAACCTTGGGATTTGGAGGAGGAATGTATTTGGAAAAGGGATGAGCCTAAGGAACAGTGACTTTTTATTTACTTTTATCCTTTTAGTTTTATGACCATGTGGCCACATTAACTATGTTGATCTAAAATATAGGTGAAGGAGGTGGTAAAGGGGGTATGACAACATCTTTGGGTTTGAATTTAGGTGGAATATTAGGAGGCATTGCAGATGCCAAAGGTGGAATAATATGAAGGTTAATGGGAGCATCAACAAAGAGAGTGTCAACATAAAAGTGTTTTTGAATGACTTAAATGAGAGATTTACAACTCTCAGTATCATGTCTAGGTGAATGATGATATATACACACTTATGTATCATTAAATCAAGATGGCTTCATTCCAAGAGGACTATAAGGCTTAATGGGAGGAAGAGTTATTATAGAATATTTTAAAAATTAACATAAGAAAAGGGTATGCGATCTTGTGGGTGAGCTCACACTTGTTATGGTAATAAGAGTGGACACCATCTATTGTTTAGGAGTTGCAAGGGTGATTTTATATGGTGCCTTGTTTGGTGGTGGTGGAGTTATGTGTTTTAATGACACTTTCTTGGTGTTAGGTATCATGGTGTTAGATGTGAAAGGCCTACCAGGTGAAAAAGGTAGTAGTGGAGGTAACTTAGCCTTTTATTTTGCTTAGATCAATGATACTCCAACTAAAGTAGAGGGGTGAGGTCATAAAATTGATGGTAAAGTTGAGGGTTGAAGAGGGAAAGATCAGTGAGATCTAGGGAGCTTCACATTTTTTTGTAGTTTAGGTTGCAAAACTCCAACTTGGGGTTGGAGAGTTAGATCTAATTTCACCTATGGATGAATTATATTAGAGATGGGGCATACACCTAAAGGATTGATCTACTTTAATGTGGTAGATGCCTATGAGGGTGAGGGTTTTGACATAGATGGATAAACTTCTAGTGATTTTGGTGAAGAAGTTTTGGCTTTGTCAAATACCTTGGGGTAAAGGGTAGTGAGATGGTTAGTGTTAAAGGTCAAAACTCATTGTGTTGTAAAAGTATTTATAAGTCAGTCCCAAAATGCCATGTGATCTAGCTTTGTGGAGTTAATAAATTCAAGACTTTTCACCAATTGTGAGAAGGGTTTAGATGACATTGATGTAGGCCTTATAGTTGCATCTTTTAAAGGCTAAGGTATTTGGTAAAGAGTGAATTTTTTGCTCTCTACTATTTTGGGCCTAAGATGAGAAAGAGCTGTACTAGGGTCTTCTTCAATAGAGATAGGAGAAGAGGTATGGTCTTCCATGGGTGGAGGAGAGGTAGGTGAAGAGGGTTCCTCAAGGGGGTAAAACATAGGTATTATTGCTTCCTCAACATGTGGGTGAAGAATAGGCAAAGTATGATCCTCCATAGGTAAAATAAGTGGTAAGAGTGGTGGAATTAGAGTATACACAATAGGTCTCTCATCTAATTTAGGAGTTGATAACACTAACTCTTCTAGGTACAAAGGTGGAGTGGATGGGGTACTACTCTTTATTGGTGGAGGAGAGCTAGGTGAAGAAGGTTCCTCAAGAGGGTATAGCATATGAATGATGTTCCCCTCAAAATGTGGCTATGGAATAGGTAAGGTGTGGTCTTCAAGTGGTAAGAGTATAGGTAACATTGGTGTAAAAAGAATTGGCAATATTGGCTCCTTTGGTGGAAAACGAAATGGTAAATGAGGCTCTTCCTCACGTGGGAGTGGAATGGGTGAAATAGGCTCTTCTACCTAGGGAGGAAGAATGGGTAAAATAAATGCAATTGACTATGGGGGAGGAGTCAATAAAATGAGTGCCTCATGTTGTGGGAGAGGTTGAATTAGAGGTAAAGGAAAGACCATATTAATTGTATGGATATTATGATCACATGAGTTAGTCATGGTCTGAACAATATTTTGACTGGGTGAATGGTTAGGAAAAGGGTGTCTGAACATGTCCATATTTTGATTAGGGGGTACATTAAGATTATCCAAGATGAGACCACCCCTATCAAGCATGTCTTGAATAATGTTCTTGAATGTCTTACAATTATTACAATTGTGGCCTTTAACTCAATGGTAGCCACAAAACTCATCTTCCTTGTACCAAGTTAGAATAGGATGGGAGGGTTCAAACTATATAGGAGGTTTGATTTGAGGAAGGGTTATGACACCTTATTGCTATAGTTTTTCCAAAACAAATGTATATGACTCCCCAATAGGAGTGTATTGTCTTTGTTCATACCATTATTGGAATTACTTGGTTGGATTTTGGGAAGTCAAGGAATTAGAGTGGTTTGTGGTTGTGGAAGAAGTTAATTTAACAACCACCGCATTGGTAGAGCCTTTAGATTTTTGGTTAGAAGGATAGGTTTTAGAAGAGGAGTCATTTTATTTGGAATTGGTATTCTTATTGTGCAAATTAACTCTGCTTTCGTCTATAGCCTGAACCTCAAGTTTTTATGCCATTGTAAAGGCCTCATCAAATTTGTGAAAAGTTTGTACTTGGAGTGTGGATGAAATATGTTTTACACATGACCTTGAGAAGATCTCAATAAGCTTAGGTTAGGGTAAAGAGGAGATTTGATTGATCAAGCCTCTCCAATGAGTGACAAAATCTATGATAGACTATTCATCAAATTGTCTAATAGAATAAAGGTATATAATAGAAATATTTTTAGAAATGTTAATAGAAAAATGGTCTAGGAATGTTTGTATGAGTTAGGTAAATGAGAAAAGGGAGTGCTGAGGTATAGATCTATACCAATCCAGGGGGTAGTACCTAAAAGAGACATAGGGAAAGTGTGAAGTAGTAATGCACCATCATGTCCTATTAAATAAAAAGCATGTCTAAATGCTCACAAATGTTATTATGGGTCCTCTTTACAAAGGAAATGAGTAAATTTGGGGAGTTCCCATTAGCTTGGATAAGGGTGACTAGGTACAGAAGGATGGATGGGCTCATTACATATTTGATCATAAGATAACACATTATTTGAACTAGAAATGGATGTCTCCAGATTATACATCTTGTCCATCATCATATTAATGAGGTCTAGAGGGGGATTAGTCTAGGAGATACCCCCTAAGTTATAGGGAACCTGATAAGAAATAGAGGGACGATATGACATAGCTTGTTGAGGCTGTCTCAATGTAATGTAAGGATAATGAGTCATAGGTTGGGGGTAGAAAGAAATGGGGCTTGTCCCATTAGGTTAGAGACCATGCTTTGGTTGGATGTTTTTATTATAGGTTGGTTTATTGGCATGGTTAGACTAGATGAAGGATGACACGTAACTCAAGTAATTATAGGTGTGAGAGTAGATGGAATATGTACCACCAAATCCTAAAATAAAGTGAGACTTGACTAAATTGCTTATGGTTGTGAAAGTAAGGAAGTCATGCCAGGGTTTAGGTGGGATTGGGTAGTTGGTGATGCTAAAATTTGGGCATTGTTTATGGTTGGGTTACTTATTAAGGTGATGGCTTGAGTACCATGGGGAAAATAGTATAGGCAACTAAAACTAAATTTATCTCCATTAGATAGGTTGGCATACCATAGATTGGGTCACCCAAAGAATTATGGGTTTGGCTCATGGCAAGGTAATGCTAAAGGGATACCACATTGTGATCAAAAAATTAGCAAAATCTTGATCTCTTTTAGGCACAATAGGAATTTGGTTAGGGCTTGGAGTATGCTCTATATCTAAAGTATGCTCAATGGTAGAATTAGAAGCAAGAGGGAAAGGTGGAAATGGTTTCCAAATTATGTAATTGGAAAGAATTTTGGCTTCAAATCATGTCAATACCATGCAAGAAGAATTAAGAATAGTCTTAATACTCTACATTAATGATAAAATAAGAAAAAACTAGGTTTGGTTGAAAGTAAGGTGGTTGTTTTAGCTTTCTATTTTGAGCAAATCAAAATTACAAAGTCACCAATGTTGGTCACTTGATTGATATTGGTAGTAAAAGTGTGTCGATGTCAGTGGGATTAATCGATGTCGATAGCTAAAGTCTATCAATGTTAGTATAGTTAATTGATGTCAGTCACAGTGATAACCTAGGAGATGGAAAATCTAACATTTTAGTAATCTAGAGGTAGAATCTAGGTAAAATAGAGGATGAAAGAGATTTGTGTAAGAAGGAAGAACACTTAAAAATCATGATATAACAGGTTATACAAACTGAGTATTATAAATAGTGTTGATTTTATGAATCAGTGGAAAAATGTCCTTACCAACTCCAAAATATAGAAGGCAAAAGAAAAGTAGAAAAATAACATACAACCACCAATATTAACTCCGAGAGATTAATTATAGTCTCGTGTTGGCTTATGCCTTAATTAGATAGTGAGAAGAGAATTTGATTATTGAAGGTACTAGAAAGCAATCTAGAGCTAGTTTTAGGTTAATTTTAGTGCTCAAGAGGAAATTTGTGTTAGACTAGGTACATGGCTTATTATAGGAGCTTTCTCCCCACACTTCATGGACCTAAAGCCAAGCTAGGCTACTTAGCCAAAATATACCTTCTACCTAGATTTTATACTCCACCAGAGAATGGAGTGGGTTCTCCCCCTTGGTGGTGAATTCTAAGTAGGATAGATGGGTAGGGTAAGGTGATCCACCAGGTGATGAAATCCTGATGGGCCTTCTCTCACGTGAGTTTAGATGCTTTTTTTTTGTGAGTGTGATATGGTTTTGTAACATAGGTGCACTAAAATTCATTCTTAATGCTTGTAATTAACTAGGTGAGCTAATATGCAATAAGCAAACAATGAAGTGCAGTAACTTTTAAACCCCAATCTAAAAAAATTAGATTTGAATGAAAATAAAGATAAAATAGGAGTAGAGAATGAAATTCACTATTCTAATGTGCATGTAAGAAATAAAATAAAGAAGATTTTTTTTTAACTTGTAAGAAAAATGATAAATTGATTTTAAAGGCAAATAGAAAAGAAGAGTGGCAAGGAAGAAGAAATTTTAGTTTATTGTCCTTAAACAGAAAATAAAATGTTGAATTTTTTGTTTTGAGAGAGAAAATAAGGAGAAAGTGAAAGAAATGAATTTTTCACTATAATGCACTTATATGAATGATTAAAACAAGTAATGAACCCAAAGAAAATTCTAGGGTCCCATCGGGAATGCCAAAAATGTTTTGTTAAAATTTGTCTATTTCAATTCTAAAGAAAAATAGAGAAGAAGGATAGGGATAAGTGATTAGAATGAACTCGGATTGGTTTGTGCGCTATATCCATATGTTGTGAACACTCCTCTTTGGCTAGGGAGGACTACTTACAAGTAAGAAAGCACTACCACAAATGTTTGTTAGTAGATAAATGAGTGGGTTGCCAAGCTACATGCTTGTTCTAAGAAGTGTCAAAATTCCTTAGAGATGACAGTCCACTTTTGAGAGACAAAAGAGTAATAAATAACCAAGTGAAAGAAAATGAGATAATAAAAAAGAGATAATGTTATTGTTATTCACAACCTAAGTGCAGTAGAAATTAATAGAATGTAGGTGGTATATTTAGTTTGTATTTTAGAAGTTATTTGGATAGGTCTTAGAAGGGTTACTAGAAATCTATAGTTGTTAATGTCATTGAGGTTTTTGAGGTATTGAGGAAGTATGATAGACATCAATTATTCTAATGAGGTTGATGAGGAAGGTGACCAATATCAGTAGGGGTAATAATTGGCTAAGAGTTTTTAGAAGGCTTTTCTTGGTTTGGGAAATGGTTTTGGTCAAGTTTGGAAGGTTGGGAGAGAGTTATGAGAGAGAGTAGTGTTTGGATTGATCTAGTCAGAGGTTTGGTGTGTTGAAATAAAGGGGAAACAAGTGAGGAAGCTTTATAACTCCATGGAGGTTCTGTTAGGAATGTGTAAAGTAATAAATAGCAGATGTAAAGGAGTTACAAAGTAACTACTGAAAGACTTATAGAATAAGTGATTTACTTAGTTGAAGTGGTGACTAAATGATAAGTGTCCAATGGATGGCCCTTATCAAGAAGTCTAAACTGATGCCTTGAATAGAGATAACAAGTGGGTGTTATTTATTCTCAAGAGATTGGTTCCTAATCTAGGTTGACTTATGCAAGGTAACAATAAGCCAAGATGTTGAAAGTTGAATGCCAAAATCCTATATGCAAATAAGAATGAGTTTTCTTGATTTTTTTTGGCCTAAACATTAGTTTGGAGTTTGGCTTTGGTGATCCCACCAACATCAGTCATGGGTTGACCAACATCAATGGCATTAAAATAGGTAAAATTACTATCTTTAGCCTATTTTCTATTGTTTATCATGCCAAGTGCGGTATCTACTATAAAATGGTAGAAATAAGAGGTTAAGAAGGATAAAGTTGGTTAGGATTTTATTTTTGGGGTGAGAACAAGTCTTGAGTAGTTAGGATAAGCAGACTAAGTCTTGAGGTGACTCATCACGTGAGAGTTCATCTTAGGATGAGGTGGCTAGGTAAGGTGGCAAAAGGGGTTTTTAATTAATTTATTTAAATATTTTAAATTAATTAAATATGTGAGGGTTAAAAGCATGGGTTAGGAAGTCTAATAATGATTATTAAAAAGGGCTCAAGGGGGGCCTCAACATAGGGAGTTATGCATGTGTGTGATGTAATTTTGGTGTCTACATGAGGTCTTTAGGATTTGGGTATGTAAAAACAATCATTCAGGGTTGTGTCACAATTGAATATTTCTATCAAGTGTGTGAAAGTTACTCTTGATTACTACATATAAATTTAGAAAGTTTTTCTCACTCTATTTGATCAAACACACTTTTTATACTAATACTTGTTTAGAGGTGATAATCACTGGTGCAGGGGTAGCTGATAGGGATGTTTTGATAAATAACTTTTTGTATAACTACACAAAATCATAGTGGTTTTGGCTCTCCTTATTTCATATATATATATATAAAGAGTGATCAATCAAACCCAAAGAAAATCAAAAGGGGATCAAAGGCTCATATGATGAAATAAGGTCAATATACCATACATCATGTTCACATAAATGAAGGAAGAAAAGAGAAAGAATCAAAAGGTATCTCTAATAGGGATATGGATGTGTGGTTGATAGTAGAGCATTGCCTGAGCTCCCTTGATTTAATTATCTTCCAAAGAACTAGATTGAAACCTATAACTACTCCAAGTCTTTATAAGGATCCTCACAAAAAAGGTTAAATAACATCAAGTTAGCACACACAGATCCATGGATACAAAGTCAAATATGTTGTATGATGTATTTGGGAGTCTCTTTATTATATCTGATTCAAATATTTTTCTCTGGCATGGTTCGTGTCTGATTTGAAATTATTAACCAAAGTTCTAAGTTCTCGAATACTCATAAGTATTCCCCCTTTAAGTTGTCATTTGTTTTACCCAAACTTCCCCCATTATTTTTTTAAAAAATTATGGGGACCCACTTTAGTTTGATTTGGCCTTGATTTTTAAGTTTTACTCTTTGTTTTGTGGAAGTTTTATTAGATTGTTCCTTAATCTCAACACTCATAATTACAAATAATGATATTTTACATTTTGGACTAACTTATTAGTGTCTTTTGAGAGTTTTTTACTTATGTAGGTTTTGTACTTATCACAAGTTAAAATTTTTGAAAATATTAAAGTTTAAAATTTGGCTGTTGAACATTTTATTTAGTACTTAAGTTTAAGTAATTTCTTCATCAAAGATTTTTTTTGAAACTTGTGTTCAAGATTTTGTTCATTAGAAAATTTGTTCAAGACAATCTTCATCAAATTTTGTGTTTGGATATTTTATTCAAGACTTGTTCATCAGGTTTTTGTTTGGAAATTATGTCCAAGATTTCACTTATTAGTGGCCGGTTTTATTCATAATTTCTTCATCAACTTTTATTTGTCAAAATTTGTGTTAGGGATTTTAAACATCAGACATTTTATTCAAAGGTATTATTTAAAAACTTTGTTTGAAAGTTGTTATGAAGTATTTAGTATTTATACATTATTTTTAGGGTTTATGTTTAGAGAATTTGATTCAAAATATTTGTTGGCTCAGTCTCAACATGAAACTTGACTCTCAACTGCCAAAAGCCTACTAGACTTAGCCAGAAAAGTAGAACTACTTTACAAAACTTGTCAATGAACATAAAGATGTGGCTTCCCCATTAAATAAATTAATAAGGTTTAAATTTTTTAGATAAATAAAATATATGAATGTTAGGCATTAAAAGTGCATGAACTAGAATTAAATGTAAAATCTATATTATTGACTTGCAGTTATTGATGTGTTTATTTGATTACCAACAAATTCTGCGCTCAATTTCTACTCTATGAACAAAGCTTTATCCAATTGTTCATCAAATACAAAGATGCAAATTTAATAAAGTAATTTTCAAAGTCTAAGAAACTAACTTTGATCAAAATATTAAAATTACAATAACTTCATCATCTTGAGTGTTTAGAGAAGTACTACCACCATCCCAATTTTCCATTAAGGATTCTATATAATATACAAACATTGTATTTTATGCCATAATATTAAATGATAGGTATGATAATTATTTAGACCTATGGGATGCCATTGATGAGGTTGAAAAATTTTCTCATGAAGGATATTTATCACTAGTACATCACCAATTGGTGACAGAACTACTCTCTCTCTCAAGAGATAAGGATTGCACTTTGTGATAGCCAAGATCGAGGTCATGCCATATATCAACCTAGTATGAAACTTGATTATTTATAAAAAAGTGATGAATGACATCTTCCTACATCACATATATCACAATATGGTCATGTATTACATCTTAGGTGATGATATATAAAGGTACTTATCTTTGCCAATTCTGGATGTAATATTTGATATGCATAGGGTGGTATCATGTAATAAGAATAATTCAATTATAAAAAATATAAGATCATGGATTCTTCTTCAATATTCTATTATCTTGAAGGAAAAAACTCTCATTCCTATCAACAAATTCAAAATGGGGGTCCACATCAAGATGGACCTTTTGAATATACTATATGGCATGCTGAGCATCCATTTTCTCCACCTGGATTGGGTGCCACTTCTAGACATGTTTATGACCTCAAACATGAATTTTTACCTAGGAGATAATATTAGCTTTAAGCTAAGGTAAAAATCTATATGCAAAATCAAAACTTTTGATATAGCAAGCCATTTATATGATGTCATATCTCCTCAATGTAGTAATGGGAATGATGTATAGGGACTATGGGGAGCTTTGGAGCCCAACAAATGAATGCATAAAGAATCACATCTATAATTACTTTTAATTCATGTACATATATGTTTCTAATAATTACATCACCCAAATTATAGAGGATATATATACTCAGGTATGGCAAGCCATCCATGAGGCCCCACTACCTAGGATATCGAAGAGTATAATGGATACATTGGCACGTTAGGGTAACTATTGGCTATACCCAAATTATATAGTGATTATGGTTATTATAAATAAGCTCAACCCAATTTAACTCCTCAAATGCATGCTTGATAATCTTACAAATCAAGAGATTAAATTCTAGCTTTGGTGTAGTGTAGAAGAAGATCTAATAAATCAAATTAAAAGCACATTCTATGGGTCCCATATGATAATAGGATGAATGTTATATATAATGAGAATAACTTTTAGTGATGTGGGAAATAAAAGGAAACATTATCAATTGGACATCTTGCCTCATAGAGATTGGTACCCTCATGGTCAGATTAAAAAACATATCTAAGGATTTGGTATTCTATACCAACACATTCCTTGTGACCATGATTTTTTGTTCTTAAATGAAAAAGATGACACCCAAGTAATAGAAAGGGCATAAATTACAGGGATAAAATAAGAAAATTTGAATATTATTCAAGGAGAAACTTCATTTTTTGTTTAATAAATGCATACAAGGATTCCACCCCTGGAGGATGGCATACTTTGGACTTTTGGGTCAATAGACCCATGTAATTGATAGAATAATAAGGAGATCCTTCTCAAGAATCTCCCTAAGTATTGAAGGATATGAAAATAGAGCTTGGTGTGAGTGAAACTAAGAATAGAGGGGCTCAAGATGATCCAATTTTTTTGGACTCATCTAATTCACAAAACCAAGATCACCCAGCTACATTGCCTATGTAAGAGGTTTATATGACCTCAGTTTAGTGAGAATCCTCCCTAACTAAAATGACTATAATTTGATATAAGAGAAAGTAAAGGGATATTACCCTCACATATAACCCAATCACTGATGAATCATAAATACACAAATCTTTAATTTAGTAGCCAACACTAGTAGAACAAGAAATGGATAAGGAGGAGGAATCAGAAAGAGCAAAGGAAATAAGCCTTATAGATGACAAAGGGAAAAAGACAAATGAAAGGTTACCAATCAAGTAAGAAGGCTCAAATTTCAATCACTTCATCCCTTATTTAATTTGGTTTAGTTCCCCTTTCTTTAATATGTTCATTTTATTCAATTCCCCTTAGTGTTGTGGAAAAAACACCTCTACTCACACTAAAGATAGAGGATGTTACTTCTACCTCTATTTTTTCTATTCCCGCAATATTAATAACCATATTGAGTTATTTCCACTTCTATGGAAACTCCCTTAGAGATTTACTTAGTCCAATGTAAGATTAGAAGGAGGAATTCTAAGAAGGTTGAAACAACATTAGCATGCTCCCAACTCTATGTCTCATATACCCAAATAAACTTGCCAATGCCTTCGACCAACTCTTCCCAAGGTACTACTATAACATCTTTAGGTATGGCTAAAATGGGTAAATAGGTATATATAGTCCACCCAATACCCCAATATGGATGTGTGGATTGGTCTAAAATCATATAGCCCTCCATTTTTGACCCAGTACTCAAAGGAGCTTTAGAGAAAGAATCATAAGATCAATTGGTTGAGACCACAACTAAGGAAAAATAGCCTTTAAACCCATGACAACTGGTCATCCCTCCATGGGTAGCTAATATTAGACCAAAGGCTTATTGGAAACCAAATTTAAATATCATAGAGTTGCCTTCTATAAGATCCATGTTTGATAAACCCTCAAGAAGCATCCAAAGGGTTAGGAAGAGGAAAGTGGAGGATGAAGGAGGGAGGTCATTTTTAAAGAAATATATGAAGTATTTGCCTTGGCCAAAAGGAAGAACCAGTAATTAGGGAAGTCCCTATCCATTTAATAATTTAAGTCACTTTCTAAAACTCATAAGGATGTTATGATTGCATTACATGAGGGGACTAAAATAGCCAAGCAAGAGTTTGATCAATAATTAGAAAAAATAAAGAAGTAACATCAAACAATCCATATCCCTTAGAGAATTTGTACCAAAGTTTAGTAGGTTACATCAAATATATATAATGATCTTCAAGAAATTCATAAAATGAGGGTAGAATTTACTCCCCACATAACCCAAACTCATCAATTATTTGATTTTTTGAAACAGGATGAGAATAAATTGAAGTTATTAATTATTTATACTACCAATAAGGTGTATATCCATTTTGATTTGATGACACCATTAGAGGATTCAGATTCACTAAACTTGGTGGTAATTATGACTCATGAGGCTAGAGAGTGGTTCATAATATTTGGGGTAATAATGCCCAAGTAACAGGAACATGAAGCTCTCATTTTACAAATCCTAGAAGAATTTAATCTATCAAAGTTAAGTGATACTAGTAGTAAAATTATTAGTAGGATCAATTTTGATCAACTCCTTCAAGTAGCATCTTAGAATTTTAGGCAAAGTATTTAGGGATTAGCACCCAAATACGTTGAAGCTGAGTTGATTTTTTCTAAGAGAAGGTGATGGAAGTAGAAAATTTCAAGATCAACTTCTAGAACACAAAGGTGGAGCATGCCAATCTCTTTGAATAGCTAAATAAGGTGCATAGACCCTCATTAATCAACTTGGATATTATCAAACAAAAACATGATGCAAGAAAAAAAAATTATCTTGAGTTGGAAGTAAAGAAAAAGACTAATGTTGTAACTTCTAGTTCAACACAAGTATCTACATCAATGAATCTAATAATCAGTACATCCATGCAAATGCCCATATAGCCTTAGTTCAAAGGATAATTTTGTGTACACAAATATAAGAGAATTATTTTTTTACTCATATTCTTCTTTTGGTTATAACTTGAATATGAAAGTTGTCTAATTTTTTTGTAAGAATGCACATGTTGCATTACATTGTAAAGGCTAACTTTATTTTTGATGATGGTAAGTTAACTATGAATATGTGTCCATTCAATTTTTAAACTAAAATTAGACTTGAGGTTATAATTAAACCATGTAATTACAATTTTTCATGTACTTGGAGGATTAGGTGACCCCTCTCAAAGTCTATATATACATCTAGAGCCCTCATTTTAAGGGTTGAAAAAATCAATACAAGATAAATTCAATTTTGATTGTCACACATGTTTTGGTTCATTTTCTTTCTAAACTTTGTGTAATCAAGTTTTAAATTTTTGGTTGTTTGATTTAGTAGTTATAAGTATGAAATAGATATGAATAATTCCATTTTTTATAATTAATATGTTGATTTTAGATGTGCAATAGATATTGAAGAGTTAGCAATATTATTAATTATATGTAAGTAGGTTGATTGTCTCATATTTTCAAGTGTGTAGAGGTGTTTTTTAAAGATATAGTATTATATGTGTGTAAAACAACTAACCTAGATAGCTTCCAAATATGAGTCATAATCTTCTAAGTGCAGGTGAGCAAAAGCAACCCCAAAAGGACTAACCTTTGATTGAGACTTTCAATTTCCCTATATCAAACTATCCCAACCTACTTGACTATGTTTGTACGTGTGCGTAGTAGTTTTTAACAAAAATTGGTTCTAAAAAATCTTTTCCATGAAGGACCATCCTAAAAGGTAAATTTTGAAGTCATAGAGCCCTTCATTTTTTCTTTACCCTTTCCCTCTTTCTGAAGTTTATTTCTGAGATCTGCCCACTTTAGATTAGTATTCACCCATATACTAACTTACCTAGTTTTGAATTAATTTTAGATATCATTTATCCATAAATAATCTTGGTTAATAACCTACATTCTCTACCTATTATTTCACCACCTGGTTGTTCAACTACATACATATAACTCATGCCTTGGACTAGAGTTTACCTCCATTATGATCCTAAAATGTTAGAGGCTACCTTGTTACAAATTTATGTGCATAAATACCACATCAACACTACCTTTGGTCCTTTTTTGGACACTTATCATGAATTTTTAAACTCCCTTATTTTGAAATTTCAGTAGAAATCATCACCCAACTCCTTTGGTATATTAAAACCCCTTGGTTTACTATACCTATCCTTGCTCAAATGGCTCAAAACTTGAGTTCAAATTCATCAATGCACTTTCTATCCATGAAAATAATTTTCATAACTTATAAAATCTGAATCAACTCATTTGGATTCATCAAACAACCCCCAAAACTTCATCTTGCTCCCCAAGCTCTCATAAGCCTTCAAATCCTTATAACCCTAAAAACCTGTGAACCTCCTTATGTAGAATAATGTACAAACGCTCTTGGAGAAATAGGCCTATATTTGACTACCCATTATCTATTAAATTTTAATTCCAAGTTTCATGACCTAAAACCACGTGGAAGTGTCCTTTTTTGTTTTTCTGTTTCCCCAATTAGACCTCAATTGGGCCTCCATGACTAGAATATTGAGTTTCTACTCCATATCTCTCAAACATAAGTAAAAATACCAAAAAGTGTGTCATTAAATTTAATCAACCTATAAACAACCTCCATGCCAAGTCTGATGTCCTAATACCTTGTGTAGGTATGAGAACCATGAAATGGTCCAAGAAACTAGTCCCTTCTTAGCCTATTTTAGACTGCTCTTTAAGACCATACTTGTATGTGTACTTTCAAGATGGATTGTATGTATTTTTGGAATTTTTAAGGTACACTACATCCCAAATCATCCTCCGTAATAGTTTTCAAGTGTTTCATTGCTCAAAACCATGAAAAACACCTTAAAACCTTGTAAAATGTGACATTAAATATAGTCTGTATAACTACAAGTATAGGCAATTTACATGTTGAGGACCTTGATAGAGTCTAAAATGTTTTTTTATAGGTTTTATGAAAAAAATAAGTTATTTCATGAACTTTTGAGACTGATATTTCACATTAGGTCCCTATTAGGATTTTAGCAAGGTTTAAACCTATGTGGGTTCTTAATGATTGTTCATAAACCTTGGGTCCTTAATTATTGAACCAATGCCAAAAATCTCAATTTCATTAACCTCTCCTATTTTCCTTAGGTTCAAAAGATCTAATGAAAATATTTTGTGAAATTCTAAGAACAAGAAGTTGGTCTTCAAGACTTTGCCATACCATTAGAGAGTAGTATATAGTCTTACACATTATTCATGAAGGTTGAAGACCTAAATTAACAATTAATGCTATAGGTCTGTAGTGTGAATACCTATTTACCACCCCTTAAAGTCACTAGGTCCTAGGGATAATTTCAAGGTCACATTGAGAAAGAGAAAGTATTCCTAAAATTGTAGTTTTGTACTTGAAAAGTTTGAGGAGGTCTTATAGGCCTAAATGGTCTTTTCTAATTTTATTTTTCTTGTGAATGCTTATTTATTATCTATGTCATCCTCATACACTCATAAATGTTCTCAAATTATCATTTCACCTCCATCAAACCAATTTTCACATGACTTTGTATATAGGTTTGTATATGTAGTCTTAGGCTTTCTAGGCCTAAACAAAACCTGTCAACATTGCCATCCTCTTTTTTGAATCTAAAGAATATAAGGTCATATCAACATTATAATATCATTTTCATGATTTTATTCTTCCCCTAAAACTAATTTTTATTTAAAAATAAGCACATCTCTTTCACTTGATTAGGCAGGCAAGCCTATAAGTGTCAAGTTAATTATGTGTATGCGGTGGTTTAGAAATCCATGTTTGGGTAAATTATGATCTTCTTTTGAATTTATATAACTAAAATTGACTCTTTTGACCTTTTTTATCACATAATCTCCCATCTCATTGTGTGTGTGGTATCTTATTTTCAAATTTAGAAACAAATTAACTGTAATCCTATAGGTGGTGATTGGAATTTTGAATATATATTGGTGTTTAGAACTCTTATACAAGTTATTGAACACCTCAATTACCTTTATCATAATATTGGGAATTTATAACCCTTTATTAATCCTCTACAACTTTTTAATAACCTTATATCTTCACAAATATACACTTTTTGATGTATGGTTGTAAATGATGGATGAGAGCCTTTTGAATATTAGGCTTTGAAAAAATGGTCTTCTTTAATTATGGTCATAAACACCTTGAAAGAAATCAAACCTAATTATAAGTTCTCTTCCATTATCCTACAAGGTTCATTATCCTTTTATAACATCTTAAAACTTCTACCTCCTTATTTTCATACACAAACCTGTGTATGAGTGCCCAAGCTTGTAAACTCAATTAAAGGCTATGACACTAGTCATTTCAATCCTATGTTAACTCTTAAATATCTTATGTGTAGCATTGTCTTATGTTTTCTCTCTTACCTACATTGAGTTATGTTTCCACACCTATTTTCTATACATGGCCATTGTTTTTTGTCCAAAATGAGGACCTACATGTTTGTAACCTATAGGTATAACCTTTTTGCTTGGATAGACTATTGAAGAAACATTCTTGAATCTTATTCATTTTGATTATGGTATCTACTCATTGTCAATTTATATCATCTTCATTGATATATTTTATATCTCTTGCTATCACTATACAATCTAAAATTTTCCCATTTATATGTACATGCATATATAAGGTTAGATCATGTGAAAGGATTTATGTATGAAAGTTGGAGTGTATATATTAATTCATGTTAATTGATGATGCAATGGGATCTATCATAATTACACAAGTGTTTAGGATCCTACACCATGTATCTCCTCTATTTTAGCATCTTCAACATGAGACCTAAGACTCATGAATGCTCATGAACCTGTGAATGATTAAAACACTTTCCAACCCTTGTTTAAGAATAAATTTATACCTAATTATCACTACCTTGGGATTACAACTTGTTTAATTTCACCTTCACATACTGTCATTTATATTTTCATTGGTATTTGGGGTTAGTTTTAGAAAGTAGGCCTATAAGAGACTGTTCATATACTTCACCTTGCCACCACTTGAGGATTGTATACAAAGTATCACTTTTCAATGGGAGATCATATGAATCATATGAGAGTGAGAATTTTTCCATGAATAATGAGGCACTTTGAAACATATGAGAATGGCAACACTTTAAACCAATAAAAACACTTGAAATTGGGATGGTATGTTCCATATTCTTGAGACAATACTTTCCTTGATGAAGTAACCTCATGAATTTGAGTTTATTTATGAAACTAACATCACATGGAATAATTTTATCTTTAAAAATAGCTCACAAATTCCATGTTCCTCCATTGAACTCTGAAGTGAAGAAACAAGAGCAAAACTAGACATTACTTGAATGAACATGACATAATTACCTCCTTACACTCTTAATGATTGTTCATAAAAGAGAGGGGATGAATCTACACACAAATGCAATAAAGTTGACTATTACTAGGACCCCATCCTCTATCAAAAATATTATCCTCCAAATTTCTCTCTCTTTACCATACCATGCATTTAAAATTTGTCTTTATGATTTTGTGAAGGGAGCAATGGAGGAGAGAGAGAGAGAGAGAGAGAGAGAGAGAGAGAGAGAGAGAGAGAGAGAGAGAGAGAGAGAGAGAGAGAGAGAGAGAGAGAGAGAGAGAGAGAGAGAGTTATTTACATATGAGACATGAAACTTAATTCCAATCATGAATGTAACCTATGAAAGTTTAAGATGCACCTTTTAACTATTTTCACCTGCAAATAGATCTCCCAAGTCTGTATAAGTGCCTATAATTACCTGTAAATGAGTGATTCTCTCAACTTGGACATTGGACTACAAGTTTCTACTGACCCTAATATTCTTTGACCATATTATTACATCATGCACATTATAACACTTATTTAAATTTTTTTCCTTTATAATAGTACATATAATTCATCCATTTTGTCTTAAAATGGTGACTTAATAATTTTTTGGATGTATAACAACATGATAAAAGGTTAATTAATAAACATATGACTTTCAAGACATATAAAAACCTTATATAAAGATTCATCTCAATGTTAAAAATAGACTACCCTGAAAAACACATTGAATTGTGAATGACGTACATGTGAGACCAAACCTTAAATAATGCTAATCAATGACTAGTATGATCACATGAAGAGCACTAAAATACCATTACAAGACCATTACAACTATATACAAGCTTGAATATCCTTATGAAAAAGTTTCAACCTATAAGAGTTGACCATTTTTACTTGGGGATCAAAATTGGTTAATAAATTAGTGATTTATAGGGGTAACATGCCTTTAATGATGATATATTAGTGGCCTTATCCTCCCATTAGGTAATGGAGTCACTATTATAGTGCAATATGAAACTGGCATGCCTATTTAAGAACCAAACTACACGACAAGAAACAAATGCACTATACCAAAGGCATTTATGGAAAGCATACAATAACAAAGTCACTCAAAACAATGTGATAAACACTTATGGAAAACAAACACACCTAACCTATATATAAAACATAAAAATAACCTTAGTATCAAGGTTTTAAGTGTATCCTCTTGACTGGGATACTTATCAATTCTCCATTAAGTCTTGATAGCTAAAAGGCATTATGTTCCTTGTAGCCAATGATAAAATAAGGCCCACTCCATGATGTATCAAATTTTGTGTGATTAGTAGGATTGGCCCTATCTTCATCCCACTTTAAAATAAGATAACCTTATTGGAAATTCGTTTCACTATCACTCCTATCAAAAAATTTCTTTGTTTGGGCTTGATAATATTCTAAAGTATGCATGGCTTCGTTTCTTTCTCCTCTAACTCCATAAATTTTATCATCCTTACCTCCATAGGATTATTTTATATTAATTATAAATAATGTGTTAACTCTAAATAATGTATCTCAAGATAAATATGTAGTTTGGATTATCTACCATACACAAAAATGTATGGTTAGTTACCTATAGATCTCTTAGAAATGACTCTATCAACCCATAAGGCTATCTTCAACCTTGTATGCCAAGACCTCTGATTGTCATCAATTACCCTCTTGATGATCTTGATCAAACTCTTATTTATATATTTTGAAATCCCATACCCTTAGGGTTAGTAATTAGAGGACGTACTTAGATATATTCCATCCTCATTTTCCCATTCACTTGTCTTTACACCTATGAATGCCAATTCATTATCAGATATGATGGTTGATGGTGTTCCAAACCTAGTCCCTATGCTCTTGTATAAATCAAGGACTGATTTTTCATTAGCTTTCTTAAAGTATACTACATTTACCCACCTTTTAAAATAATATGTGGTTGTGAGTACCCACTTTTGACCTGCAGTTGAGGGAAGGTTAAGCGTGCCTATAATATCAATCCCCCATTACATGAATGGTTGGTCAACTTCAATGGGATTGAGGGGTAATGTTGATAACCTTTGATTTATAAGGAATAGAGCACACTTTTCACACATTATTACCCATGTATAGTAGTCCTTGAATAATCTAGGCCAATATTAGCCTACTCTCATGATTTTTTCTATTGTTCTTTGAGGATAAAATTTACCACCTGGAGGCTCATCATGGAATTGTTCCAAAATTATGCTTCTCTGCTTAATATCCACACATATAAACAACATACCATTAAAATATTTTTTGATAATCACCCCATATAAAATTACATAGGGTATATATTTAATTCTAAAGTGTCTCCTCTTTGAGTTATCTAAGTTGGTTGGACACTCACCTGTTTGCAAGAAACTTATCATGTTTTGTATCCAATTTGTAGTATGTGAAGGTGTTTTTACTTTGGGATCATATTCTAGTACTAAATATTCCTCTTTTTCCCTTGAAGTTCCCATGTTGGGTGTTCACATAAGCCTTTCCCTCTTACTAATTTGGTGACCGTAAGCTCTACATCATATTTTATCACTTTAGTAATTGAACCTACCATCTTCTCATTCAATTCCTTATTGAGAAGGAAGTCTTTAACACTTGGGTGAGTTACCATGATGTTTATCTTGTTTTTTGAGACCATATGTATAGAAATTCTAAAGATTCTTATGACTATCAAGCCTTGATTCTTTACAAAAGTATATCTCTTCATAGTCTTCAAGCCCTTGACTAAAGAAAATAATGTGTTGTTCATATCATTGATTATGTTGTTGCATTAACATGTTAGATATGGTGTCAATATTATATAAATCATATAAAATAATTCCTATAATAATTTAGGATTCATCAAGGTAGGTTCTTGTGTTATAACTTGATTTATAGCCTCAATGTTACTTCTCCCTTATTTAGTCCAACCAAATGTTTGATGTTTCTTAGCATGGATATCAAAGGAATCACAAGGTTTTAAAAACTAGGTATAAACCTTATTATGTAGTTTATTTTATAAATTAAACTTTGCATTCTCTTCTTATACAATGGTGGAGACAAGTCCAAGATAGATTTCACTCTTTTAGGGTCTATGGTTAGCCCTTCCTTTGAGACAATGTGTCCAACTAGATTGCCCTTATGGACTATAAAAACACATTTTTTAGGATACAAAGATATCCCAAACTACCTACACCTCTAAAAAATTAGTATTAAATGAGCCAAGTGATCACAAGCATCTTTTTTTTAAAAAGTGATATCATCAAGGTACACTAACACCATCTTATTAATCAATCCTTGGAAGGCCATGTCCATGGATTTTTTAAAGGTATCCCATAAATTAGATAGTCTAAAAGACATATTATTTTAGGAATGTGTGCCTCATTTGGTTTTAAAGGTAGTTTTATATTGGTGCTCTTCCTTAACCAAGACTTGTTTATAACTTAAATACCCATCTAATAGTGATAAGCATTCAAACCCTACAACCATTTGAAGTATTTATTTTATTAAAGGTAGAGGGTGATGATCCTTCAAATACACCCTATTTAAATCCCTAAAATCAACACACAATCTATCTTCCCCACTCTTCTTCCTCATAAGAACTAGATTATCAATCCATGAGCAGTGCTTAATAAGAAAGCTAATGTTTGATTTAATCAACTTGATTAGTTCCTTCTTAATCAAAACCTCAACCTTAGGATTTATGGGTATTTTCTTTTGTCTTACCAGTTTTACACTTGGATCTAACTCAATGGTGTGTTGAGATAGACTAGGGTCAAAACCCTTAAGGTTACCATACTCCCATGCAAAGACATCTAAATATTTCCTTCATTCAACAAATGTAGCCTTCTCAAAGTTAGTACATATATTTCTAATCTTGAGGATTTTTTATATGAATATTTCAACTCTTTCAAAATGATCCTTAGTTGCATACATTCCTAATTTTTCTTTTCTCACTTGATCTTCTTCATTGAAAATAATTTCAAGGGTCACCAATCCTGTAAGAAGTTTGTTATACTACAACTATGTTATTTTGTCACCATATTGTCTTTAGAAATTGGCTTGATTATTTAATGAAAACTTAGGTTTCTAACCTATAAAATATTTGATCTACCTATCACTACCAAATACTTGCCAACTTGCATTGTTATCTAGAATAGATTGTCTAACTAATACCTTGACATGTGGCTGATGTTTCCCACTTTTCACATAATTTGGGATATCAAAAGTATCTCATACTATTAATCATATATCATCATACTAATTACTCTCTCTTGGGACTAATTTCAAGTTGAAGGCTTCAAAGTCTTTAGTGAGATCCCAAATCCTATGCTTGTATGCCTTCAACAATGGATTTTATTGGAACACAACTATCTACTAGATAGGGGTGAATCAGTAGATTGAATAAATTAGTCTTTTTTAAATAATTTAAAAATAAATAAAATAGAAAGGATATGTAGATTAAAATATATATGCAAAGATCACACACACAAAAACACATAACACCATATGTATACATGGAAAACCCAATATGTAAAAAACCATAGTGAGAATAGCTATTAGAATATACTATTCTAATCTAGCCTCATAATAAATAACCTCATTGGTTACAATGTTTAAGGGAATTGAACCTAAGGAGACACCAATTCCTTGATTTAATAGTACCTACTCTAAGGAAGCACCAAATCCCTAACTGATCACTAGCTTAGCTTATTTGATGGCACTAACCTATCAAATCTATAATGGAGTTAAAAATCCAAATTAAAAAAATGATTCAAATGAATCCAGTTTAATTCTCTATTATAGGTTTGGTATGTAATTGCTCATGCTCTACACATCTCTCTTCTCTTCTCTTCCACTCTCTTCTCTGCCCCTCTATATTTGTGTCTCTACATTTCTCTTATTCAACACAATTTAATAATACCAATAGTATTTACTTATATCCTAGATGTTATATATACATATATATATATATATACACACACACACAAACACACACACATATATATATATATAAGAATTTGATCTAAATTTTTGCATCTTCTCTGGGTTCACACTTGCTTGCTAACACATCATGCTCAGTTCTATTGGACTTCAGTTCCTATATTTAATAAAAAAATTCTTGTGTCTTGAACTCATGCTCCACCACCATGATTCTTGGTCTCATTACTATTTTTAGCATATACTAGGATCCAGTTTTGATGCACATGCCATATTACAAAAATTTGATTGATTACAAAAATCAACCAAAGATTTGATATTTCCATAGTCTATACAATAGTAACAATCATTTTTTTGGAAAAAATTATGTTAAAAATATTATTACTACAACAATAAAATTCATTATTTTTGTCATAATTTATGGCTTAACTACATGTTCCTACATGTTCTACCATTTGACCATTGGGATGATAATATCTTTAAATACTGACCATTGATCTTAAGTTTGGTTCTATGATCTGATGACCCTCATTCAATTTGCTCAACTTCAAATGCATCTATTTGATTAAGCTATAATAGGCTTAAGCACTCTATTAGATCTTTATATGCTTCTAGACTTTAACTTCTATTTATCAGTAAACATCGAACACTTGGTCTAATATTGACACTTCTTGAGACTTTTAAACACTTACACTATGTCAAAATCATCAAACTAGCTCAACCTTTAACTCACCTCTGTCTCATTAAACATTGAGCACTTTATCCCATTAAGTCCACTCACTTTGTTAGATCTTCATTGCATGATCAACCACTCACTATTTAATATTTTTACAAGCTTGAAATTTATCTCTAATGAGCTCCTACAAATGTGACACTTGGCATTAGTGCATGCCTTATGCACATTACTATCAGTTTCCACTATTGAGACACTTGGCATTCTTGCTTTTCTCATTGACTATTTAAATTTAAATTTCTCCATAGATCTACTGTGTAAGCTCCATGATTGTGACACTTATCACTAACACATTTACTAGGAGGTACATTTGACATAGTGATTTCAATGTGCATAATTGGATATTCAATGTATGATTAAGTTTTCACTGTTAGATCAACTAACAAGCTCAAATTTTACCTTGTGTAGATTTGACTAAGTATGGGGACCTTTTCAATATGTGTAGAAGGCTAAATTTTCACCTTCATATCTTTTGCTTTGCTCATCCACCTATTCTAAAATTTGGACCATATAAACAAGTTATGATAACGAACAAACCCATATGACCATCTCTACTAGATATAATTCCATTAATCTACTCATTCATATTCTTTTGCCATAGAGCTAACTATGCTTAGAACTACCTGGAATGCCAACTTTATTCTTGCATAAATTTTTATGCACTTCATCTCATGACATGTAATTTAGCACATAAGATCCTCTCATATAAGGGATTCCATCCATATATTAATTTGATCCAAAAAAAATTATACGTGTAAGATATGACATCATAATAATTACTACACATCTTTTTATTTCCATCTACAAAATTGACTATGGGAAATCACTGTTAAAATGCCTGGGAACTCAACTTTACACATGCATATCTTTTGTTATGTTAGGCAAATATATGAATAAAACCATATGATCATTTTATCCTGACACATACATGTGTGTGAATGCTAACCTCATCAACATGCTTACTTGGCTCTATTTAAACCCTTTTGAAAATTTGGATAAGTATGGAAACTTAGTGAATTTTATCTGAGTAGTCAACTTTACATCCTCATATCTTCAACTTTGCTTCATCACATGACTTAAAATCTAGCACATAAAAACTAGGGACTAATGTGATCACAACCATATGACTAACTCCCTTAGACTCATCCACACATGGAAATGGTGATATCAGCAAACTTCCTTCTTAGATTTTCTTGTCATAGACCCAAAATTTCTAGATGAACATAATGAATAACTAGATGAATTCCTCTCATGCATGCAAGCACTCCAATCATCATGAACTCTAATAGGATCCCTTGCACATCCTTAAATCACCATACTTAGTTATGAACATCAATGACATCTATAATGCCAATAATCTCCCTTTTGACATCAATGAATATAATATTGTCAACAATCTCCCCCTTTGTCATTGATGGAAAACTACATTATTTGATCTTATAATACTCTGCTCCTTCTCTAGCATAGCTTGTATTGGCTTCTAAATGTGAGCTAAACTTGCTCATACCAAAATTTCTCCCCTTAGGAAATGATACACTTACCTAAACTCAACATGGACACATTCTCTAATATTTAAAACTTTTATAGAGAACATTTGCACTTTTTCTCCCATAGAGAGCATTTGCACTTTTTCTCCCCCTTTGACATCAATGGCAAAGGGACTATGTCTCATAGTTTGTCCAAATTTTTCTCCCCCTTTATTAGATAAAGGAGTTTGTCCAAGAATCTATAACCATTAACTCATTATAAATTTACAAAAAATATGCATACCTAAGTTTCCTTTTCTCTCATCCCCCAAGGTTTAACAAAGTTTCTATGATCCTCCTCTTGGTCTCATGCCCCATCACTAACATCTAGTGATGTGATGTAGGAGCCACCACTCCCAACTTCTGTCTCAGATATTCAAATTTTTCCTTGGGAAGAGATTTGGTAAATATGTCTACAATTTAATCTTGAGTTAGCACATATTCCATTGTGACCTCTTGATTTGTAACCTTTTCTCTTAAGAAATGATGATTGATATGTGCTCTATTCTAGAATGCATCATTATATTATTTGATATGTTAATAGCACTTAAATTATCCAAAATAATAGATATTGATGATTTGTACTCTACCTTGATGTCTTTGAGTGCTTACTTCATCCACAAGACTTGAGTAAAACATGCCACTACTGCCACATACTCTACTTATGCTATATAAAGAGTAATTGACTCTTATTTTTTTCTCATCCATGAAACAAGTCTATTTCCAAGAAAAAATGCACCACCACTAGTTCTTCTTATATCAACCACACTTCCTACCCAATCAACATCTTTATATGTTGTCAAAGTGAAATCTTTACCTTTGGGATACCATAGTCCATAGTCAATCATTCTCTTGATATATCTAAATATCCTTTTCACTAAATTGACATGTGATTCTTTAGTAATATCTTGAAATCTTCCAACCATGCACATTACTTGTATGATATTAGGTCTTGTTGTAGTTAGGTATAACAAAGTACCTATCATTGACATGTATATAGTTTGATTTACATCAATGGACTCATCCTCTTTTCTCAATCTACATCCAATTATCATGGGAGTACTCATTGGTTTTATATCTTCCATTCCAAACTTATTGAGAATTTTATTTGCATACTTGGTTTGGGATATAAATATACCTTCATCACTTTGTGTTATTTGTAGACCAAAGAAGAAAGAAAGTTTTCCAAGTATAGACATCTCAAATTCATTTTGCGTTTGTGTAGCAAATTATTTTCACATTATGTTTTTTATACCACCAAAGATGATGTCATCTACATAAATAACAACAATCAACATATGGTCACCTTCTAATTTGAAGTATAGATTATTGTCTACACATCCTTTGTTAAACCCTTATTATTGTAGGTATTGGTCTAATCTTGAATACCATGCTCTAGATGCTTATTTTTTACCATACATAGCTTTCTTCAGTATACACACATAATCTTCTTCCTCTAATAGCTAAAAACTTTTAGTTGTTCTATGTAGACTTCCTTCTAGGTTCTCATTCAAGAAAGTAGACTTAACATCCATTTGATAGAATTTGAACTTATTATAAATAGAGAATGCTCAAAACATTCTTATGGATTCCAATCTAGCAACTAGAACAAATGTTTCCTCAAAATTTATGCCCTAAAATTGTGCATATTCTTTCCACACCAATTTTGCATTATTTAGTATGACAGTTCCATCCTCATCAATATTATTTCTAAAGACCCATTTTTTACCTATCACATTCTTTCTTGAAGGTCTTGAAACTAATTCTCAAGTTTTGTTATTTTCAATTTGGCTTAGTTCTTCTTCCATGGCCTTGAGCCAACTTTCATCCTTGTTGGCTTCAGCATAGCTCTTCGGCTTAATTTTAGATATTAGAGCAAAACTTACTCTTTATTTTATGCAACTCTTCTCCTTATCTAAACTCCTTAATTATTATTTCCAATGATCTAATCTATAGGATGATCCTTTTGAACAAAAAAAGAAGGTTCATTTTCATTCATTTCATCATGCTCTTCATTAGTTGCTTCATATTAATGATTTAATTCTTCATTATGGATTTGTTTGTAAGGTTTAACATGTTTTAAGCCTTCTTTAACCTTGACATTGATTTTCTCTACAATATTATGTATCCTTTTATTGTAACATATGTAGTTTTTGATTTGGGTGAAATAACCAAGAAATATTATTTCATCACATCTTGATTCAAAGTTTCCTAATGTGTCATGTTTTCTCCTGATGTAGCATTTGTTTCTGAACACTCAAGAATAATTCATAGAGGTAGGTTTTCCATACCATAGTTCATATGTAATTTTGTCACTATTTACCCTTAGTTGAACTCTTTCCAAGATATATACTAATGTTTAGACTGCTTATCTCTAGTATCCATTAGGTAACTTGGCATATTTTAGCATTGCTCTAGCCATCTCCTTAACTATCATGTTCTTTCTTTCAATAACTCCATTATGCCATGGAGTCCTTACTACAGAGTAATGCTTTTTGATTCCATAATTCTCACAATACTCTATGAACTCATTTGAGGTGAATTTTCCACCTTCATCAAATTCATTTTGCGTTTGTGTAGCAAATTATTTTCACATTATGTTTTTTATACCACCAAAGATGATGTCATCTACATAAATAACAACAATCAACATATGGTCACCTTCTAATTTGAAGTATAGATTATTGTCTACACATCCTTTGTTAAACCCTTATTATTGTAGGTATTGGTATAATCTTGAATACCATGCTCTAGATGCTTATTTTTTACCATACATAGCTTTCTTCAGTATACACACATAATCTTCTTCCTCTAATAGCTAAAAACTTTTAGTTGTTCTATGTAGACTTCCTTCTAGGTTCTCATTCAAGAAAGTAGACTTAACATCAATTTGATAGAATTTGAACTTATTATAAATAGAGAATGCTCAAAACATTCTTATGGATTCCAATCTAGCAACTAGAACAAATGTTTCCTCAAAATTTATGCCCTAAAATTGTGCATATTCTTTCCACACCAATTTTGCATTATTTAGTATGACAGTTCCATCCTCATCAATATTATTTCTAAAGACCCATTTTTTACCTATCACATTCTTTCTTGAAGGTCTTGAAACTAATTCTCAAGTTTTGTTATTTTCAATTTGGCTTAGTTCTTCTTCCATGGCCTTGAGCCAACTTTCATCCTTGTTGGCTTCAGCATAGCTCTTCGGCTTAATTTTAGATATTAGAGCAAAACTTACTCTTTATTTTATGCAACTCTTCTCCTTATCTAAACTCCTTAATTATTATTTCCAATGATCTAATCTATAGGATGATCCTTTTGAACAAAAAAGAAGGTTCATTTTCATTCATTTCATCATGCTCTTCATTAGTTGCTTCATCTTAATGATTTAATTCTTCATTATGGATTTGTTTGTAAGTTTTAACATGTTTTAAGCCTTCTTTAACCTTGACATTGATTTTCTCTACAATATTATGTATCCTTTTATTGTAACATATGTAGTTTTTGATTTGGGTGAAATAACCAAGAAATATTATTTCATCACATCTTGATTCAAAGTTTCCTAATGTGTCATGTTTTCTCCTGATGTAGCATTTGTTTCTGAACACTCAAGAATAATTCATAGAGGTAGGTTTTCCATACCATAGTTCATAGGTAATTTTGTCACTATTTACCCTTAGTTGAACTCTTTCCAAGATATATACTAATGTTTGGACTGCTTATCTCTAGTATCCATTAGGTAACTTGGCATATTTTAGCATTGCTCTAGCCATCTCCTTAACTATCATGTTCTTTCTTTCAATAACTCCATTATGCCATGGAGTCCTTACTACAGAGTAATGCTTTTTGATTCCATAATTCTCACAATACTCTATGAACTCATTTGAGGTGAATTTTCCACCTTCATCAAATCTTAAGCATTTGAGTTTTCATCAAATCTCATTCTCCACCATGGCCTTACAGATATTAAGTCTCTTAAATGCCTATGACTTGTCCTTCAAAAAGATTACCCATGTCATTCTTGAGTAATCATCTATAAATAACATAAAGTATCTTTTTCCATTGGATCCTCTTATCTTAGTAGGACCACAAAGATCAGTATGAACTAATTCTAGAAGCTTTGTAGTTGTATACTCCTTTGTTTCAAATCTAAGCCTTGTCTACTTGCCTAGTTGGCATTCCTTCCAAGTAGTGTTTTTAGGTTTGATTATCTTAGGAATGTGTCTAACACACTTATTTGAGCTCACTTTAACTAGGTTATCAAAGTTGACATGACCATTCTTCTATGTCATAACCAACTCTCATCAATCTTAACTATCAGGCATCTATTACCATTCACTTCAATAAGATTATAGATATTGCTTTCAATTTTTTCCCCTTCTAAAATTAGTCTTCCAGATCTCTTTAACTTATAGCCTTATACATTAAATTTGACCTTATATCCATTGTCACATATTTGGCTAACACTTAGCAGATTATGCTTCAATCCTTCAACCTAAAGGACATCATGTGTAATAAAATTTTCATGTATGTTCAAGGTTCTTTTACCTCTGATCTTTAATGTAGTGTTATCTCCCAAGCTAATAGATCCTTCCTTACATTTTCTTAGTTTGATGAACTTGATCTAGTCACTAGTCATATGTTTTGAGCAACCACTATCTATTTCCCAAAAATATTGCTCCTTAGCATGGAGTATAGTTTGAGAAATCATAGATTGATCTTTTAGTTTCCACACATCCTTGGGTTTCTTATTTAAAATTTTCTCCTTTTTAGAGACTTTTGATCCCTTGTTCACACTAACATGCATGCCTTTATTATTACTTTATGTTTTTTGTATTACAAAGTTTGTTCTACATTATTTAGCTATGTGACCAAAATTATTGCAATTATAGCATATTACATCTTTATCTAACAAGGGTGAAAATGAATTTATGCTTACAAAATTTGTTCACCTTTTAGATACAACTCTAAAATAAATAGCCTTATGACTAAACTAATTACAGGTATAAGAATAACCATAAAAATATGAGAAATACGTGGTCATAACATTTATTTGTGTAGGATGAGGAGCTCCTATAAAGTTTGGCTTCTTTAAAATTTTCACCCTTAAGAAACTATCTGCATTGACTAATTTTTCCTTCTTCTTTTCTTTAGGATTCTTTTCTCCTTTAGATTTATTCACATTAGTAATGTTGGTGTATGTCTTTGTGTCATTGCAAGCTTTCTCTTTCTTTTCTCCTAATTCTCCTTCTAATTTGAAGTTGTCATATAGGTTAGTAGATGTACTAGTTATGGAACTCTTTCTTTTTTCATAACCAAGACCATATCTCTTTTTTGGAGGCTTTTGAGAGTTTATTATATCATCAATAATGTTTGATCCTCCTTTCAACTTTAGACTTTTATCTATTTGATCTTTAGCTTTTTCAAGTTCTTTTCTCAAAGCCACTATCTCTTCTTTTAACTTCATGCACTCATCAGATTTAGATTGTAGTTTAGGTTTGACTACATATTCTATTCTTTTAGCCTCTTCAACTTGTGTCTTTAAGTTAACCACCATCTAATCAGATTTTTCAAGGATTTTGGATATTTTCTCAATCTCCTTTTATTCAAGCTTCTTTTCTTTTGAGTTATCTTTTCTTAGCCTATATATTTCCTCTAAAGCATATATGATTTCACACTCTAGATCCACTTATTCTTCATCTAATATTTCCACTTCTTCTTGATCCACAAAATTTGATCCTAATGTCATGAATAGGACTTCCTTTCCCCCAGCCACAAAGGCACAACCATGCTCATCATCATAAATATCACTATCATCCAATGAGTCACTATCATCTTTTGTGTATATGCCTTTCTTATTTTTGAAGAAGTTCTTCTTGGAATAGTGGGGTTTCACCTTTTTAATATTCTCTTCTTAAAAAGAGTTATCCTTTTTATTATAAGGGCATTTAGAAGTAAAATTTCCTACTCTACCATAGTTAAAGAATTTAAAGGGAAACTTACCTTTGTAACTTATAGACCCTCTTCTTAATCTTCTAACAAAGTTAGCTTCTTCTTCTTTAGTCTCCTTAGATCCTGATGTAGGTGCTTCTACCTTTACTATTTTAGATGATTTGTATGTAGCTTCTCTCTTGAAAGTATCTATCTCTCTCATTCTCATCTTATTGGTTATAAAGGTTCCATGCAACTCATCAATAGTGAGTTTATCTAGAACTCTTTCTTCTTCTATTGTAGAGATTTTAGAATCATACCTTGAGGACAGAGATTTTATGACCTTTTTGAAAATGATAGGATCCTTCATCTCTTATCTAAGGCCTCTAATTTCATTGACTATTTCATCTACTCTGAGGAGGTAGTATATAATTTGTTCTTCTTCATTTATTTCAAGGCTTTCAAACTTTCCTTTGAATGCTTATATCTTAGCCTGATTTACCTTGTCATCACCTTCATAGATGTTATATAATTTGTTCTAGATATCTTATGAATTTTGATAATGCATCACTTTAACAAACTCTAAATTAGATAATCCACAAAGGTTATCCTTCTTTGCCTTAACATTGCTCTCATATGCCTTCTTTAAAGCCTGATCAGTAAGAGTTGTAGCAGGGGATATATTTCCATTTACAACATACATCCATAAATCAAACCCTAATGAAGATAAATAAGCTTCCACTACAATTCTCTAGAATGCATAGTTTGATCCATCAAGGATAGGTGCTTTGTTTGAGGAATAGCCTTCTTGACTAGCCATTTGTGTTCACCATCCAATATCTACCTAATCTAATTAATTTTCTTTCTAGGAACCAAGGCTAGGTTAGCAATTTTTAGAACATAAATATCTAATGAGAGGGGGGTGAATCAATATATTGACTAAATTAGTCCTCTTTAAGTCCCTTTAAAAAAACAAACTAGAAAGGATATGTAGATTAAAACATATATGTAGAGATCATACACACAAAACCACAACACCATATGTATACATGGAAAACCCAATATGGGAAAAACCATAGTGAGAATCTATTTTTCTAATATAGCCTCATAATAAAGAACCTCACTGGTTATAATGATTAAGAGAACTGACCCTAGATAGACATTGATTCCTTGATTTAAGAGTACCTACTCTAAGGAAGCACCAACTCCCTAAATAAGTACTAACTTAGCTTATCTAATGACACTAACCTATAAAATCTATAATGGAGCTAAAACTCTCGATTATAAAAATTATTCAAATGAATCCAATTTATTTCTCTATTATATGTCTAGTCTATAACTGCTCATGCTCTATACATTTCTCTCTTTTCATCTCTTCCACTCTCTTCTCTACCCCTCTATCTTTATGTCTCTATATTTCTCTTATTTGACACAATTCAATAACACCAACATCATTTTCCTATATTCTATATGTCATATATATAAGCATTTGATCTAGGTTTTTACATCTTCTCTAGGTTTACACTTGCTTGCTAACACATTACACTCAATTTTTTTGGAATTTAATTCCTATCTTTAATATCAAGTTTCCTACATCTTGAACTCATGATCCACCACCATGATTCTTTGTCTCATTACTATTTTTAGCATATATTGGGATTTAGTTTTTATGCACATGCCATATTGCATAAATTTGATCAATTAAAATAATCACATTCATTATCTATGTCATAATTTATGGCTTAACTATATGTTATTACATGTTCCATCACTTTACCTTTGGGATGATCATATATTTATTTATTGACCATTGATCTTAAATTTAGTACCATGATTTGATGATTCTCATTCAATCTTCTCAAATTTAAAAGGTATTTATTTGATTAATTTCTGATAGGCTTATGCACTCTATTGGATCTTTATACACTTTCAAACTTTAACTTATGTCTATCATTGAAGATCAAACACTTGGTTTAATCTCACTACTTCCTAAGACTTTGGAACACTTGGACTCTATTGATCTCATCAAACTAGCTCAATTTTTATCTCACCTCTATCTTATTAAACATTAAGCATTTATCCCATTGAGTCCACTTGCTCTGTTATATCTTCATTACATGATCAACTACTCATTGTTTGATATTTTTACAAGCTCAAACTTTATCTCTAATGATATCCTATGAGTGTGACACTTGGCATTAGTACATGCTTTCTACACATTACTATCAATTCCCACTATTGAGACACTTGGCATTCCTACATTTCTCATCGACTATTTGACTTTAAACTACTCCATAGATTTATTGTGCAAGCTTCATGATTGTGACACTTGTCACTAGTGCATTTACTCAAAATTTCCTTTGACATATTGATTTTGTTATATGTCATTGGATCTTCAACATATAATTAAGCACTCATTGTTCGTTCTACTAACAATCTCTAACTTTACCTTGTGGAAATTTGACTACGTATGGGGACCATCTATATATGCTTGGAAGGCTAAATTTGTACCTTCATATCTTTTTCTTATCTCATTTACCTATTATAAAATTTGGAAAATATAAACTAGGCATGATAATGAACAAACCCATATGTTCATCTCTTCTTGAATCCTTCACACATGCTAAAATATAATTCCATTAATCTACTCACTCATATTCTTCTACCACAAAGTTAGCTATGCTTAGAACTAGCTGGAAGACCAACTTTGTTCTTACATAACTTCTTATTTTCTTCATTACATGACCTATAATTTAGTGCATAAGATACTATCACATATGGGATTCCATCCATATATTCATATGCTCCAAACAATTTCATACGTGTAAGATATGACATCATAAAAAATCCAACTCAACTTTTTCTTGCCATTTACAAATTTGTGTGTGGGAAAACACTATCAAAATGCTTGGGAGCCCAACTTTTTACATGCATATCTTTTGTCCACTATGTTATGTAACCTTATATTATAGCACATAATATCTAGGCACAAAAATAAAACCTATATGATCATTTTATCCTAACACCTTCATGTGTGTGAATGCTAACCTCATCAACATTCTTACTTGGCTCTGCTTGAACCCTTTTTCAAATTTGGCTAAGTATGGAAACTTATAGAATTCTAAGTAGCCAACTTTACATCCTCATATTTTTGACTTCACTTCATTTCATGACTTCAAATATGGTACATAACAACTAGGGACTAATGTGATCACAACTATATGAACAACTCCTCTAGACACATCCATAAATGGTAAATGTGATGTTAACAAATTGTCTTCTCAGATTTTCTTGTCATAGACACAAAATGTATAGATGAACATAATGAAGAACTAGATGAATTTCACTCATACACATGAGTACTCCAATCATCTTTTACCTCTAATAGGATCCCTTTCACATCTTTAAATCACCATACACAGCTCTGAACATCAATGACATCCATAATGCCAATAATCTCCCTTTGGACATCAATGATGATCATAATTCCAATAATCTCCCCCTTTATCATTTATGAAAAACTAAATGCTTTGATCTTCTATTACTTTTCTCCTTCACTAGCATAGCTTGCATTGGCTTCTGATAAACATGAACTAAACATGTTCATACCAAATTTTCTCCCCCTTAGGTAATGAGACACTTGCCTAAATTCAACTTGGACACATGCTCTGTTCTTTCAAAATTTTATAGAGAGAATTTGCACTTTTTATCCCATAGAGAGCATTTGGATTTTTTCTCCCCCTTTGACATCAATTGAAAATGGACTTTGTCTCACAATTTGTCTAAAATTTTCTCCCCCTTTAACACATAAAGGAATTTGTCCAAAAATCACCAACCATCAACTCATTAGAAATTTGTAAATAATATGCATACCTAAGTTTCATTTTCTCTCATCTTTTAGGTTTTAACAAAGTTTTTATGATTCTCCCCCTAGTCGCATGCCCCATAACTAGGATCTAGTGATGTGATCTAGGAGCCACCACTCCCAACTTCTATCTTAGATACTTAAATTATTCATTGGGAATAGATTTGGTGAATATGTCTAAAATTTGATCTTGAGTTGGAATATATTTCATTGTGACACTTGATCTACAACCTTTTATCTTAAGAAGTGATACTTGATTGATATGTGTTTGATTCTAAAATGCATCACTGGATTCTTTGATATGTTAATAGCACTATAATTATCATGAAGAATAGAGATAGGTAATTTGTACTCTACCTTGATATATTTGAGCATTTGCTTCATCCAAAATACCTTAGTGAAACATGTCATTGCTACCACATATTCTGCATCTATTGTAGAAAGAGTAACTGACTCTTGCTTTTTCTCATCCCTAAAACAAGTCTATTTCCAAGAAAAAATGCACCACCACTATTGCTTCTTCTATCATCCACACTTCTTGCCCATCTATATATGCTCTCAAAGTGAAATATTCACCTTTGGGATACCATAGACCATAATCAATTATGCTCTTGATATATCTAAAGATCCTTTTCATTTCCTTGACAAGTGTTTCTTTGGGAATAACTTGAAATCTTGTAACCATGCACACTACTTGCATGATATAAGGTCTTGATACAATAAGGTATAACAAGCTACCTATCATTGATCTATACATAGTTTGATTTGCTTCAAGGGACTCATCTTCTTTGCTCAAATTACATCCAATTATCATGGGAGTACTAACTAGTTTGTTATCTTTTATTCCAAACTTCTTGAGCATTTCCTTTGCATACTTGGTTTGTGATATAAATATCCCTTCATCAATTTGTGATATTTGTAGACCAAGGAAAAAAAATTTCTCCAAACATAGACATTTAAAACTCACTTTGCATTTGTGTAATAAATTATTTGCACATTATGTTGTTGATACCACTAAAGATGATGTCATCTACATAAACAACAATAATCAACATATGCTCACCTTCTGATTTAAAGTATAAATTATTGTCTACACATCCTTTGTATAACCCTTTTTTTTTGTAAGCACTAGTCTAATCTTGAATACCATGCTCTAGGTGATTTTTTTAGACCATACAGGTCTTTCTTCAATCTACACATATAATCTTCTTCCTCTGACAACTAAAAACCTTTAGGTTTTTCTATGCAGACTTCCTTTCTTAGGTTCCCATTCAAGAAAGTAGACTTAACATCCATTTGATAGACTTTGAACTTCTTATAAATAGAGAATTCTAGAAACATTCTTTTTTCTTCCAATCTATTAGCTGGAACAAATATTTCCTCAAAATCTATGCCATAAACTTATGCATATCTTTTGCACACTAATCTTGCCTTATTTCTTATGATAGTTCCATCTTCATTGAGCTTGTTTCTAAAGACCCATTTTGTAATATCACATTATTTCTTGAAGGTATTATAACTAATTCCCATTTTTTGTTCTTTTCAATTTGGTTCAGTTCTTCTTCCATGGCCTTTATCCAATTTTCATCCTTGTTGGCTTCAACATAGATCTTAGGCTCAGTTTCAGACATTAGAAAAAAATTTAGTTGCTCCTTGTTTTTTGAAACTCTTCTCCTTATTTGAACTCCTTCATTCTTATTTTCAATGATATTTTCTATAGAATGATCCTTTTGAACAAATCTTGAAATCTCCTTTTCATTCCTTTCCTCATGCTCTTCATTAGTTGCTTCATCTTCACAAGCTAATTCTTCATTATAGATTTCTTTTTCAGGTTTAACATGTTTCAAGCCTTATTCAACCTTAACATTTATGATTTATTCAATATTTTGTATCCTTTTGTTGTAACATATGTAGGCTTTTCTTTTGGTGAAATAACCAAGAAATATTCCATCATCACATCTTGATTCATATCTTCCCAATTTGTCCTCTTTTCTCTTGTTGTAACATTTGATTCCAGACACTCTAAAATACTTCACAAAGGTAGGTTTTTCATACCATAATTCATAGGGATTTTTTTCAATGTTTACCCTTAGTTTAACTCTATACAAGATATAAACTACTAACTTGGCCTCTTTTAGCATTATTTTATCCATCTCCTTGATTGTATTGTTCTTTCTTTCAACAACTCCATTATGTTGTGGAGTCCTTGATATAGAGTAATGCCTTTTGATTCCATGCTTCTCACAGTACTCTATGAAATCATTTGAGGTGAATTTTATACCATTATCAGATCTTAATCATTTTATTTTTCAACTAATCTCATTTTCCACCATATCCCTAAATTCTTGAATCTATCAATGCTTATGACTTGTCCTTTAAAAAGGTTATGCATGTCATTCTTGAGTAATAATCTACAAACAACATGAAGTATATTTATCCTTTAGATCCTCTTTTCTTAGTAGGACCACAAAGATTAGTATGAATTAATTCCATAGGCTTTGTAGTTTCATACTCTTTGTTTGAAATCTGACCCTTATTTGCTTGCCTAATTGACATTCCTTACAAGTAGTATATGCAAGTTTGGTTATCTTAGGCATGTTTCTAACACATTTATTTTAGCTCAATTTTATTAGGTTATCAATGTTGACATGACCCATTCTTCTATGTCATAACCAAGTCTCATCAATATTTCCTAGCTATTACCCTTCACTTCAACAAGATTATAGATATTGCTTTCTATTATTTTCCCTTCTGTAACTAGTCTTCTAGATCTCTTTAACTTGTAGACTTCTAAATTAAATGTGACCTTATATCCATTATTACACATTTGGTTGGCACTTAATATATTATTCATCAATCCTTCAACATTAAGGACATCATGTGTAGTAATTTTTCCATCTATGTTTAGGGTTCTTTTACCTCTAATATTTATTATAGTATTATCTCCCAAGCTGATAAATCCTTCCTTACATTTTCTTAGTTTGATGAACTTGCTCTCATCACTAGTCATAAGTTTTTAGAAACCACTATCTAATACCCATAAATTGATCCTTATCATAGAGTGAAGCTTGAGTAATCATAAACTGATCTTTCACTTTCCACACATCCTTGTGTTTCTTATTTGGCTTCTTTTTCTCCTTTTCAAAGACTTGTGAACCTTTGTTCACATTAGGAGGAATGATTTTCTTATTACTTTGTGTTTTTGGTTGTACAAAGTTTGTTCTACATTGTTTAGGTATGTGGCCAAAATTATTGCAATTATAACATATTATATTTGTATCTAACAAGGGTGAAAATGAATTTTTGCTTACAAAATTTGATATCCTTATAGGTACAATTCTACAATCAATAGCCCTATGACAAAACTTATTATAGGTATAAAAATAACCATAGAAAGATGAGGAATACTTGGTCATAGCATTTCTTTGTGTAGGATGAGGATCTCTTCTAAATGTTGTCTTCCTTAAATCTTTCACACTTATGAAACCATCTACATCAACTACCTTTGCCTTATTCTTTTCTTCAAGATTATTTTAGATTTATTCACATAAACAATGCTTGTGTTTGTCTTTGTGTCCTTACAAGCTTTCTCTTTCTTTTCTCCTGATTTTCCTTCTACTTTGAAATTGTCATATAGGTTAGTAGATGTACTAGTTATGGAACTCTTCCCTTTTTCATAACCAAGACTAGATCTCTCTTTTGAAGGATTTCGAAAGCTAATCAAATCAACAAGAATGTTTTATCCTCATTTTAGCTTTAGAACTTTGTCTATTTCATCTTTATATTTCTCAATTTCTTTTCTTAAATCCCCTATCTCTGCTTCTAAATTCATGCACTTGTCAGATTTAGATTTTAGTTTAAGTTTGACTACATCTTCTATTATTTTAGCCTCTTCAACTTGTATCTTTAGGCTAACCACCATCTGATCAAAATTTTCAATATTTTAAACATTTTCTCAATCTCCTTTTATCCAATCTTCTTCTTTTTGAGTTCTCTTTTCTCATCTTGTCTATTTCCTCTAAAGCATAGACGAGTTCACACTCTATATCCACTTTTCCTTCTTCTTCTTCATCTGCATTTTATACTTCTTCTTGATCCAAAGAAGCTAATCATAGTGTCATGAATAAGACTTCCTTTACCTTAGACACATAAAAATAGTCATGGTCATCATCATAACTATCACTGTCATTTAATGAATTACTATTTTCTTTTGTGCATAGGCCTTTCTTATTTTTGAAGTTCTTCTTCTTACAATAGTGAGTTTTCACTTTTTTACTATGCTCTTCTTACTCATAGTTATCATTTTTATTATAAGGGCATTTAGAATCAAAGCATCCTACTTTATCATAGTTAAATAATTTAAAGGGTAACTTACCTATGTACTTTTTAGACCCTCTTCTTAATCTTCTGACAAAGTTAGATTCTTCTTCATCAGTCTCCTCAAATCTAGATGTAGGTGCTTCTTCCTTTACTAGTTTTGATGTTTTGAATATAGCTTCTCTCTTGAAATTATCTATCTTTCCCATTCTCATCTCATAGGTTTTGAAGGTTCCATGTAACTCATTAATAGTGAGTTTATCTAGATCTCTTGCTTCCTCTATCATATAAATTTTAGAATCATGCCTTAATGGTAGAGATATTAGGACCTTTTTGAAAATGATAGGATCTTTCATCTCTTCTCTAAGGCCTTTGATTGCATTAACTATTCCATCTACTCTAGGGAGGTAGTTTGAAATTTTATCTTCTTCATTCATTTTAAGGATTTCAAACTTGCCTTTTAATGTTTTTATCTTGGCCTACTTTACATTGGCATCACCTTCATAGATGATCTTTAATTTTTTACAAATATCTTGTTCATTTTAACAATACATCACTTTAAAAAAATCTAAATTAGACAAGCTAGAAAGGATATCATTCTTTGCCTTAGCATTTTTCTCATATGCCTTCTTTGAAGCCTGATCAGTAGGACTTATATCAGGGGATGTATATCTATTTAAAACAAACATCCATACATCAAAACTTAATGAAGATAAATAAGCTTCCATTCTAATGATCCAAAATACATAGTTTGATCCATCAAAGAGAGGTACTTTGTTTGAGGAAGAGCCTTCTTGACTAGCCATTTATGTTCATCGTCTAAGATCTACCTGAGATGATTAAGCTTATTTCAAGGAATCATAGCTTTGATACCAATTATTGAAACACAAATATCTACTAAGAGAAGGGATGAAATAGTAAATTGACTAAATTAGTCCTTTTTAAAACCATTTTAATAAAAACAAACTAGAAAGGATATGTAGATTAAAACATATATGGAAAGATCACACACATAAAACATGTAACACCATATGCATATGTGGAAAACCCAATATGGACAAAACCATGGTGAGAATAGCTACTAGAATATATTATTCTAATCTAGCCTCATAATAAATAACCTTATTGGTTATAATGTTTAATGGCACTAACCCTAAGGAGACACCAATCCCCTGATTTAAGAGCTCCTAATCTAAGGAAGCACTAACTCCCTAACTGAGTACCAACTTAGCTTATCTAATGGCACCAACCTATCAGATCTATAATAGAGCTACAACTCTAGATTACCAAAATCATTCAACTAAATCTAATTTAATTCTCTGCTATAGATCTGGTCTATAACTACTCATGCTCTACATATCTATCTCTTATCTTCTCTTACACTCTCTTCTCTACCCCTCTCTCTCTTTGTGTCTCTATATTTCTATTATTTGACACAATTCAATAACACCAATGATATTTTCATGTATTCTAGATGACATATATAAGTATTTGATCTAGGTTTTCATATCTTCTCTAGGTTCACACTTTTTTGCTAACACATCATGCTCAATTCTGTTAGAATTTAGTTCCTATCTTTAATATCAAGTTTCCATCATCTTGAACTCATGCTCCACTACCATGATTCTTGGTATTATTACTATTTTTAGCATATAATAGGCTCTATTTTTTATGCACATGTCATATTACACAAATTTGATTGATTATAGTAACCAAATTCATTGTTAGTGTCATAATTTATGGCTTAATTACATGTTCCTACATTTTCCACTACTTGACCATTGGGATGATCATATCTTTAAATAGTGACCATTGATATTAAGTTTGGCACTATGATCTGATGATTCTCATTCAATATTCTCAACTTTTAAATGCATTTGTTTGATCAAGTTCTAACAATCTCACACATTCCATTGGATGTTTTTACACTTTTAGACATTAACTTTTGTATATCATTAAACATTAAACACTTGGTCTAATCTCATTTCTTCCTGAGAATTTGGAACACTTACACTTCATTGATCTCATTTAAATAGCTTAGAATTTAACTCACCTCTATCTCATTAAACATTAAGTACTTTATCCCATTGAGTTAACTCACTTTATTAGATCTTCATTTCATAATCAACCTCTCAGCATTTAATCTTCTAACAAGCTCAAACATTATCTCTAAAAAGCTCCCATGAATATGACACTTGGCATTAGATAATGCCTTCTACACATTACTATCAGTTCCCACTATTGAGTCACTTACATTCTTGCATTTCCCATTGACTATTTTAATTTAAACTACTCCATAGATTTATTGTGCAAGCTTTGTGATTATGACACTTGTCACTAGCATGTTTACTCAGAGGTGACTTTAACATATTGAATTCACTACACATCATTAGATCTTTAATGTATAGTTAATCACTCATCATTAGATCATCTAACAAGATCTAACTTTATCTTGTGTAGATTTGACTAAGTATGGGGACCATCTCAATATGTTTGGAAGGATAACTTTGTACCTTTATATCTTTTGCTTTGCTCCTCTACCTATTCTATAATTTAGACCATATAAACTAGGCATGATAATGAACAAAACCATATGCTCATCTTTTCCTTAATACTTTACACATGCTAGATATATTTCCATTAATATACTCACTTAGATTCTTCTACCATAGATCTAACTATGTTTAGAACTGCCTAGAAGGCCAACTCTGTTCTTGCATAACTTTTGATACTCATCATGGCATGACCTATAATTTAGTTCATAAGATCCTCTCACATAGGGGATTTCATCCATATATTCATCTTATCCATAAAACTTCATAAATTCAAGATATTACATTATAAAAATGCCTACTTAGATTTTTCTTAACATCTACAAATTTGACTATGTGGGCAAACACTATCAAAATGCTAGGGAGCCTAAATTTGCACATGCATATCTTTTTTTGCACTACATTGCATGACCTAGGATTCAATGCATAAAAACTAGGCATAAAATCAATAAAGCCATATGATAATTTTGTTTTAAGACCTCCATGTGTGCGAATGAAAACCTTAACAACATGTTTACATGGCTTTTCTTTAACCATTTTTTAAATTTGGCTAAGTATGGAAACTTAGTGAATTTTATTTGAGTATCCAACTTTGCATCCTCATATCTTAAATTTCACTTCATCGCATGACTTAAAATAGGGTGCATAACAACTATAGACTAATGTGATCATAACCATATGAACAACTCCCCTAGAATCATCCATATATGGTAAAGGTGATGTTAGAAAACTCATATTTTCTTATCATAGGCCCATAATATCTAGATGAACATAATGAAGAACTGAATGAATTACACTCATGCACATAATCATTCCAATCATCTTTGACCTCTGATAGGATCTCTTACATATTCTCAAATCACCATACTCAACTCTAAACATCAATGACATCCATAATGCCAATAATCTCCCTTTTGACATCAATAATAATCATATTGCCAATAGATTATTGGTAGCATTTTTCCCTCTTACCTATTAAACCACTAGTTCACTATCCCCATATGCTTGTAATTACTTTACACCTTTTTTCATTGCCCATTATATTTCATGAACAAGTCCCTTATATGATAATATGTTGGAGGAGCAGCCAAATTAGAACATAATGGTAGAATATTATTTCTCTTTGGAAGGAGAAACAAGCATTATACCTACCCCTACTCCATTTTTACTCATTGAACCATTAAATAACAATTTCCATATTACATCTTCATCTTCATAAAGATTTGAAAGGGTTGGTATGTTTTCTCCTTCCTCATACATATAATAGACTCATAGATTAGATTCTCGAATATGCTTAAAAGGATCAAACTCATTGTTCTCCTTACCCCATTCATTTAGAAAAAGATCAAGTATACCATATAGAGATAAAGATGGTTCTTGGTCATTTACTTGGTATACATCATCAATAATAGTGAAATCTATGTTAGATAAGTGTTCCACATAAGGATCCAAATGAAACTTTTCTAAAGGTTCAAATTTATTTAAAACTTTAGCACCATACCTAGTCCTAAATGCAATATAAGACCAATATGAATTCAAGTACCCCTTGATATCGGTAGTAAAGTCTCTTGACAATCAAAGATCAAAGTGAAGTGGATGATATACAACCACCACAAATTGAGAGATAAAGAAGGTAGGATAAGCATGAAGATTTATATGTAAACTTTTGATGATGTTAACTATTTTGGTATATGATCCATCTAGTTGTAACACCCTTTTTAAGTTTGGTTCATAATTCAATTTTATCTTGTCAGCTACTTAATTTGGCATGACTGAACTACTTTCTCTACTATCAATTAAACAATTATGAACCAATGAGTCTCTAATGATAATAGAGAGATATAAATTAGGAAGTTTATCTACTCTTTCAATTTTGTTTTTTTTTCCATCCTTATTTTTGAATTCTTTTCCAAAACTTCCCCTCTTTCACTAGGTTATATAGGTGTTACATTGAGTTTGGAGAGCTCATCTTGGAGTAGCTCTCTTTTAATGGGAATGGAAAATGTATCCCACATTAGGATACTTATATGAACCTTATTCATGTTGGAATAAAAATGACTGAGATCAAGGCGGGGGCATGAATCATTCTTCAAAACTTTCTTTAACAACCTTACTTAAGAAATCATAGATCATTTAAACAAGTATATACATCTTAGCAAGCATAAGCACCAATCTAAAAGAGCGTGAAACTCATGAACATAATATATATGTGGGAAAAAATCAAGGGGAAGAAAACCCACTAATGATGTAAATGGAATATATTACTATAAGATAAACACCAACTTTAGTGAAGCACCCACTTCACATGGAGCACCAACCCCAACTAGTTGTGCACCAACTTAGTTAAGCTTTAGCAAGCACCCACTTGTAAGGAGGAACCAACCCCCTATATGACTGAACAATAACTTAGACACATGATAACCTTTATAATATCTTGTTGATCATATAATAGATGATGATCTTCTTCCTCAGCTCTTCACACACTTCTATCTTAAACTGGCCTGTAGCCATCTTCACTCAACCAACCCTCTTCTTAACTTGATTAGTTCACATTAAATTGATACTAATATTCAAATATTGTATTATATATTCATGACACACCTATGATGGTAAAAAATAACTTCTTTTTCTTACCAATGTTTTATTTCATTTTCATGTACTCTTATTCTTTTTTTCTCCCCAAATAGGCCTAAAATTACCTTATACTTATACTAGTCTCTTTCTCTCATATACCTTTATTGGGCATATACCTATGTACACTTATATTAACATTTTAATATGTCATATAAAATTATTAAAATGTTAAATACATTAATCAAATAATACATTAGCTCAGCCATAGTTTAATAGACCAAACACTCATTTAGTCCTTAAGGAGACCTAATCCCATTAGGCCTTCATTAAGGCATGTTACACTTAGTATTTATTTTAATCATTAAAAACTAATTAAATATAATTAAAACATCATATTTAACTCAAATAGACCTTATAAAAATTCAATTTAGATCCACAAAACCTTTTAGGTCCAAACACCAGTTGTGCCCCTTCTCAAAACACTATTCATAATAGACCTATACATACACAAAATATCTGACTTGAATAACTAAAACATAAACACACTTTTTCTAAAAAAACATGGAAAAAATCACATATTAAAAAACCTAATAACCTCAGGGTCATCACAAACTTCATCATATGATTCAACTCAAGATATATAGGCTCAAACTCTTCTCTACAAGATGCATACTCTTAACTGCTAACTGGATTCAAAACACAGTCAAGGAAACATGAACTTTTGACACCTGATTAAACATACTAAATGGATTTAAATTCATTAAAATTATCTTATAAAAACCTAAAATAAATAGATCATACTCTCTAATGGAAAATATTGGTCTTGCAAATCAATATGTTAACTTTCTCTTTCACAGACAAGCCACTTTGACTTCAATGTTTCAACTTATTAAACTAAAGAATGGATACATCATTAAAGTACAAAAAAAACATCACATACATTGAAAGCTTCAATTTAGGGTAAAGAACCTCCAACTCATCACTACAACTTGTTTACTTAGTTTTGGTAGTTTACCTTCAAAGATAGTCATAGTGATAATGACCTTTAATACCTATGTAGACACTTTTATAAAATTTAAATTCATATGCATGATATTATAATATCATTATAACAATATAAAATATATAGATAACATGGTCATATGTCAATATTGGTCTTGTATACCAATCTCATAACCTCACACCTTCATTGTCTTATTTGTACTAGATAGGTCAACTTATGAGCAACATTTTCATCATATCTACTACCATCTAAAAATTATATCCAACATGAACATGTATTAAAAGTATTTAATAACATATCCATGTACTTTGATTCATCCCTAATCCATGAAAACACATCCCTAATCAACTTCGCACTTTTGCCTAGTTTTCTCATTGTCTGTACGATTTGGTCTATTAGTGATAGATCAACTTATATGATTGGTTTATCACACATAAGATCTTGAAAATAATCAAAAAACACCATGTTAATATAATAAAAGTCTCAATCTTCAACATTCATCCATTTGGAAACTTTGAACTAGTCAACTCTGATTATTATAACAATATTTCCTAAAAATAAACACTTTCTTATAGGATTTGCTCACTCACTTAAGAAACAAATCACAATGGAGGTGCACTAAATTTTTTAATATAACCTAAAATCAGTTTTATATCAATAAAAAACCATTCTGGGCACTTTTGATCAACTTCTTTCATATCAAGTCAATTTTAAGATTTTTTGAGGGTTTTAACCATATTCTAGTCTTAACGATCATTAATAAAGCTTAGCCCTTACTACAGAAACAAATGCTTATAATTTTTATCTAGGTCCCTTACCCATATACCATGAATATATTATGTCCTCATGCATATGTTTCACATGCCAAAAATCACTTGAAAAAACCTTCTCAGGTAGACAACTCTTCATCCTATACACTCAAGAGACCTTAAAACATTTTTTAAAGCCTTTTATTACAACCCATGACCTAAAATTTCATGAAAATGATTATAAAAACTTTAATATAATTTTTAAATTCTCAACTACTAACCCATGCTTTGGAAACTGATCCTAATGCCCCATCTAGCCACCATCTCTCTCTTTGCTTTATAGGCCTTGACTTCCAAGTCTCAATAGGTCTTGAAGCTGACCTTCTAACCACTATCAAAGATCTTAAAACCTCATATATAGAATCAAAAAACCTCTCTCATGCTTATAAATTATCAATAATTCTTCATATGTCTTATCAATAACACATTTTTCTTCATTAGGCCAAGTAGGGTCTAAAACTAGTCTAGTTACAGACTTGAACTGAAGTACTTACCCTTATAGGATTCACCTTGAAACTATCCCAAGTGCTCCAAATTCCTCTTATGTATGCTCAAAAAAATTTATACAATCATTCTTATTCTAAGATTTAATATAACATCTTCATGGCTCACTCAGAGCATTTTAAGAGCTACTTATATAGATATTTGGAGCTTGACTAAGGATCTTTGTAGCTCACTCATAACATCTTCAAAGCCACTTATGAAAATATTTAGAGATCAACTAAGGATATTTTTATCTCACTATTTTATATTTCAATTCATCATATCAATTATACAATCTCATATTACACACACCATGGGATCTCCATAGCTCACTGTGTTTTATTTCAAGTCATCATATCAAGCATAAGAACTCATCATATACATACCTCAAAGCTTAATTTATTAAGCATGAAATATACTAAGAGGGAGGTGAATCAGTATATTATATATCTTTTTACTTAATCTTATTTCTTTTCTTTAACCACTTAATCACAAATTCAAGATATGCAATAAAACTAAAACAATAATTTACACCACATGAGAGAGAGAGACCCGATTTTACATGGAAACCCAAAGTGGGAAAAACCACAGAGAACAATCTCAAGTATATGAATGAGCACCAACACAAAATACAAAGTTTTCAAGCACTAACTTATAGTAACACTAACCCCTTTTCTGAGCACCAACACAACAACTATTTGTGAGCACCAACCCATAAGAGCACCAAACCTTGTGTATATAACACAACTATCTCTCAATGTTGCTTACTCAAAAAATGATAGAACTCTACAATATCTCCTATTTTTATATCTTTGAAAACAAATACAAATCATGCACTCTCTTTCATATTACAAATGGCTTCCAAGCCTTTATTTATAGCTTTCCAAATGACCACTGGCATTCACCCTTTGCGACTCTTCAATCCTCATGGAAAATGGCACCAAACTTGCATGACCCTTTGTATCTTTGCATTCGAAAATTCGTATGGTGACCCTTCATAATCAAAAGCATCCTTTCTTATTTTGTCTTTATCTTGGTGACTTTTCATATTTCTCAAAGTGTCCCTTCATGTAAAAATGTGTCATACCTCTTTTGTCTTCACATGGTGACTCTTGGAATTCCTCAAGATGACTCTTCATGAGAAAATGCATTCTATTCCTCTTTTGTCTTTTACCCCATGACTCTTTGAATTTTCCATGGGACCTCTTTTGACTTATATGCAACCAAAAATATATTCATTAATATTAAATAAATATTAACACACATTAGACAAGATATGAATATTAAAAACATTAATGATAATATTTCCAACAATCTCTCCCTTTATCTTTGATGGCAACCTCAAACTGAAACTACCACATCTTAAAACTTGCACAAACTACCATCTTAAAAACATACAGTAACTCCCCCTTACTATAGCAACATGTACCTATTCCCTATACCTATTTTTACACTTATACCTGTATGTATGATTATCCCCCTTTGACATCAATGGTAAAGGGCCTACTTAGAGCTAACACTTAGCTCCCCCTCAACTAATGTTGAACCTCAATGGTAGAAAGTAAAACAAATTAATCCCAACTTCTCTCATATATAATCAAATGTGTCTTTTGGTAGTGCCTTTGTGAAAATATCTATAATCAACTTTATAGTATTGATATACTCCATCTTAGCCTATTGATTTGCAACATGTTATCTCAAGAAGTGATATCTAATAGGAATATGTTTTGTTCTTTAATGCATCACTAGATTCTTCAAAATATTAATAGCACTTGTGTTATCACAAAAAATATAAATAGGTTCATCATAATTTACCTTAATATATTTCAAAGTTTGCTTCATCTAAAGCACTTGAGTACAACATAATATTATTGCAATATATTTTGCTTCAGCTATAGAAAGTGATATTAAATTATGCTTCTTACTTAGCCATGATACTAAGCTATCACCAAGGAAGAAAGCTCCTCTACTTCTACTCTTTCTATCATCTAAGCACCCTACCCAATCTAAATATGTATATGCAACCAAAGTGAAATCTTTGCTTATGGGACACCATAATTCATAATCCAATGTCCCCTTGATATATCTAAATATTCTCTTTACCAACTAAACATGACTATCTTTTAGAGTTGAATGATATATTGCAACCATACCTACTATATGTATGATGTTTGGTCTCAATGTTGTTAAATATAAAAAACTACCGATCATAGATCTATACAAAGATTGATCTGTAATAGGTGAATCTTTATCGTTGCTCACCTTATTTACTATACACATTAGTGTGCCAACTAGTGCACAATCCTCAAAACAAAATTTCATAAACATTTCTTTGGCATATTTACTTTGAGATATGAAAATACCTTTATCTGATTGAAATATTTACAACCCTAATAAAAATGACAATTCTCCAAGTGTAGACATCTCAAAATATTTTTGCATATTATCAGAAAATTCTTTTGTCATCTTTTCAATATTTCCTCCAAAAATGATGTCATCAATATATATCACAATAATCAATTGATGCTCACCTTCTATTCTGATGTCGAGAGTACAATGAGCAAATCCTCTCTTGAAACCTTGATCTTATAGGTACTTATCAATTCTTACATACCAAGCTCTGGGAGCTTGTTTCAATCCATACAATACTTTATTCAATCTCCATACATGGCTACTAATATTTGAAAGAATAAATTCCTCAAGCTGCTCAATGTAGACCTCTTCTTCTAGATTCCCATTTAGGAAGGTAGATTTGACATCCATCTGAAACACTTTGAAATTTTTAAACACTGCATATGCAATAAAATTTTTAATAGCCTCTAACCTTTCCACTAGTGCAAAAATTTCTTCAAAATATATTCCCTTAATCTGAGCATATCCTCTACATACTAATCTTTCTTTATTTTTGGTCACTTCTCCATTTTCATTCAACTTATTTCTATAAACCCATTTTGTTCCTATCACATTGTGATCTTTTGGTCTAGACACTAATTATAAAGTATCATTTTTTTCTATCTGATTTAATTCTTCATCCATATCCTTAACCCAATGCTTATCATGTCTAGCTTTTAAAAAAGTTTTAGGCTGAATTTTGAATAACAAAGAGAAATTAACTTGCTTAGATTCACTTACCATCATTATTTTGAAGCAAATTCCTTCATTTATGTCCTCAATGATGTCACTTTCATTATGATTTCTCTGAACATATTTAGATAGAATTTTTATGTCTTTTTTTTCCTTCTTCTCATCTTCATCTGATTCTTTAAAATCTTCCTCTTCAATAATTTTAGGAATGTTTACTTGATCACTGATTCTTTGTGTTTCATCTTCTTCTATCCTAACACTTACATTTTCAACAATTTTATTTATTCTTTTATTATAACATTTATAACATTTACTTTTTCAAGAATAACCAAGAAATATACCTTCATCTACTCTGGATTCAAACTTACCAAGTTTTTCATCAGTTCTCTTTAAAAAGCATCTTCTACCAAAAACTCTAAAATAATCAACCATTGATAGTTTGTATTTCCATATATCATAAGGAGTCTTGTCACTATTGACTCTCAATAATGCTCTATTTTTAATATGCACTATTGTATCAACTACCTCTCTCCAATATTTATCTGCTATCTTGGATTCATTTAGCATTGTCCTCACCATCTCCTGAACTGTTCTATTTTTTTGTTCAACTACTCCATTTTTCTATGGAATTTTAGTTGCTAAATAATGTCTCTTTATTCTATGGTCTTCAAAAAATTTAATAAATTGATCTAACATGAATTCTCCTCCTTGATCTGATCTTAGACACTTAATCTTCAAACTAGTTTCATTCTCAACTAATACTTTGAATGCTTTGAAATGTCTGAAAGCTTATAATTTTTTCTTTAAAAACATTACCCAAGTCATACATGAAAAATCATCAATAAGTAACATGAAATATTTCTCACCTTCAGTAATTTGAGTTCTCATAGGTCCACATAGATTAATGTGAACAAGCTTTAGCATCTGAGTGGTTGAGTACTCTTTTGTTTGAACCACCTTCTAGCTTGCTTCCCATGCTGACAAGGTTCATAAAGTGTGTCAGATGGCTTTATAATCTTTGAAAGATTTTTGACTGCTTTCTTTTTACTGATGTTGACAAGATTGTCAAAATTTATTTGCCCCATTCTCCTATTCCATAGCCAACTTTATTCAATCTAACTCAAACAACATCTTTGACCTTTGATGTCTGATAACATATACAAATTATTGCCTATTTTTTGAGCATCTACAACCAACACATCTAAATCTTTTCTTCTAATTTAACAACCTTCTACATGAAACTTTAGTGTGTGCCCCTGATCACACATTTGACTTACACTCAAAATATTATGCTTAAGACCTTCTACTACAAAAACAATTTAGTTTTAGTTTTACCATTATCCAAACTTAGTGTATCTTTTCTAACAACTCTAACAGTAGTATTATCTCCAAATTTGACTATGCCACCATTGATCTTCTTCAAGGTTATGAACTTGATCTTATCTCCTATCATATACCTCAAACATCCACTATTAATGAACCATAGATTTTATTTATTTCTTTCATGCAAATCTATCTGCACCAACATAGATTTTTCAAGGTATTTTTTTTGCCATGAACCTATCTAAACTTTCTTCTTAATAAATGGAGCTTTGAAACTATGGTCCTTCTTGACTGACTCAGACATGCTTCTATAGTAGTGATCTATGTGTCTAAATTTATTACACTTGGAACATATTTTGGCCTCTTCATTAAAGCTTGATATATGAGCAAAAGGGTTGTGGCTTCTGTTTGACTCTGTATGAATTTCTTTCTCCTTATTTATGAAATTGTTATTCCTTTTTTGACATTCTATTTTCTTATGACCATATCCATTACAATAAAAATATTAACCAAAAAAATAGGACCTATATGTGTATCTCTGATCTAATTGCCTTTTGTATCTTTGTTCCCTCTAGTCTTCTTTGTTTGAGATGTCCTCTATATTCTTAACTTCTTCCCTTTTTATTTCTTCTTTTGTAAGAGCTTTAGCATAGCTCTTTCCTTTTTCTTTGTCTTTGAAAGTAGTGACCTACTCTTTATTTTTTAAAAATCCAATACCTATCTTATCTGACATTGATATTTGATTTTCTAATATCTTATTCAATATATTAGTGTTATTTTCAAATTTTGAATCATTGGCTACTCTATCATTGATTGCTTTATTTGTTTTCTCAATATCTGCTTTTAAAGAAGCAATTTTAATAACATATCTTTCACATTCTTTACTTACTATTTTAAATTATGTCGTTAGATACTCTTCATTCTTCTCGGTTTCTTCAAAGTATGCTTGTAGATCTTCAATTATTTCCTTTTACTCTTTTTCATTTTTTTTGATCTAGAGTTTTAATCTTTGATTCTTCTTTTCAAGAGCTTTTAACTCTTCTAAGGCATAAATGAGTTCTCCTTCCAAATTCAATTCAACTTCATCTTGTTCTTCTTTTTGATCATTTATACTTTTTCTTTTAGAGGCATCTTCATGTATGGCCATGAATATAATCTCTTCTTCTAAATCACTGATTCCACTATCTTCGACTGAGCTAGGACCTTTAGAATATAAAATCTTCATCTCGAATCACTTCTTGAATTTATATTTGAAATTATTCTTGTATTTAGACTTTCCTTTTTCATTATCATCATTACCCTTATTTGGACATTTAGCTACAAAATTTCCAATCTTTCCACAATTAAAACATTTAAAAGGTAATTTACCTTGATATTTACCTATGCCCTTTTTCAGCTTGAGAATGAATAGAGCTCCATTGTCATCTTCATCATTGATATAACTATGACTTGATTCTTGAATCTTAGCCTTCTCTTTCTTTGATGTCTTGAAAGCAGCTTCTCTCTTTGAGGGTTTATCTTGTTTAGTCTACATCTCATATACTGTAAGAATACCATGAAGCTCATCCATCTTTAGCTTGGCTAAATTCTTTATTTCTTCAATTGCCAAAAAATTTAAATCATATATCAATGGTAAAAATCTCAAAAAAATTTAAACCATAATTGATTCTTCTAAAATTTCTCCAAGACCTTAAATCTAATTAACTATTTGATCAACCTGCAAAAGATAACTTGTTATATTTTCTTCTTCTTCCATCTTCAAACTCTCAAAATATCTTCTAAAAGTCTGAAGCTTAGCTTTCTGAACCTTTCCATCACCTTTGTAAATATTCTCAAGTTTTACCTAAGTTTCATGAGAAAATTTACATTGCATAACTTTAACAAATTTTGACTCACATAAACCACATAAAATAGCATTTAAATCTTTAGCATTATTTTCACTTGACTTATTTTCTAACAGAGTGGTTATAAGTGTTTATGACTCTTCATATGCATCCACCACTACTTGTCATATGTTGAATCCAAGGGCCATCAAATAAGTCTTCATCCTTATGCTCTAAAAAACATAATTCATCCCATTAAATAAAGGTTCCTTATTTGTATAAAACCCTTCATGTGATCTAGCCATCATGCTTTCATAATCTACCTTCAAGCTGTAGATTTTTTTCAAAAGGAACATGCTCTAATATCAATTGTTAAGCACAAAATATAATGAGAGGGGGGGTGAATCAGTGTATTATATATCTTTTTACTTAATCTGATTTCTTTTCTTTAACCACTTAATCACACTTTCAAGATATGTAATAAAATTGAAACAATAATTTTCACCACATAAGAGAGAGAGAGAGAGAGAGACACCAAATTTTTATGTGGAAACCCAAAGTGGAAAGAACCATAGAGAAAGATCTTAAGTATGAAAATGAGCACCAACTCAAAATACAAAGGTCACAAGTACCAACTTGTAAGACCACCAACCCCTTTGCTGAGGACCAACATAACAACTATATGTGAGTACCTACTCATAGTAGCACTAACCCCTTGCAAAGATTTGTGAGCACCAACCCATAGGAGCACCAAACCCTCTTGTGTATAAAACACAACTATCTCTCAATGTTGATTACTCAAAAAATGATAGAACTCTACAATATCTCCTATTTTTATCTCTTCAAAAACAAATAAAAATCATGCACTCTCTTACATATTACAAATGGCTTCCAAGCATTTATTTATATCTTTCCAAATGACCACTGACATTCACCCTTTGTGACTCTTCAATCCTCATGGAAAATGGTGCCAAACTTGCATGACCCTTTGCATCCTTGCATTTGAAAAGTAATATGGTGACCCTTCATAAGCAAAAGTGTCCTTTCCTCTTTTATCTTTATCTTGGTGACTTTTCATATTCCTTAAATTGTCCCTTCATGGAAAAATTTGCCATACCTCTTTTGTCTTCACATGGTGACTCTTGGAATTCCTTAAGATGACTCTTCATGAGAAAATGCATCCCATTCCTCTTCCATCTTTTACCCCATGACTCTTTGACTTCTCCATGGGCCCTCTTTTGACTTATATGCAACTAAAAATATATTCATTAATATTAAATAAATATTAACACACATTAGCCAAGATATGAATATTAAAAACACCATTAAATGCAATGGGGCCTTTATCACCAATAATGCTAGACCTTTGACATCAATGACAATATTTCCAACATAATTGACCATGAACCTTTACAAGAACATTTGACATAAATGACATCATCAATGCCAAAACTTAACAATCAATGATGATGATAAACAATCTCCCCCTTTATCATTGATGGTAAACACACTCAAAAAACTATGGAAACCACTCTTGATGTCAACCATCTCCTAGATTTGGCTCTTACCTTTCCACACCCTTTCTGATCTTTCTCCTCCTTTGACACTAATGATAAAGGGTCACCTAAAACTACTAGAATCACACTTTCTCCCACATTCTAAACTATCTTCCCTTTTAAAATCATTTTCCTAGCTCTATTATGATATCAAAAGTATCCACTCTCTTAACAAAGAACTCGGAGCTACCAAGCTCACCCTTATTTCATACATACTTCCTTTATATGAACTCTTCCTTTATGCACCTTGATGCCATAGATATGAGTAATGTCCAACTTATCTTCATTATTTTGCATGAATTTTTTGTAATACACACTTGTTCTTGAAGCTAATGAGCATGATTAGCTGCCCCTCAGTACTTTAATTTTTTAATGATTGTTAGCGGTAGGAATTACACCCAATTATTGTCTTAGGTGTTTAAAAGTTACCTTTGGAAGTGGTTTGGTTAGGATGTCTACAATTTGATCCTATGTAGAAACATATTCAAGTTTGACACTTTGTTCACTTACCTATTTTCTTAGAAAATGATACCTGATGGGAATATGTTTGGTCTTTGAGTGCATTAAAAAGTTATTTGAGATGCTTATATCACATGTATTATCATAATAGATAGGGATAGGACCATAATAATGAACCTTATAGTCTTTTAGGGTTTGTCTCATCCATAGGACCTGGGTGTAACATGAAGATGTTGCAATGTACTCAACCTCACAAGTGGAAAAGGCTACTGATGATTGCTTCTTTCTTATCCATGAAACTAGGCACCCACCTAAGAAGAATGCCCCTCTACTAAAACTCTTCCTATCATCTATACTTTCCTACCCAATCTACATTTGTGTAGGATATCAAATTTAACTCATTTCTTCTTGGATACCATAATTAATACTCCATAGTCCCCTTGAGATATTTGAGTATCTTTTTGACTAATTGTATATGATTCTCCTTTGGATATGCTTGAAACCTTCCCACAAGACCTACTTCTTGCATGATATTAGGTCTAGAGGTAGTGGTATACAACAAAATTATAATAATTAACCTATATGATGTTTGATTAACCTTTGAAGACTTATCTTCCTTGTTTAACTTCGATCCTATGACCATGGGTGTACTAACTACCTTACAATCCTCCATCTCAAACTTCATCATCATCTCTCTAATGTATTTGTATTGTGAGATGAATATACTTTTTTCAGATTGAGTGATTTATAAACCAAGAAAAAATGATAGTTATCCTATCATGGACATCTCAAATTATTTCTTCATCACCTCTACAAAGTCCTTTGTTATGTTCTCATTGTTTCCACCAAAAATGATTGCATCCACATAGACAAGTATTATTAGATGATGGTCATCTCATATATTAATGTATAGATCACTATTTGCAACTCCTCTTCTAAATCCTTAATCCAATAGATAATTTTTTAACCTAGAATACCAAGCTTTAGGAGCTTGATTTAGACCATAGAGAACCTTTTTTAATCTATAAACATTGTATTTGTCATTTGATAGTGAGAAACCTTCAAGTTTCTCAATGTAAACTTCTTCTTATAGATTCCCATTTAAAAATATTTTTCATCTGATAGTGAGAAGCCTTCAAGTTGCTCAATGTAAACTTCTTCTTATATATCTCCTTTTTAAAATGTAGATATTACATCCATCTAGTATATCTTGAATCCTTTGAATCCTCTATAAGCTAGAAACAATTTGATGGCCTCCAATATTACTATTGATGCAAATGTCTCTTCAAATATAACCCCTTCAACTTGTGTGTATCCCTTTCATACCAATCTTGCCTTGTTCCTAGTGACTTCTCCATCGTCATTCAACTTATTTCTAAACACCCATTTTATGTCATTGAAATTTCTGTCTTTAGTCCTTGGAACTAGTTCCAAAGTCTCATTCTTCTCTAGTTGATCTAATTCTTCATTCATAACACCTATCCAAAAAAATTATTTGATTATTTTTATAATACTTTTAGGTTAAATATTAGATAATATAACACCATTCTATTGATTACATACCAATCTTCTCCTTGTTCACATACCTATATTATTGTTTCCAATGATTTGAGATTGAGGATGATCTATTTGAATCTATCTTGAGGGTCCTTTTGAGTCCTATGTCTCTTCATATTGTTATTCTTCTTCATCAATCTCTATAGTCTCCTCATCATTCTTAAAGTCCAAGTTTTTTAAATTATTCTTTGACTATGAGTTATATTTCTTTGTCTCATCAATCTTCACATTGGTACTTTCCAGTATCTTTTGTAGTCTCTTGTTATAACATCTATAGGTTGATCTTATTAATGATTATTCTAAGAATATGCCTTTAATAGATCTAGAATAAAACTTACCCAAATCTTAATCATCTCTTTTAATGAAACATTTACTCCCAAACAATCTAAAGTGTTCTATATTTTCAGGTCTACCCTTTCATAGTTCATAAGGAGTCTTGTTTTCATTATTACTTATCTATCCTCTATTAAAAATGTAGACATAAATTCTTACTTCCTCTCTCAAATATCCATCAAATGATATAGACTCATTCAACATAGTTCTATCCATCTCTTGAACCATCCTATTTTACCTTTACACTACCCCATTATGATGAGGTGTCTTAGCTATTAATAATTGTCTCCTTATTTCATGAACCTCATATAAGTCATAAAACTCATTAGACCATAACTCTCCTCCTCTATCAGATCTTAGGCACTTGATCTTTCCATTCTTCTCATTCTCAACAAGGGCCTTGAATGTATTTAACTTATCAAGAGATTCTAATTTATCTTTCAAGAATTCAACCCAAATAATTATTTTCTAATCATAAATGAGTAACATAAAGTATCTATCTCCTTTAATGCTTTGAGTTCTTGTAGGACCACAAAGATTAGTGTGGATTAACTCTAAGGGTTTTGTGGTAGAGTACTTCTTGGACTTAAACCTTATTTTATTTTGCTTACCATGTTGACATTGTTAAAATTACAACCACTTAAATGGGAGGGGAAGTTAATCAATGTGAAACTCTTATTTCAATTCCATATATCATCCATTCATCATTCAAACAAATCTAGAGATATAAAAAGGCATAATCAATCATTCTTATGAGCATGAAGTAGGAACATAAAACATGAACACAAGATATATATTTGAAACCATCATAGGAAATAAAACCCACTAACAAAAATCTTGGAATATATTTGTATAATTAATGAATCAAACTTTTAGTAAGACACCAACCCCACAAGGAGCAATAACCCCTCACTAGTCAAGCACCAACTCAACTAGTCCTTTAAGTACCAACTTGTAAGGAAGCACCAATCACCTAGGTAAATCAACACCATCTTAGTTACCTTGAACATATGATAAAATTTAGACACTTTTTTCTCACTCAACTGAAGATGAACACCTTTTTTTTTCTCTTTTCACTCTTCTATCTCTCTCAAATAGCCTATTAGTCCTTCTCACTCAACTAGCCCTTTCCTTGAAAGAATTAGGCCATATGACCTTGCTCATCACTTGTAGAAACATAGTCATATCCTCATGTAATATTCAACACACATTTATAATGATATTCAATCCCTCTACCTAGTTTCCAAAACTCTATATCATTTGCTCATTTTCTCAATATTATAACTAGTCTATTAGGCCTATTAGACCTTCTATTTATACTTAACTCTTGCTCTCACCCATAATATTTAGAAAATAAAATTTATATAAATTAATAACAATTTTAATACATCAAAAAAATATTTCACAAGTGAAACAACCATTACATAGGTCTGGCATTACCCTTTAGGGCCAAAACCAACATTAGGCTAATAGAGACCTAATGTAGTTTGGTCTTCTCAAATCACACATTTTATCTTGACCACCTTGGAACACCATGAGCCTCCACATATGGATTAAAAAAAATTAAAATGACTAAATTAGACCACTTATAATCTCACCTTATTTCCTCAAAACCATTTATCTAATTTCACTCCTTGAACCACCTAATTAGGTTTACTCGTAATTAGTCCTTCTCACTACCATAAAGTTTGTCTTGAAAATATGATGCATACAATCAACTTTTACACATAACCAATAAAAAAATAACATTTATAGAAAATAAATGACATAAATTTTATCACCAATTCCATTATGTTTCTTAATAAAGGTAAAGATACCAAAAACTAATCATCTTCATATGTTTACTTAGAACTACACAAAGGCATTAAGAGCCTAGTCGAATTCTTTTGATTTTTCACACCTTCATATGATTTTATGATGCATAAAAATGTGTTTAAATGATAATATAATACCTATAAAACAACTTAATGTGCATTTTATTATTCAAATATATGCAAAAAGACTCAAGAACATCATTCTCAATCACACACAGAAAATTACCTGTAATTCCAAAAATATAGTCATGAAGATAAAGATTTAGATCACCTATGTGAACACTTTTATAAACTTAAAATTGGTTTTAATGATACTTAATCATAATTATAACACATTTGAATAGATATATTAAAATCTTAAATATCAATATTGGTCTTACAGACCAATCTCATGTCTTCACCCTACATAGACCTCATTGTGTTAGACAGGTCACTTTGAGAACCACTTTTTGCTTATTTATGTGCATCAAAAAAAAATATTAAAAATTTAAAGGTGATATTGTTATTAAAAAATTAACCCATTAATTTGGATTCATTCCTAATAAATTTCAACCAACCCCTATTCTCATTCTCACTTCTGCCTAGTTTTCTCACTATCTTCCTCATTAGGCATGTTTAGTGATAGGTCAAATTCCATGACAAATTTATCAAATTTTAGATTTTAAACCTGATAATAAACTTAAATTGAAAAAAAATACAAGTCTCACACATCATCCTCCAACCATTTTCATGATTTTACCTATTCAACCCTACTTGTAACATCAAAAATATGAAAAACAAGGAATTTCTTATAGCTTCCACTCACTCTACTGATAGACCAATGCCACTTTAAGAGACATAGAAGATTAATATATATGTTCCAAAAATAAAAATATATCATATAATCCATTATAAGACATTTCCAACAAGATGTTTCTTATCGGGTCATAATGAGGGCTTTAGGAGGGTTTAGACTGTCTTCCATTCTTAGTAATTATTCATAAAGGATTTCCGCTAAAATCCAAATCTAATGCTAATAAATAAAATATAGGAACCTTACCTAAATTATATGAAATAATTATTATCTCATGAAAATGTTTCACATTCCAATGAGCATAATCAAATCTTTCTCGTGTCTGCAACACCATATTTTGTGCACACAAAAGACCTCAACACTAATTTTCATGCCTTATCCTTTAGGATATGACCAAAAACATGGTCAACAAATTTAATACAACCAATCACACATATTAAAATGATATAACTAGTTCTATCACCTTGGGAAATGAACTTAACCCCTCATTAGGCTACACTAGGTCTCTTTGCACATTAGGCCTTGAACTGCCAGTCATACATAAACCTTGATATCACATTGAAAACACTTTTACTATTCTAAAAACCTCATACTCATGTCATAAACCATAATACCAATCTCACACACTAGAAATATTCTCCACACAAGTCTCATACTACTCATCTCATCATGCTACTAAGCCTATGCCTTCTCACTATATCTCTCAATGCATGGCTCATGAACTCAAATTTTAAGAGAAAAAAAGGCAACTCAGAATGATATAAATAAAACTTTCATGACATCAATTAAAAAATTCATACATACTTTATAACACATTCTCAATAATTTCCCCCTTTGTCATTGATGGAAACCACTCATTGATAGCAATCATTCAAAGAAGCTTCTCTTACTAGGATACATCTCCCCCTTTGAAAATAATTACAAATCACTATTTACAACATGACTGTTGGGGATCAACCAACAATAGATTAGACTTATGAAAGCAATAAAAGTGGAATTAAATTAGATAGACAAGTAACTAGAATGATAAATGGCAAGAACAAGAGATACAAGAAACCACCCTGAAAACTTGTATTAAACTCTTTACAAAAGGAATACAATTGAAGAAACTTCTTTCTTCCACACCTCTCTCAGATGTATAAGATCTCTCACTAGATCTCTATTCCTCAAGAGCTCTCTCTCTCAAGAACAATCAACTCCAACAAACCTAGATTGATTCAATTCTGTACTGTTCTTCAAGATACCAATTCTACTACTACAATAAGCTAAGAAGATCTAATTCTACATATAGAATTAGGAGACTTGAGCATGCACTTACAACAAATAGTTAAGCCTATTGAACAAGGGCTCTAAAAATAATATTACTAATAATAGAGACACGAACTTAAGACTACAACTTAAACTCATCATGCAAACACTCACTTCTGTCCTCAGAAATAGCATTTTGGACGCACAGGTAACCGACACCAGTTCCTGCCTACTTGCCTATGACCACCATCGGCCAATCCACTACCGACACCAGCGTCTCTTCAACTACACCTGATCGATGTTGGTCACTCCTAACCGATGCCAGTGACTGTGTAGACCCAAAATTTTTAAATGCACTCATATGTGAAGCTTTTAGGCTCCACACCCTAACAATCTCCCACTTAGAGATAAACAGTTACACCAGTACCTGTACAGCAACATCTTCTAGCTCCTCAATCTTCAACTCAATCATGAAGACCAACAGAAGTTGAATGAGAATTCAACTTCTCCTTTGTAACTAGCTTGGTTAACATATCAGCAGGATTCCTATCTGTATAGATCTTCTCCAGCTTCAACTCACCATCTTCCAATACCTGTCGTATGAAGTGGTACCTTAGTTGTATGTGCTTTGTTCTTAAATGAAAGGCTGAATTCTTAGCCAAATGGATTGCACTCTGACTGTCACTATACAATCTACAACTCTCATGCTCCCTACCAAGCTCATCCATGAACCGTGTCATCCATATCATCTCTTTGCTAGCCTCTGTGGCTGTAATATACTCTGCTTCTGTAGCTAACAAGGCAACAACCTTTTGCAACTTAGATATCTAGCTAACTGTTGTTCTGCCTACAGTGAAAACATAACCTGTAGTGCTCCTCCTACCATCCAAATCACCTGCCATATCTAAATCTACATAACCATGTAGAGAAGTATCTAAACCTCCATAGCACAAGTGCCTACTGTTGGTTCCTCTTAGATATCTAAGGATCCACTGAACTGCTTTCCAATGTTCTTTACCTAGATTGGCCATATACTTACTTACCACTCCCACTGCTTGGGTAATATCCAGTATAGTACACACCATTGCATACATCAAACTCCCTACTGCGGAAGAATATGGAACTTTACTCATGTACTCTACCTCATCATATGAATTAGGACATTGTTCTTCACTCAACTTAAAATGTCCTGCATATTGAACCGTTTCAACACCTTGTCCACATAATCTTCTTGAGACAATATCAACCTGTGATTTTTCCTGTCTCTCTTAATGCTCATGCCAAGGATTTTATTTGCTGCTCCCAAATCCTTCATAACAAATGTTTGAGCTAATTTCACCTTAAGCTCAGAGATATCTTGCATGTGTGATCCTACAACCAGCATATCATCTACATACAACAATAGAATAATATATCTATTGTTATCAAATCTCTTAAAATACACACAATGGTCAGATTGACACCTACTGTAGCCATGCTCAGTCATAAACCTGTCAAATTTTAAATACCATTGCCTAGGAGCTTGCTTGAGGCCATACAAGCTTTTCTTTAATCTGCACACAAACTTCTCCTTACCCTTGACCTCAAATCCTTTCAGCTATTCCATATAAATTTCCTCATCCAAATCTCCATGAAGAAATGATGTCTTAACATCTAACTGCTCAAGATGCAAATCCTCAAAAGCAACCAAAGATAATACAACCCTTATAGAAGTCATTTTAACAACAAGAGAAAAAATCTCACCAAAGTCAATACCTGGCTTTTGTGCAAATCCTTTCACTACCAATCTGGCCTTATATCTCATCTATCCATTCTCACCTTCTTTCAACCTATAGGTCCATCTGTTCTTCAGTGTCCTCTTACCTGCTGGCAACTCAACCAAATCCCATGTTTGGTTCTCTCTTAAGGACTCCATCTCCTCAATCATGCCACGCTCCCACTGACTTTTGGATTCCACCTGTATTGCTTCTTCAAAACTCTCTGGTTCTCCACCATCAGTTAGCAATAAATAAAATAAAGAATGAGAATATCTGATTGGAGGCTTACTCACCCTTTCTGACCTCTTGATGGGTGTCTGAGACTCATTCACAACACGCTGTCCACCCAAATTCTCTGATAGTGACCGGCCTCGGTCACTTCCAGACCTGTTACTGGCCGATGTCGGTTCTGCCTGACTGATGTCGGTGCCTGTCCTACCGATGTCGATCTCTGTATGGCCGATGTCGGTCTCTATACTACCGACACCGGTTCCTACCCTATCGATGTCGGTCTCTGTGTTTTCCTGCAAGTGATTATTTCTTTTTCCAGCGAGCTCATATTGGACCTTCACCTCATCCAATTCACCATTGCTCTGCCCAGATTGATTCAGCTTCCTTAGCTGATCACAATACATCACTCTTTCATTGAAAACATCATGGCTCCTAATTACCTTGTTAGTTTCTATATTCCACAATCTGTAACCAAAATCATTTGAGCCATAGCCAATAAACGTGCACCTCATAGACTTAGCATCCAGCTTTTTTCTATTTTCTTTATCTATGTGCACAAAGGCTTCATAACCAAAAACTTTGAGATATGAGAGATCTACCTTTTTACCTATCCATGCCTCTTCTGGAATACCACCATCCAGAGCTGTAGAGGGTCCTCTGTTAATCAGGTACACTGCAGTGTCAATAGCTTGTGCCCAAAACTATAAGGGCAAACCAGCATGCAATCTCATACACCTTGCATGCTCCATTATTGTCCTGTTCATCCTTTCAGCAATTCCATTCTGCTGAGGTGTCCTTGGAACCATCCTTTGCCTACAAATTCCATGCATATAACAATAATCTCTGAACTTATAACTATAGAACTCACCACCATTGTCAGATCTCAGGCACTTTAATCTTTTACCTGTTTCATTCTCAACCATAGCTTTCCAAATCTTAAAAGTCTCAAATACATCATATTTTCTCCTAATAAAATAGATCCATACCTTCCTTGTAGCATCATCTATGAAAGATACATAGTACTGTGATCCTCCAATGGAAGCAACCTGAGCTGGTCCCCACACATCTGTGTGAACAAGCTACAACTTATGCCTCTTCTTAGTAGACCCAATCTTGAGAAAACTAACCCTTTTCTATTTTCCAAATACACAGTGCTCACAAAACTCTAGATCTATGCCTTTTAAATCTAAAAGCATACCTTTGGACTTAAGAATTGACATGCCCTTCTCACTCATGTGGCCAAGCCTTGAGTGCCACAATTTAGCATCCACATCTGAAGTAGATAATACAGAAGGAGATTTGTTAGTAACACAATTACACAAATAGAGAGTACCTTCTCTCTTACCTCTGGCCATAACAAGTGCACCCTTGGTCACCTTCCAAGATTTTGTTGTGAGAGTTATTGTACAACCCTCATCCCCTAACTTTCCTGTAGAAATCAAATTTCTCTTCAAGCTAGGAACATGCATCACATCTCTCAACACCCATGTCTTGCCATTCTGCATCTTCAGCTGCACTTTACCTTTGCCAATTATTTTACAGGGCTCATCATCCCCTAGATACACTATTCCAAAATCTCCATGGATATAGTCACTAAAATATTCCCTATTAGGGGTAGCATGAAAAGATGCACCAGAATCTAATACCCAAGATTCTATATTATTATGCAGAGAGAATATTAAAGCATCTTGTGCAATACCTGCCACCTTGGCTTCTTCTTTTCCTTCATGCTGATTGTCCTCCTTAGGTTTTGACCAGCAATCTCTGATTATGTGCCCAATCTTTCCACAATTCTAGCATTGTGGCTTCCTGCCATTCCTAGATTTGGATCTTCCTCTCACCTTAGACTTAGATCTTGATCTCCTCTTGCTCTTCTCTTTCTTCCTTCCCCTTCTCTCAAAACTTAAAGTGTTCCCAGATGTCTCTTCTGTGCTTTTCCTGCATATTTCCTCATTCAAGATAACACTAACAACATCCTCTACTTTCAAAATATTTGATGCAGATGTAGTATTACTAACTGCCATTACTAAGCCATGCCAGCTTTCAGGCAAAGAACATAATATTAAAAGAGATTTTATTTCATCCTCAAACACTATATTGACTAAACTTAATTGATTCACAATTCCATTGAAATCATTCAGATGAGTAGAAATAGATCCACCTTCATTCATATGCAAATTAAATAACTGCTCCATAAGATAAACCTTATTAGAAGCTAAGGGTTTTTCATACAAATTTGCTAAAGTAGTCATCAACTCTACCGTAGACTTTGCCTGTGATAAATTGGATATCACAGTGGATGATAGACTCAGTCTTATAGACCCCAGAGCCTTTCTGTCAAGAACTTCCCATTCTTCATCCTCCATGTCTTTGGGCTTCTTTGCAACCCCACCTAATGGTAAGTAGAGATCTTTCTGATACAGATAATCCTCTATCTGCATTCTCCAATGTTGGTAATTTTTGCCATTGAACTTTTCCATTCTCAGTTTACTTTCATCTGCCATTGCTTCTCCCACTCAAACAGAAATCCCTGCAAAAACCTCTGTGAGAACCTGTAATCAATACACACTACATAGATTTGAACCACCTGTTAGTGAACCTGAGCTCTAATACCACTTGTTGGGGATCAAGCAACAATAGATTACACTTATGAAAGCAATAAAAGCGGAATTAAATCAAATAGACAAGTAACTAGAATGATAAATGGCAAGAACAAGAGATACAAGAAACCACCCTAAAAACTTGTATTAAACTCTTTACAAAAGGAATACAATTGAAGAAACTTCTTTCTTCCACACCTCTCTCAGATGTATAAGATCTCTCACTAGATCTCTATTCCTCAAGAGCTCTCTCTCTCTCAAGAACAATCAACTCCAACAAACTTGGATTGATTCAATTCTGTACTGTTCTTCAACATACCAATTCTACTACTACAATAAGCTAAGAAGATATAATTCTACAAATAGAATTAGGAGGCTTGAGCATGCACTTACAACAAATAGTTAAGCCTCTTGAAGAAGGGCTCTAAAAATAATATTACTAATAATAGAGATGTGAACTTAAGACTATAACTTAAACTCATCATGCAAACACTCGCTTCTGTCCTTGGAAATAACATTCTGGATGCACAGGTAACTGACGCCGGTTCCTGCCTGCTTGCCTATGACCACCATCGGCTGATCCACTACTGACGCCGGCATCTCTTCAACTGCACCTGACCGACGTCGGTCGCTCCTGACCGACGCCAGTGACTGTGTAGACCCGAAATTGTTAAATGCACTCATATGTGAAGCTTCTAGGCTCCACACCTTAACAATGACTCAATAAATAGGAATGAAATATCATATCAATAAGCTCCCTATCTCATTTCATACCTCAATCATTTTATTCTTGACAAATTGATATGACTCCCCCTTTAACCTCATAACTTGTGCACTTATTTCCTACACTTGGAGCTAAATTGCCTCCTTATTATATTCCCCTAAGCACTTTAACTTTATTAGAAACTACTAAGAATAGGAATCACACCCAATTCATGTCTTAGATGTCCAAAAGTGGCCTTTGGAAGAGGCTTAGTCAAAATATCTATAATCTAATCCTTAATAGACACAAATTCAAGCTTAATACTTAATTCACTTACCTATTCTCTTAAGAAATGATACTTTATAAGAATGTTCTTAGTCCTTAAATTCATGACAAGATTATTTGAAACACTTATGGCACTATTATTATCACAAATAATAGAACTAAGACCATCAAACTCCACCTTGTAGTCTCTTAAGGTTTGTCTCATCGACGTCACTAGGGTAAAACATGAAGTTAATGTAATATACTTATCCTCAAATATAGATAAAGACACTTATGTATATTTCTTGTTTTTCCATGAGAATAGGCACTTACCTAAGAAGAAGGCTCCTCCACTAGTGCTTTTTCTATCATTAAGACTCCTAGCCCAATTTACATCTGTATAGGCTACTAAGTCCAACTTATTGCTCTTTGGGTACCATAATACATACTCCATTGTTCCTTTGAGATACCTAAGTATCATATTGACAACTTGTAGATGAATTTCATTAAAATCTACTTGAAATATTCCCACAAAACCTACTGCTTACATGATGTTAGGTCTAGAGGTATTAGTATACAATAAACTCCCAATCATTAATCTATAATTTATCTAATTGACTCTTGAGGATTCATCTTCCTTACTTATATTACATCCTATAACTATAGGTGTACTTAAAGATTTTTAATATTCCATATAAAACTTATTTAATATCTCTTTTATATATTTAACCTGTGAAATGAACATACCTTTTTTTGATTGACTGATTTGAAGTCCAAAAAAGAAAGATAGTTCTTCAAGAACAAACATTTCAAATTCTAAATTCATCACCTCTAGAAAGGCCTTGGTCATGTTCTCATTAGCTCTACCAAATATGATATCATCCACATATAACACCACTATCAACTAATGGTAATTTTCAATCTTGATATACATATTATTATCTATAACTCTTCTCTTTAAACCTTGGCCTAATAGATACTTCTCTAGTCTAGCATACCAAGCTCTAGGAGCTTATTTTAGACCATAGAGTGCCTTTTTAAACCTATAAACATAGTCCTTGTTATCAATAAATAGGAAACCCTCAATATTTTTAATGTATACTTCTTCCTCTAAGTTCCCATTTAGGAAAGTTGTCTTGACATCCATTTGGTATATCTTGAAGCCTTTAAAGCCTGCATAGGTAATAAACATCCTAATAGCCTCTAACCTTGCCACAGGTACAATATTTTCATAAAATTCCACTCCTTATACTTGAGAATATCCTTTTAATACTATTATTCCCTTTTTGTTGGTGACTTCTCCATTCTCATTCAACTTGTTTCTTAACACCCATTTTGTACCAATGATATTTTGTCTTTAGGTCTAGTACTAACTCCCAAGTCTCATTTTTATCAATTTTATTTAACTCCTCATTCATGGCATATATCCAAAACTTATCTTCACTTGATTTTACATACATTTTAGGTTCAAATTTTGACAATAAGTAATTATTCTCTTGATTAACATCACTCACCATTCTTCTCTTTATTTGTATACCTGCACTATTGTTTCTAGTGATATGAGATTAGGATGATCCTTTTGAATCTACCTAGAATGATTTTTTGAGTCCTTTCTCTTCTCAATTTATTTTTCATAATCATCTATATCTATTATTCCTTCATCATTATTTTATTGAGAATATGATTTTTTAGTCTCATCAACCTTCACATTTATGCTCTCAACTATATTTTTCAACCTTTTATTGTAAAATATATAAGCATCACTACTTGATGAATATCCCAATAAAATACCTTCATCATACCTTGAGTCAAACTTTCCTAAGTGCTCATCATCTCTCTTGATATAACATTTACTCCTAAGTCAAAGTTCATATGACCTAACCTCATATTCCATAGCCAAATTTCATCCACCTTTCTCATAAAGCAATTCTCTTTTGTGATCTCATTCGATATATATATATATATATATATATATATATATATATATATATATATAGTTATTAGTTCTCTTAGCTTTATCAATTAAATTTTTTTATTTTTATCTCATTATCTCACATCCTTTGTCATGAAAAGTTAGGGTATGTCCTTAGGTGCACATTTGACTTACACTCAACAAGTTGTGTTTCAATCCATGTACATACAATACATTTTATGTCCTGGTTTTCCCATTGTCCAAGCTCAAATCACCTTTGCCAACTATATTACCATATGTGTTATCTCCTAACATTATTGAACATATGAAATTATTCTTCAAAGTGATTAATTTTCTCTTATCTCCTATCATGTGACTTGAAAAACCACTGTCTATATACCACTTGAATTTTTCATTCTAAGTATGTAACATAGTTTAGGATATCATATATTCTTCTCCTCTAGATTCCTACTTGTCTTTCATCTTACCCATAGGGTCTACATTCTTGATCCATTCTTTAGTATCATGAGTACATGTCTTTTAAACATGACTAGTTTTCTTTGTCTTACACTCCTTTGAAATGTGTCCTCTTTGGTTGTAGTTATAACATAGGATTCTACTTCTCCACCTATAGTCAACAACTCTAAGTCCAAATATACATAAGATAAATAATAACCAATGAAATAATTCACATACTATGATTGTTTAACCTTATTATTTGCCTTTTGATAATCATATGATGATACACCAATGAATTTGATATCCTTTGATGGAGTAAACCCCTTCTTGGATTGTTGATGATTGAATTCAAACTTGACCACTTCTACAAAGGTATTGATTCTACCAGCTTTATCACTCCTTAAATGATCAATGATTTTTGGAAATTGAATCTCTTTGAACTCATTTTGTTCTTATTTGAATCAAAGACCTATCATATCATATAAGGACTTTTGACTACCCAAAATATTGTTAAGATTTCTAGCACTCTCCTCAAATTTATGATATGTCCTTATCTTGATTTCATCCTACTCAACATGTGCCTTTAAAGTCTTTACTTTCATTCTAATATGGGTGCATTATTACATATTATTCTTTTAATTTGAACAACATTCACAAGATATTTCCATGATTGTGGATAGATACTAATTGTACTCATAAAAGACACTTTCGTTATCAAAATCCATACCTATGCTTCAAATATCTCCCTTAGACTATTAGGCATAAATAAGAGACCTCAATATAATACCAATTATTGAAAGAACAACCACTGAGAGCAAGTTGAATCTATGTGCAAACTATTATTTTAATTCCATTAAGCATTCAAACAAATATAGAGATGTAACAAGTCATAATCAATCTTTCTTATGAGCATGAAGTAGGAACATAAACACAATATCTATGTGGGAAACCATCATGGGAGATAAAACCCACTGACACATAGCTTGGAATATAGTCCTATAGGTAATGAATCAAAATTTTAGTGAGGCACCAACCCCATAAGGATCAACAACCCCTCATTAGTCAAGCACCAACTCAACTAGTCCTTTAACAAGCACCAACTTATAAGAAGGCACCAACCCCTTAAGTAAATCAAAAACAACTCAATTACCTTGAACCTATGGTAACTTTTGGACACTTTTTTCTCACTCAACTGAATATGAACACCTTTTTTTCTCTCTTTTCACTCTTTTATCTCTCTCAAAAAACTTATTAGTCCTTCTCGCTCAACTAGCCCTTTCCTTGAATCAATTAGGTCATATGACCTTGCTCATCACCTATCAAACCATAGTTATATCTTCATATCATATTAAACACACCTCTATAACATTCTTAAATCCTTCTACCTATTTTACAAAACTCTATATCATTCACTCATTTTCTCAATATTCTAACTAGTCAATTAGGCATATTAGACCTTCTATTTATACTTGAATCTTGATCTCACCTATATTATTTGGATAAGAAAAATTATATACATGAATCACCCTTGTAATAGATTAAAAAAAACTTTTCACAATTTAAACAACCATTACATAGGTTGATCATTACCCTTTAGGGAAAAAACCACCATTAGGCCTAATAGAGACATAATGTAATTAGGCCTTCTTAAAGCACACATTTTACCTTCACCACCTTGGAAAACCATGAGACTCCATGTATGGATGATTTTTTTTTAAATTACTCAATTATACCCATGATAATATTACCTTATTTCCCCAACACCATTTAGGAAACTTCACTCCTTGAACCACCCAATTAGGCTTACTCACAATTAGGCCTTCTCACTGCCATAAAGTTTGTCTTGCAAATATGATGCATACAATCAACTTTTCTACATAACCTAAACAAAAAATAACATTTATATAAATTAAATTACATAAATTTCATCACAAATTATCTTATATTTCTTAATACATGTAAAAATACCATAGACTAATCATCTTCATATGCTTACTCAGAACTACACACAGGGCTTAAGAACCTAGTCAAATGTCTTTGACTTTTCAAACCTTAATATTAGTTTTTAATACATAAAAATGTGTTTAATTAAACCTATAATACCTATAAAATAACTTAATGTGTATTATATTATTAAACTATATGAAAAAATCTTAGGAACATCATTCTTACTCACACACAAAAAATTGCCTGTAGTTCTAAAAATATAGTCATAAAGATATAGATTTAGATGACCTTTGTAAACAATTTTATGAAATTAAAATGGGTTTTAATTATCCTTAAAAATATTTATAAAACCTTATAATATATATATTACAATTTCCAATATCAATATTGGTCTTACAGACCAATCTCATGTCTTTACCTTACACAGACCTCACTGTGTTAGATAGGTCACTTTGAGAATTGCTTTTTGCTTGTTTATGTGAATAAACAAAAAAATTACTCAAATTTAAAGGTTATATAGGTATTTAAAAATAACCCCATGAATTTTGATATATTTCTAAGCCACTACATCTAATCCCTAATCTCATTCTCACTTCTACCTAGTTTTCTCACTATCTTCCATCGTTAGGCCTGTTTAGAGATAGGTCAACTTCCCTGACCAATTTATCAAATTTTAGATCTAAAACCTAATTATAAAATTACATGGGCAAAAAATATGAGTCTCACACATAATCCTCCAATAATTTACATGCTTTAACCTAGTCAACCCTACTTGTAACATCAAAAATCTGAGAAACAAGGGGTTTCCTATAGCTTCCACTCACTCTTATGATAGACCAATGCCACCTAAACAAACCTATAAGATCCCTATACATGTTAAACACATAAAAAATAATTGATATAATCCATTTTTATCCATTTTTAATAAGATATTTCTTATCAAGTCATAATGAGGGTTTTAGGAGGGTTTAGACAATCTACCATTCTTAGCAATCATTCATAAATTATTGCCCCTCAAATCCAAAACTAATGCCAGTAAATTCAAGATAGGACCCTTCCCTAACTTCCAAATAGCATAAAAAAAAACCTTTTCAAGTCTATAACACCCTATTATGTGCACATAAAAGACCTCAACACTAATTTTCATGCTTTCTCCTTTAGGATATGACCTTAAACGTGGTAAAAAAAAGTTAATACAACCTATCACACTCTTTAAAATGTTATCAAGAGATATGACACCTTGGGAAATGAACTTAATTCCTCAAGCCACACTAAGTTTCTTTACACATTAGGTCTTGAACTACTAGTCATACTTAGACCTTGAACACACATTAAAACCACTTGTACTATTCTCAACACCTCATCCTCATGTCACAAAACCTCATACCATGATCTCACACTACCAACCTTCTCCACACAAGTCTCATGCTACTCATCTCATCATGCTACCAGGCATATGCCTTCTCACTAGGTCTCTTAATGCATAACTCATGAACTCAGCTTTTAATAGAAATAAAGACAAATTAAAATGACATAAATTACAGTTTAATGACATCAATGACAAATTCATGCATACCTTATAACAAATTCTCAATGTACATGCCTTGAAAAGTATGTTTGTAGGTTTGATGATCTTAGGCGTGTTCTTTACATACTTCTTAGTGTTAATTCTGACTAGATTGTCAAGGTTTAGGTGACCTCACCTTATTTGACATACCCAAATTTTGTCTATCTTTATCATGAAACATCTCTCCTTGATCTCATTCAATACAAATAGTTTTTTATTATTCCTTTTGGTATTATCAATTAGCCTTCCTAATTTAGTTATCTTTATATCACACCCTCTATCATAAAAGATTTGTGTGTCATTGATTGCACATTTGACCTACACTAAGTAGGTTATGTTTCAAACATTCCACATACAACACATTTTGGGCCTTGGTCTTTCCATTATCCAAAGTCAAGATACCCTTACCAACTATATTGGTTGTTATGTTATCTCTAAACCTCATTATTCTTATAATATTCATTTTTAATGAGATGAACTTAATTATATCTCCTATCATATGGCTTGAGAAACCATTATCTATATACCATTCCATGATTTCATATTGAATGTCAAAGGTAGTTTGATATATTATGGAATCCTCTTTGGTCTTATGTTCCTCTTTGGCAAATAGTCCATCTTACCTCTTGAGCTCAATATGATCTATCCTAGCTTGTTTTGGATTCCATAATAGTGATTTATCCTTTTTGTGTATTCTAGGAACTTCATATGTCTTTTTTAATCTTGTAGGCCTTCTAACTTTATTAGAGTAAAATCTTGTAATGTGTCCTATATTATGACAATTATAGCAAATAAAATTCATGTAATTACCATGGTTCCAAAATGACTTATCCTTCATTGCATTGGGTTGACTGATTGGTTTTTTTATGCTGATATTCTTGACTAGTTTTGACTACTCATGCTCTCTCTCAAACTTACATATTTTGTCTATTAGTTGCACATGCTCATCTTTCAACTGATCACACTCAAATTCCTTTGAATTTAACCTTATGTTGACATACTATAATTGACTATTAAGATCATTGATAGTCTTCTTTTGATGCTTCAAATAATCAAGGGTTATTATGAGCTTCAATTCAAGGTCTACTTTATCTTATCCTTCTTTGCTATCATATTATACTTCATCATCATATATGTTGTCTTCTCCCTATTGACCATAAGGCATCTTATGCTTCCTTGGTTCACCTTCAAGATTTTAAACTTTGTCACAAAGGACCAAGATCTAGTACCAATTATTAAAATAAAATGACTTAGAGTGGGGGGGTGAATCAATCTTCAAAACTTTCTTTAATAATATTAATTAAGAAATCATAGATCATTTAAACAAGCATGTACATCTTAGCAAGAATAAACACTAATCAACAAGAGAATGAAACACATGAACATAATATATATGTGAGAAACCCTCAAGGGGAAAAAACCCCACTAATGATTCAAATTTAATACATCCCTATAATACAAAAACCAAATTTATTGAAGCACCTACTTCACATGAAGCACCAACTCAAATAGGCTTTAGGAAGCACCCACTTACAAGGAGGCACCAACCCCTAAAATGACTCAACACTAACTCAACCACATGATACACTTTATCACCTTTAAAATATCATGTTTCTCATATAATATATGATGATCTTCTTCTTCATCTCTTCACACACTTTTAGCCCTCTCAAATTAGCCTTTAGGTTTCTTCACTCAACTAGCCCTCTTCTTGACTTTATTAGGTCACATGAACTTGATCCTAATATTTATAATTTTTTTTATATATGAATGACACACCTATAATTTTTTACAAGACCTTATTATACTTACCAATGTTTTATTTCATTTTTATGTGCTCTTATTCTCCTTTTCTCCCCAAATAGGCCTAAAATTGCCTTGTACTTATACTACTCTATTGATCTCATATACTTTGGTCATATATATATCTTTGAAAAATTATATTACCCTTTAAATATTTCATATAACATTTTTAAAACATTAATCAAACAATACATTAGGTTGGCCATAGTTTAATAGACCAAACTATCATTTAGGCCTTAATGAGACCTAATCCCATTAGGCCTTCATTGGAGCATGTTACACTTAGTCTTTATTATAATGATTCCAGACTCCTAGAACAATAGTAACACCTCATATTTAACTCAAATAAATATTATTAATCTTTAATTTAGGTCCATAAAACCTTTTATGTCCAAAAACCACTTGAACCCCTTCTCAAAACATTGTTCACAATAGGCTTGTGCATACACAAAAATATGACTTGAAAAAATGAAACATAAAAAAAAAATTACCAAAAAAAATGGAAAAAATTCACATATTAATAAACCTCATGACCTTAAGTTTATAAAAAACTTCATTAAGTGATTCAACTCAAGATATACAGTCTCAAACTCTTTTATGCAAGATGTGTATTGTGAATTGCCAACTAGCTTCAAAACACATTCAAGAAAACATGAACTTATGACACTTTATTGCATATACTCAAGGGATTTAAATTAATTAACATTATCTTATAACATCCCTAAAAGACCCTAAAATAAACATATCATAATATCTAATGGAAACTATTGGTCTTGCAAACCAATCTGTTGACTTTCTCTCTCACAAACTTTACTCAGCTAGATAGCCATTTTGGCTTCAATGTTTCAACTTATTACACTAAATTCCAAGATTTAAAAAATAATGGATAGATGATTCATGTCCAAAAAAAATAACATCATATGCATTTAATGCTTTATCATAAGGTAACGATCCTCCAACTCAGCACTGTAACTTGCTTACTAAGTTATGCCAGTTTACATTCAAATACAGTCATGGTGATAATGACCTTTAATACTTGTTTGGAAACTTTAAAATAATTTAAATTAATTTTTATGATATTATAATATCATTATACCAATATAAAATAGATATATAACATGGTCGTATGGAAATATTACTCTTGCAGACTAATCTCACAACCTCACACCTTCATTATCTTATATCCACTAGACAAGTCAAATTATGAGAAACATTTTCATCATATCCACTAACATAAAAAAATTATATCCAAAATTAACATGTATTATAGGTATTTAAAAACATCTCCATATACTTGGATTCATCCCTAATCTATGACAACATATTCCTAATCAACTTCTCACTTCTGCCTAGTTTTCTCACTGTCTGAATAATTTGTTCTGTTAGTGATAAGTCAACTTGTATGATTGGTTTAACACACCTAAGATATATAACCTAATAAAAAACCACCATGGTCATCTGATATAATTTTAAAGCTTCAACATTCATCTATTTAGAAACATTGACTTGGTCAACTCTAACTTCTATAATAATATTTCTTGGAAATAAGCACTTTCCTATAGGATTTGCTCACTCACCTAAGAACCCAATCACACCTATAGGTGCCTAAAAAATCTAAATACAACATCCAATCACTTTCATATCCATACCAAACCATTATGATCACTTTTGATCAACTTATTTCATATCATGTCACTATTAGGGTTCTTTGAGGGTTTAAACCATCTTCCAGTCTTAATGATCATTAATCAATCTTATCCCCTTATTCTAGAAAAAATCATTTTAATTTTGATCTAGGACCCTTCCCCATCTACCATGAATAAATTAGGTCCTCATGTATATGTTTAATGTTCCAATGAGCACTTTAAAAAAGTTTATCAGTTAGACAACTCTTCATCATATGCACTCAAGAGACCTTAAAACACTTTTTCAAGCCTTTTATTGCAAACCATGACCTAAAAATTCAAGCACATTCTTAAAATAGCTTTAATATCCTTTTTAAATTCTCACATACTCACCATTCCTTGTAAAATGACCCTAATAACCCATCTATCCACCATCTCTCTCTTTGATTTTTAGGCCTTAACCTACAAGTCTCGATAGGTCTTGAATATGACCTTCTAACCACTGTCCAAGATCTCAACACCTCATGTACAAATTCAAACAACCTCTCTCATGCTCAAATATTTTTAATAATTATTCATATTTCTTATCAACAACTCTTGTTACTTCATTATGTCAAGTAAGGTCTAGAACTAGTCTAGTTGTAGACTTGAACTAAAGTACTTACCCCTATAGGCTTCCCCTTGAAAGTCTAATGAGTGATATAAATGATTCTTATGTATTTTAAAGAAACATTATACAATAATTCTTATTCATAGCTTCAGCATAATGTCTTCATGGCTCACTCAGATCATCTTTAAAGCTGCTTCCACAAATCTTTGGATCTTAACTAAGGATATGTGTAGCTCACTTTGAGTATCTTCAGAGTCATTTATGAAGATCTTCATAACTCAACTAAGGATATTCATAGCTCAATATTTTATATTCCAAGTCATCATATCAGGCATATGAACTCATATTCTGTACACCATGGGATCTTCATAGCTCAATGTGTTTTATGCCAAGTCATCATATCAGGCATACAATCTCATATTACACATACCATGGGATCTTCATAGCTCACTATGTTATATAGCAAGTCATCATATCATGCATAATAATTCATCATACAAATAACTCAAATATTACATGAATATGCACCTTAATAATAACCTTTGACATCAATAATACCATCAATTCCAAAACTCAACAATCAATGATAATGCTCAGCACTTCATCTACTCAACAATTTTCATAGGAGAGATACCAACCTTGTCATATCCTCTACTAGCTATATCACTACCACTAAATTGTGTCACTTTATGCATAGGAGGAGGCATATAAGGAGATTTATCATTATGAAATCTCTTATTTACCTAAGCCATGAGGTCTATCTTTGACACACTTCCTCCTTGAGATTATTGAGGGTTCATTCTCAGACCACCACTTGTCCCTTATACCTCTTCAACCACTCTCTTCTTTGACCTTGTGTTTAAAAATATAGTATTTGATCCAATGTTCAAGATTCCTTGTTATTTTACTTCACATGATTCCTCTTAATATTAGTTTATAAAGGTATCATTTTATTGAGCATCCTCTCCCTTACATTCTCCTTGACTAGGCATCTCTTCTTGAGTCATAAAAGGAATTATTATCCATTGTACCACATAAGCTTGGTTGAATGTCTCATTTACATAAGTCAAAGAATCATGAGGCTAATCCCATGATTTTTTTTCTTCATTTTATTGTACAATATTGTTTTGGATAGGTACAAGTGCTTTTGAAGTAGAAGGAAAAATCTGATTTTGACTATTATATTATTTCACTTGAGTTAGTTTCCCTTGTCCTTGATAGTGGCCTTTAAAAGGCTATCTAGGAATTTTAGAATATTGATAAATATGAAAATTACCTTTATTGTACCTATATTACTACTATTATTTTTGCCTCTTGAGGGTTTGGCTCTCTTCTCTAAGATCCTTGATCAGATCTTCCTCTTTTGACTTGGTTGGTTAGAGGCAACTTGTTTATGCTTGGGTGTGGGGATGGGATAAATAGTGGGCATAGGAGTTTGTACGTAAAGAAAAAAATTCATAATGGGTATAGGATATATCTTATCATCATGTATAAGTCAATTTTCATCCCTTATAGTAGTTTAAAATGTGTTGGGTAGTATATCCCCTCCTATGGATTGAATCATCATAGATATATCACTATTGAAAACTTTGAGGTAATAGAGAAAATAATGATGTGTAGTAGGCATTAAAAGTATTGGTATCCTATCCCAAATATTATTAAATATTGTGTTTAAGTCTTCTATGGCTTATTAAGGTGATCTCTTTATGGTAGTTAGCTGCTCAGTAAAAGATAAGTGATTAGATTTGTCTTCAAATATCCTGCTCAAAGATTCACCTAATTCATCCCATGTACTGATAGAGTAGGGATCCAAATTACCATACCAATCAAGGTCCTTAACCTTATAATTAAAAAAAAAACATAATATAAACATTCTCTTCAGCGATGTTATGTATATTGCAAAATTTGGCAATGTTTCTTATGTGTTCAATAGGAGTAATGATAGTTTCTTTCCTATATAAAGAAACACTATTGAGGGATGACATAGGAATTGAATCATAGTGATAAAGTTATAAATTAATATTTAAATTCAATTCAACAAAGGGTAGGTTATTTGGGGTTTCTATCTTGTAAATTGGACCCAAGAAGAGTCTCTTAATAGGTATGTGAACAGTAAAAGATTTTTTTGAATACAGATGGGCGTTAGCAAACCTCTTTGATCTAAATGAATAGTAAGGTAGATATAAAACTTTAAATGGAATGAATTTAGTGTAATATCTTGTCATTTCCTTAGGAATTAAAAATAAGAACTATTCTAGAACCAAGAGCCAATGATTGTTGGATTTGCTAGATATTGCATGAAGGAAGTTTTACAACTCCAGATTTGTCAAGATCAACATCCACCTTTGAAAACTTCTTGGATTATGATGTCCCACCAAGTGTTCCAAAACTATTACCAATAAAATTTTCAACCTAATAAATGATACTCTAACCTCCTCAAATTTTTAATAACATTGAAACACATTATTTGATGTGGGTGGCAATTCTTAGAGGTGAATCTCTAGATTATGGGCTAGCTCCCATATACAACACCTAAAACTAACCACAAACCTAATTTACTTGAATGAAAAGGGATAAAATGATATTAAAAACTAATATAATGTATTTTATGAAACCTAATAAACTCCATAACTTAAAGAAACCTGTACTATGAAATAACAACTACAAATCTGATTCTAAAACCCAAGGTTTTCCTAACACAATTCTTTAATATAAAGGTAGAATGCATAGTATCCTTCAAGGTATATGATTAATAAATCTTATAATGGAAATTATTAATCTTATTAAACACTATAAATAACACAAATATATTACTTACACTTCATATGATTTTCTAGAAAGTAAATTACTCATACTAAGCATGAAAGAGATATATGAGTGCAAGGAAAGAGAACTATCACTTGTCACCCAACAATAGAATATTTCACATAATTATGCCATAATTTTATAAAATAAAACCAATTTTAATGTTTAATTCAAATTAAAAATCAATGTTTGATTCATAAAGGATTCACCATACCAACTTTTAGATGTCATACAATGCCAAAAGAGTCAACTTATATAGATAAATGAGGAAGAGAGAGGGGGGCACAGAGAAGGGAGATTGACAAGTGTACACAACGGTTAAAAATAACAAGGGATTCATAGAATAGTCTCATTATGTCTCTAAGGACATGTTTTCCTCCTCTAAATATGATTCATCATCTAGTGGTGTAGTATTTTGATTACTTGCTAAACACCTTGGTCTTCTTCTTTAAAACTACCCTTCTTTGTGTGAAAAGAGTGACAGATGGGTTTATTGATCATTTTTTTCCATGAAATGCATTCAAACATTTTATTTTACACTTAAAATTAATTTTAAAACTTTCTTGTTTTGACATTTTAGTAGCGATCATCACCCAACTCCATGGATATCTTAAAACCCCTTGGCTTACTATGCCTAGTCTTGACCATATAGGTAAAACAATGATTTAAACTTCATCAAGGAACTCTATCTCCATGAAAATAATTTGCATACCTTATTATATCTTAATTAACTCATTTGGGTTCATCGAATAACCCCGAAAACTTCATCTTACTCATCAAGCTCTCATAATCCTTCAAATCCTTGTAGCCTTAAAAACATGTAAACCTCCTTGTTTAAAAGAATATGCAAACACTCTAAAAAAATTTGGAATATAATTGAGTACCCATTATCTCCTTATATATCCATTCCAAGTTTCATGACTTGAAACCAAGTGGAAGTGTCCTTTTTCTACTATTCTCTTTCCCCAATTAGTCCTTAATTAGGCTTCCATGCCCAGAAGACTGAGTTTCTAATCCATACCTCTCCAAAATGTGTGGAAAAAATAAAAAGTTTATTATTAATTTTACTCATACTAAAACCAATCTCCATGCAAAATTTGAGATCCTGATACCTTGTGTATGTATGGGAACCATGAAATGGTAAAAAAAACTAGTCTCTTCTTAAGCCTGTTTCAAATTGCCATTAAATACCAGACCTGTAAGCATACTTTTTAGGATGTATTGTATGTATTTTTATACTTATATCTGTATAATTCATCCCTAATCATCCTCTCCAATATTTTTAAAGTGTTTTATTGATTAAAACCCTATAAAACACCTTAAAACCCTATAAAATATGACATTAAATGCAATTCATACAATTGAAAATATAGGAAAAGTACACTTTTATAACCTTTATGTAGTGTATAATTATTTTTTAGATGTTTCAAAAACAAACTAATTCATTTCATGCACATTGGATACCAATCTTTCACATTGATTTCTTATTAGGGTTTTAGGAGGGTTTAAACCTATTTGGGTTCTTAATGATTGTTCATAAACCATGGGCCCTTAATTCCTAAACAAAATCCACAAATATAAAGTTAAATAACCTCATAAACTTTCATTATGATCATAATATCCCATGAAAATATTCCATACACTTCTAAGCACAAGAAATTGGTCTTCGCATCTCTACCATGCCATTGGAGAGTAGTCTACAATCTTAGACATTATTCATGAAGGTTGGAGACATATATGAAAAAATAATTCTATAATTTTTAAGGTTTAATACATATTTACCATCCCTAAAATAAATTTTTCCCCATTCATAATCTCAATGTCACATTGAGCAATAGAAAGTCTGCCTAGAATTGTAGTTTTGTACTTGAAGAGTTCAAGGAGGTATTATACGCATAAATTGTATTTTATTATTTTCTTATTATTTTGAGTGATTATTTATGATATATATCATTAATATACACCAATAAATTTTCTCAAATTCTCATTTCAGATCCATCAAACCAATTTTCACATTACTATGTATATAGGTCTACATATGTAGTCTTAGGATCTACATGTTTAAATAAAACCTATCAACATTGCCATCCTCTTTGTTGAGTATGAGGGATATAAGTTACTATAAAAATTAAAATATTATTTTAATTATTTTATTCTTCCCCTAATACTACTTTTTTTTTAAGAATAATCATTTTTCTTTCACTTGATTATGCAGGCAGGCCTATAGGTGTCATGTTGACTGTGTGCATGCAGGGGTTTAAAGAGTCCTATTTGGGTCACTTATTCTAGTATTATTTTGAATTTATGTAACCTAAAATGACTCTTTTGAACTTTTTTTATAACCTAAAATCCCTTTTTTTTTTTGGAATCTTCTTTTCAAGTTTGGAAATAACTTGACTATAATCCTATAAGTGGTAATTGGAGTTTGAATGTATATTAGAGTCTGGAACTCTTATACTAGTCATTTAACACCTCAATAACCTTTATCAAAATATTGAGAATTTATACACTTTATTTATCCTCTAAAAATTTTCAATAACCTTATATCTTCATAAACATATACTTTCCAATGTATGGCTATAGATCATGGCTAAGAGTCTTTTGAATGTTAGGATTTGAAAAATTGGCCTTCTTCAATTATGGTCATTAACACATTGAAAGAAATAAAACCTCATTGTAAGTTTTATCTCATTATCATACAATGTTCATTATCCTTTTATATCATATTCAAACTTATTCATCCTTATTTTCATACACAGACATGTGTATGAGTGCCTAAGCTTATGAACTCAATTAATGGTTATGACACTAGTCATTTCATCATCTTTTGACTCTCAACTAGGTCATGTGTTGTAATAGCCTATGTTTTATCTCTTACCTGCACTAGATCATGATTCCACACCTATAATATTTACATAACCATTAGTTTTTTACCAAAATGAGTACCTAAATGTTTGTAACCTATAGGTCTACCTTTTTTGCTTGGATCGATTGTTGAAGATAAATTCTTGAGTCTCAGTAATTTTGATTATTATATCCACTCATTGTAAATTATTATCATCTTCATTAATATATTTTATATGGAATTCTATCACTATACAATCTCAAATTTCCCTATTTATATGTAAAGGCATGTATGAGGTCAACTCATGTGCAAGGCTTTGTGTATGAAAGTTGGAGTATATGCATTCATTCATACTCTTTGATGATGCAACATGTTAATATCATAGTCACATGAGAGTTTAGGATCTTGAACCATGTATTATTTTAGCATCATCAACATGAGACCCAAGTTTTTTAAGTACAACTATTGATATGGGGGGTTGAATCAGTTGTCTCAAAACATTCTTCCAATTTCACTTAACCATCATGAAGCATTCATTCACTGGCATACATCAATTAATGCATACATAAGCATGTATGAAAGAAAAAACATAATGACATGAGATATATGTGGGAAACCATATATAGTAATAAAACATGCTAAAACACCAATTGGAATATTTTCCTATAAGTAATGAATCAAACTTTTAGTGAGGCACCAACCACATAAGGAACACCAACCCCTCACTAGTCAAGAACCAACTCAACTAATCCTTTAGCAAGCTTTAACATGAAAAGAGGATCTAAACCCCTATGTAAAATAGTACCAAATTAGATAAATTAAATATATAATCACCCTTGGACACATATTTCTCACTCAACTAAAGATGGCCTCCTTGTTTTGCTCTTCTTACTCTTCAATCTCTCTCAAATACCCTCTCAAGCCTTCTCGCTCAACCAACCCTTTCTTTGAAAAGATTAGGAAAAATGACCTTAATAAACACATATATACATAGTGAGATATTCATGACATATTTAATACCCTATATTATGATCTTCAATCCCTTTACCTATTCTCCAAAATTTTATATTCTTCGCTTACTTGCTCAATTCTCTAACTAGTCAAAATACACCTATTAATCCTTGTCTTTATACTTGAATCTTGTTCATACCCATATTTGTCAGCCAATAACCTTAATTAACTTGGATCACACTATAAATATATAAACACAAATTTTTAACAAATGAAACAATCACTACATAGGTCAGAAATTAATCTTAATGGCCAAAACCACCATTAGCCCTAAGAGAGATCTAATGTAATTAGGCCTTCTCTAAGAACATGTTTCACTTAGACCTCAATGAACAATTTGAGCCTTAAAAAATAGATGAAACACTTTATATGTAAATTTAATATAACTCTAATAATCATACCTTGTTTCCTCAACACCATTTGGCTTTATTCACTCCTTGAACCACCCAATTAGGTCTACTAGCAAATAAACCTTCTTACTGCCAAAAAGTTTGTCTAGAAAATATGATGCATACAACCAATTTTGACACATAACCCAACCAAAAAAACACATTTATATAATATAAATTACCTTTGGTTAAACATCACGTTCATTATAATTCATAAAACAAGGCAAACTACCCCAAACTAATCAACTTCATAAGCTTACTCAGAATAACACACAAGACTTAAGAACCCAATCAAAAACCTTTGATTTTTCATACTTTCATAGGAGTTTATAATTAATATAGATGTGTTAAAATGATCCTATGAGACCTATATGACACTTTAATTGTAATTATATCCTTTAACTCAATTCAAAATGACTTAGAAACATCAATTTCACTCACACACAGAAAATTTTGTGTAGCATAAAAAACACAATCATAGAACCTAAGTCTTAAAAAATCTATGTAGACACTTTTGTGATATTAAAATGGTTTTAAATGAAAATTAATAATAATTATATCATCATTTAAAATATATATTATATTTTTATATATCAATATTGTCCTTACACACCAATCTCACAACTTCACTCCACAAACTTCACTGTGTTAGACAAACCATTTTGATGACAATTGTTTGCTTGTGTATGAGCATCATCAACACTTATAAACCAAGTGGATATGATTAATAGGTATTTAATAATTAATCCATTCATTTTTATCCATCCCTATTCCTTTTCAACTAATCCCTAATCTCATTCTCATTCTTTCCTAGTTTTCTCACTATCTTGCCTATTAGGCCTATTTAGTGATAGGCCATCTTCCATGACTGGTTTAGAACATTTTAGGTCTAAAACTTGATTAAAAAAAACTTATATGGTCATATATTACAATTATTACACACTTAAAATAATTTATCACACCTCTATCAATTCTATCAAGAGCTCTATCACTTTTATAAATGATATTGACCCCTCATTAGGTCATATTCGGTGTCTTTGCACTATAGGCCTCAAACTTCTAGTCATAATTAGACCATGAAGATGCCTTAAAAATTATTTTAATGATCATAATACCTCATCCACATATCAAATTCACTCATACCATGCTCACATAAAACCATACATCAATTCCCAAGTCTTATACTTCTCACCTCATCATGTTACTAGGTCTATGCCTTCTTACTAGGTCTTCATGTGTGGCCTAAGCCTCAAGACTTGATCTTGAAAATAATTTGAAGGATTATTTGCCTCTTGATCAAGTTTACACATCTTTGTATATGCTCTCATGCATGTATTGACACAAATCATTAATACTTACTATGTTTTTTATTCAAACACCTTCTCTTAGGACTAGACTAGGATTCTCAAGACACCTAGTACATAATAGTAGCTTACCTTATACCATTATCCTAACTTTGACATGACAACAACCTCAGAGGAATTACCAAGTTGTATTAAAATTCTCTCTTAAATGAGATAAAATAGGTTTCCTCCAAATGTTCTCTTATCATGAGACTTATATGACATAAATTATCTCACCATGCATGACCTCAACTCTGACCTTGACAAAACTAACATTTTTCTTTAATTTTACATAAATTACAACAACAATCCATCAATAACAAAAATAGGAATCATACCTCAACACTAAGACTCATGAATGCTCACCTATAGGTTTGTAGACATGTAGGTGACTAAAAATCCTTCTAACCCTTGTTTTAGAATACATCTAGACCCTATTATCACTAACTTAGAATTCCAACTTGTTTAATGTCACTTTCATATATTTTAAATTGGATTTTCATTGTTATTTGGGACCGAGTTTATCAATCATGTCTATAGGAGTTTGTTCCTACACTACACCTTGCTACCACTTGAGGATTGTATATAAAGGATCACTTTTCAAGGGGAGATCACATGAATCATGTGAGATTGATAAGTTTTCCATGAATAATGAGTCACTTGGAAACTTATAAGAATGGAAACACTTTAAACCAACAAAAACACTTGTAGTTAGGGTGGTATGCTCCATATGCTTAAGACACTAGTTTCCTTGATGAATGTACCTCATGAGGTTGATTTTATTGATGAAACTAATATTAAAAGGACTAATTTTATCTCTAAAAATATATCACAAAATCCACTCACCTCCATTTAACTCTAAAGTAAAGAAATAGGAGCAAAACAAGACCTTGCTTGAATGAACAAGACATAGTGACCTCCTTTTACTCTTAATTATTTTTCATAAAAGAGAGGAGATAAATATAAAAACCAATGCCATAAAATTTAAGCTTACTAGTGTCCCATCCTCTAGACTTTAATGTTCAACTTTCTCTTTCATGGCTATACCATGCATTTAAAATTTGTCTTTATGAACTTATGAAGGGAAAGATGGAGGAGAGAGAGTTCTTTGCATATTTGGGACCTAAAAATTAATTCCAAGAATGAATATAACATATGGAAGATAAAGAGGAACCTTTGAAATATTTTCATTTGAAAATAGATCTCTCAAGTCTATACAAGTGCATATAACTACTTGCAAATGAGTGATTCTCTTAACTTGGACATTGGATGACAAGTTTCTATCGACCCTGACCATTCTCTAACCATTTTTTGACATCATGCATGTTATAACACTTCTTGAAATGTTTTTACTTTATAATAGTATGTAAAATTAATCCATTTTATCTTATAAAGGTGACTTAAGACATTTTAGATGTATAATGACATGATAAAAGTTTAATTCATGAAATTATGAGTCTTAAGACATATCCAAAACCTTATATAAGGATTCATCCCAATTTTAAATCTTGACCACCATGAAAAAGACATTGAATAATGAATGACCTTGAGACTATATAATTACATGTGAGACTAAACCTTGCATAATTCTAATCAATGACTAATATGACCACATGAATACCACTCCAAGACTATTAAAAGACCATTAAAACTATATAAAATCTTGAATAACCCTATGAAAAAGATTTAACCTATAGGGGTTGATAATTTTGACTTGGGGGTCAAAATTGGTCAACATTACCTATATTGTAGCCTCTTTCCCTTCCTTTATCTACATTTAGTCTTCATCCCCTTATTTAGATGACTATGTTTTAGAATATGTCACTAGTTTTTATCTTGACCCTTAGGTTTTACCATTTTTTATTTTTATTTTCCTTGTGTTCTAGCTATGGTGAATAACTTATCCCTCATTTTCCTCTATTCATATGTATCAATTTTTTCCCATCTACTAAATATTTTATAGGGGACCCCTCTTTTTCCTCTATTATCTAGATTTTTATTTTTGTTTTAAGGATAACCCTTCTCTAGGTGATACTTTCCTCTTCCTAAGGAAATAAAGGGGATCACTAATGGTGTTTAATTTTTATGGATATCCTCTTCTTCCTCCCTCTATTGATAAACCACCCCTATTTCATTGAAGATTTTTTCCCTAGGGTATAGTGGTGGACTCATTGCTCCAATAATTACCACCTCAACTTATTCATTACTTAATTCATAGGGCAGAGGTGGAAAGGGTGGAACTTTATTAACATAAGGTTTTATGCAAAAAAAAATTATATCTATTATGTGTTATGCCCTTAACCTATAGCGTGTCTAAGGATATGTGTGTCCAACTTGTGCCTTACACATCTTCATATTAGCTTGTTGCATTTTTCTATGTTCTTAGTATGGTTAGACAATGGAATAACCACGGCTCAGTAGAGTATATATAGGAGGTATTGGTCAGTATTTTATCATCATATTGTGAATTTTATTCTTATTGCATTTTTGTGGATTTTTCCCCCTTGAAGTGTCTCACTCATAATATTTAAGTATTCTGCTCTTTTACCAATTTTTATTATGGATCTACTTATTCTTATCTTAATTTTGGAATATATAATTCTACTATTGAGAATCATCTAAGTAATTTTATTAAAATTGGTATCAGAGCATTGATTTATGCAAGTTTATGCAGTGTATTTTTTTAAATCTATCATCCTACACACTAGAAGGTCAAAAAAACATAACTTGTGATCTGGAAGGAATTGAATTTTTTTATCATCATAGTTTTGATCATGATATTTATTTTTTTTTAAAATTAAGTCTCAAATTTTTGTGAAAAATAGCAATCATTAGATTCATCTCTATGAGATTATCGCAATAGTATACTCTACCAGTACACTTTTTTGGGTCAAAAAATTTCATCGTCATGCATAATAGTAGTATTTGGATTTATCTTGACAAGATGATTATAATGGTGCATTCCACCAATACATTATTTTTGAGTTGACACCCTCTTAGGTTTTGTGTATGGATGGTCCAAACACTTGAAAATATGGAAAGGGTAAAAAACTCCAAAAACTCCTCACAAGGATGATATAGAATCTAAAACTTTTGATCCATCTATTTTGGAGGTAGTTTAACAACATAAGTTAGAGTTATAGGGTATGGTGTAAAAATATGATTTTGATATAGCTAAAGGGAACATTATAGGTTTTAGAGGGGTCTTGGATAGCGTGAAAAAACAATTACAACAAATGTCTAGGCAATTGGACAACTTTTTAGCTCATCCACTGTAAAATAATCCTCCACCACTTTAGTTTGGTTCTCCTATTCCAAATAATACCAATACCAATTCTGGCCCTACGCTAATGTTTCCAAAAGTGGACCTACATAGGTTTGATGGTAATTATCCACTAACTTGTCTCACTAAAATTAAAATTTACTTGATCTATATCAAAATCCATGTTCATAAAAAGTGGTTATGGTCTCTCCCTATCTGGAACCTAAGCCATTTATTTGGTATTATTTGTGGTGTACTTAAAATAAAAGAAGGGTGTTCCAATTTCATGGTCATTATTTTTTTATGAGTTGTAACTCCACTATCATAATAATGTCTCTAAAAATTACTTCAGTCAGCTAACCAATTTGTACCAAACTAGGACTATCAAGTATTACATTCATCAAATTTATAATCTCTCCTTATGTGTGGTAGACATCACTAGGGAAAATCTAACTAACCTATTTTTGGGTGGCCTTAAAGATAATATCCAATTGGAGATTCACATTTTTCATCCCAATACTATATCTAAGGCTATACCAAAGGCATACATGATTGAGGAAAAAGATTCATTAGATGAATACCTTTTACCAATGTTCATGAATGCACATTTATAGAACCATCATTTCATTGGCCTACTAGATTGACACCTCAACAAGTGGAATAAAAGTGTGCAAAAGGTTTGTGTTTTGGTTGTGATAGAAAATAGAGAAAAAGGAATAGATGTTCTAAAAAGAAGTTTTTTACATTGTTGGTGCCACTGATGAGGAAGAAGATGAGGAGGCTTTAGGGGAAGGGTTAGAAGAACCTAAGGATGAATCTAAATATTCTCAACCTACTATTTCTTATCATGCATTTTCAGACATTAATACTCATCAAAATATTAAGGTGGTGGGGTTATTTAAAAAAAAATAGAAGGTGACTATGTTAATCGACTCTGGGAGTACACATAACTTCATTAATGTTAATTTGGTTACTCAATTGAATTGCTTCATTTACCTAGCTCTAGACTTTCAAGTCATGATTGCAAATGGTGGTATGATCAACTATTATAAAAAATTTCAGAGTATTAAACTTGATATGGGAGATTATTTGTTAGATTCCCCTATGTTTATTATTCCCATTAGAGGAGCTGACATTATTTTGGGAGTGAAATGGCTCACCATTTTAGGAATTATTGAGATGAATTTCAAGGAATTATTCATGAGGTTCCATTCATAAGGAAGAACTTTTGAACTACTTAGATTATGGGTTGAATCTCTAAAATTGGTTAGTTCCCACTAGATGATGAAAATTATCATAAAAGTGGTGCAGAAGGCTTTATGGCATGCATATTCTCCATGGAGGTTCAACCAACCAAGGAGTCTACACATCTTAATTTGCAAAAGGTGCTAGATGACCATTTTATTTTTTTGGTAACATACCAAAAGGAATTCCTCAAAGTCATGCACATGATCATGCTTTAGACTCATTCTAGGAAATACACCACCTAATATCATACCCTATAAGTATCTTTATGCCCATAAAATAAAAATATGGTAGAAGAGATGTTGGAGGCAAAAATCATCTAACATAGTCAAAGTGAATATTCCTCTCTAGTGGTCATGGAGTGGAATAAGGATGATAGTGGAAGGATGTGCCCAAACTATAGAGAAATCAATAAATACACCATCAAAGATAAGTTTTCTATTCTAATAATTGATGATTTTATATATGAATTGCATGGTGCTATTTATTTTACCAATTTAAATCTTTGCTCTGGATATCATCAAATTTGCATCCATAATGAGGAAATACCTAAAATAGTTTTTAAAACTCATGAAGGCCATTATGAATTTATGGGCATGCCTTTTGGCCTCACAAATGCACAATCTACATTTTAGATTTAATGAATACTATTTTTAGGCCATTTTTGAGAAAGTTTGTATTCGTGTTTTTTGATGGTATCCTCATCTACAAAAATTTTTGGGAAGACCATTTGAAACATGTGCTTTTAGTTCTAGAACAACATTAGATTTATGCTAAACCTTCCAAATGTGATTTTGGTATCCAGTCATATTATTTCACATGGAGTGAAAGTTAATCCTTTGAAAATTCAAGAAATGATAGAGTGGCAGATTCCCAAGACCCTCAAGAACCTCCATAGATTTATAGGGCTAACTAGTTACTATCATAGGTTTGTCAAAAATTATGGTAGCATTGTAGCCCCATTCACCTTCATCATTCTATTAGACTAATTCAGCTACTAAGGCATTTGAATAGTTGAAAATGGTTATGTGCATACCTCTAATTTTGGATACTTTTTATTTTTACAAGACTTTTGTTGTGGAGTGTGATGTATCAGGATATGGCATGGGGGTTATACTCATGAAATAAGGCAAACCATTAGCATTTGAATGTTGCCAAATTAAGTAAAAAATAATCTCAAACCAATATATGAGAAAGATATTATGTCTATTCTATATGCATTAAAGCAAAGGAGACTGTATCTGATGGGTCATCACTTTTAGGTAAAGACTAATCATTATAGCCTCAAATTTTTTTGGAACAATGTTTGTCATCTAAAGAACAAAAAAATGGGTGACTAAAATGTTAGGATATTATTTTGAAATGGTGTATAACAAATTAAAATATAATATGGTGGTATATTCCCTCTCTCAATAGGATGAATTAGTTGAGGCATTTTTATGCACCATGACCATATGGCATGTAGATTGGATAAAGGAAGCAAGATTAGAATGGGAGAATGACAATGCTACCAAGGATTTGATTCACAATATTCAGTAGGGTTATAAAGAATCTAAAAAGTTTACATGGAAGGGGAACACATTATGGTATAAATATAGATTATAATTTTGTAAGCATTCTCTCCTCAAACATAAAATTATTTAGGAACTTCATGCCTCTCCACTTGGAGGATACTCAGGATTTTTGAAAACATATCATAGAATCAAGCAAGATTTATTTTGGGAAATAATCAAAGGGGATGTTCAAAAATATGTTATTGAATGCATGATATGCTAACAAAATAAAGGTGAAACCATTAAGACCTTAGGTATTTTATAGCCTTTATCCATCCCTAGCCAACATTATGTCATGTCCCCTTTTTTAGTGGACATCATCAAAGTTGATGATTAGCCTATTATGCGACCTTCGTAGGTTGATAGGATGGATAGAGGGTCATAATGGAGCTTGGCTTGGCTTTGATTAGCAAAATTTCTACAGTTGGTTTTCATTCAGGCTCTTTCAAACATGTTTACCTGAGCTCCTATTATTTAGGGATATTTGACATGTAGTAGAGCACCCTTATTTTGGTATGGTCATGTGTAGAATCACTCCCTGGTTCACCAGCTTCAAATGGTTCGAGGATTTGACATGTATTGAGAGAGATATTAATATTTGATTGTTTCAATTAAATATTAATTATTTAGCCTATTTTTAATTAAGAAACCCTAATTCTTAATCATGAAACCCTAATTAGGGCAAGCATATCTTTTTGAGGGTATAAGGGTTTCTCATGGGAGAGAGTTGGAATTATTATTATTCATTGATTATTGATATTGATTGTTGCTAAGAATTCTTCTGTGAAGACTGAGCCATGGGTTCCAAGATTCCATTTGCATTCGAGAATGTCCACTCTTCAATGTGTGTGATTTAGAGGCTGTGAAATATCAACTGATCTATTGCCGATTTGAGAGATAGCTTCATACAAAAGTTATCATAGAGGTTTATAGGTTTGGGAGATAACTTCACACAGAAGTTATCATAGGGATTTCAGGTATTTATGTCCTTATGTTTTGATTTACTAAATTATCCAGATAGAGATCTTGAGATCAAGGACTAGAATACAAGCCACAACATATTATCTTACTTCTGTAGGGAATCCATACCGATCCATACAATTATGTACCATTCTACCACAGGCCGAACAGTGCTGCAGGGGACACAAGAACTGACATCAGCATCTTAGTGACCGACATCAGCCGACTGAAGACTGACGTCGTCAGAGTAGCCAACTGATAGAGACCGATATCGGTAGTATATCGAATGATGATGATAGAATAACTGACGTCGGTGACTGTGTTGTTGACACATCAACTGAGAGCTGTTCCAGATTTGCAAAATATCAAGTTTTGAGATGATATTTGTATTACTTTATATGCATGCCAGAGATACATTATTGTAATCATTCTAAAGAATAATAAGAGCACTGATTTGTGAGTTAAGATATTTACTATGGTTTATTTGTTTATTTGAATTTATCTTGCAAAATCGTATCTTTATTCATGCAAAATATCAAAAAGCAAAATATAGAGGAATAGTTAGAAAAATATCCAATTTTAGAATTGAAGGGAAACAAGGGATATTACAGTGGTATCAGAGCTTTTGTAAATAAAAGGAGACCCTAAGAAAGGGATATTACAGTGGTATCAGAGCCAAATTCTTGCCATCCTATTGGGTAGATCAGAGCTAAATCCTACTATCCTGAGGGTTTGACAATCTTATGCAGCCACAAGAGTTGGGACCACACAGGTACAACACACACAGTAGAGCCTTGCTTGAAGGTACCCAGGTGTTAGAGTAGCCACCGATCATCATGAGTGACAGACGTGAGGGTAGCCGACCCAGGGGCCATAGGTATGATGATGATTAGGGCACCAAAGAATTCTATCGTGTTATGATGATAGGCCAGCAATAGATGAATCAGGCACTACAGGCACTCAATACTATGGTAAAGAGGATGAACACACCTGTTCAATATAATGGAGAGCAAGGAAATAATAGGAGTGCTACTGTTAATCAGAGACCATAGCTGACCCACTCTAGGATGGTTGATAGGCCTACACAGCCTATGTTTGTTAAGAATGATTCAAAGGCCAACCCAGCAACACCACTTTTGGATCGAGGGGCTCTTAATGATCTATGTAGGAAAAAGATTTACTTATACTGCAAAGGTCCATATGATGCCAATCATGATTGTCCTTTTAGGCCTAAGGGCAAGGTAAATCATGTGATGTGGGCGTATTATGAGGATTCGTAATTAGAAGGTTTTGAACAGCAAGATAGTTTTGAGGAGACAGAAGCAAAGGCTTCAGAGCCTAAGGTAGAGGCAATGAAGGTGGCTCACCAGGATTCTAAGAGACATGTGGTCAAGCTTAGTCATGAGGATTTGGACTCTCAGTTAGTTGCAGAGGATGAGGGAGCTAGAGATTGTGATGATGAGGTAGTTTCAGTAGCAGCTTCTTCAGAGTTAGATGAGGATGAGTCTGATGCTGGCATTCAGAGTGTGGAGGTATACTCAGAGGTTATTACATTGAGTATTTTTGGTGAGTACGTTCCTACAGTTATAGCTGAGGAACATGTTGTTGGGGCTGACACACATGTTCAGGATTTGGGAGTACTTGGTCCTGATGAGTTTGGGATACAGTGGAGTCGAGTCTCCAGATTGATTCTTCTCACACTAATGACAGTGTGGTATAGTTTTTCATGCCACCTTTATAGAGGGATCAGTTATGGGATGGATTGGCACCATCTTTTGCAGATGGAATTGGTAGTTGCAAGTTACATAGCTTGCAGTATCGACACACCCAAGACAGTTTATCAGAGGTTGGATTTGGTGTCAGTAACTTAGGTACCTATGGTTGTCATATCCATGGTGCAGTTGGGTGTGAGTGTCAGTTAGACAAGGACTTAAGTTTTGACAAAGTTGATATTTTAGTTGGCTTGAGTTCCACAGAGTGGGTTCTTCTATCGGTATCTACAGTGGGTCTATAGATAATGTTGTTAGTGACGTCAGTTGTTTAGGTGTTGAGTGTAGTTTTTCAGTTGCTAATTTTTGTAATTTTGATACCATTGATGCTGATGAATTCTTCACAAGGGTTGATTGGTGACATGAGGGACATTACACAACCTTTTCCTTGGGATCCAAGTGGATCGAGTGGTTTATTGTTCTACGATTGCTTGGGGACAAGCAATTTCAAGAGGGGTGGATTGTCATGTCCCCTTTTTTAGTGGCCATCATCAGAGTTGATGATTAGCCTATTATGCAACCTTTGTAGGCTGATAGGATGGATAGAGGGTCATAATGGATCTTGGCTTGGCTTTGATTAACAAAATTTCTATAGTTGGTTTTCATTCGGGCTCTTTTAAACATGTTTGCCTGAGCTCCTATTATTTAGGGATATTTGACATGCAGTAGAGCACCCTTATTTTGGTATGGTCATGTGCAAAATCACTCCTTAGTTCACCAGCTTTGAATGGTTTGAGGATCTGACATGTATTGAGGGAGATATTAATATTTGATTGTTTCAATTAAATATTAATTATTTAGCCTATTTTTAATTAAGAAACCCTAATTCTTAATTATGAAACCCTAATTAGGGCAAGCATATCTTTTTGAGGGTATAAGGGTTTCTCATGGGAGAGAGTTGGAATTATTATTATTCATTGATTATTGATATTGATTGTTGCTAAGAATTCTTCTATGAAGACTGAGCCAAGGGTTCTAGGATTCCATTTGCATTGGAGAACATCCACTCTTCAGTGTGTGTGATTCAGAGGCTGTGAAATATCAACTGATCTATTGCCAATTTGAGAGATAGCTTCATACAGAATTTATCATAGAGGTTTACAAGTTTGGGAGATAACTTCACACAAAAGTTATCACAGGGATTTCAGGTATTTATTTCCTTATGTTTTGATTTAATAAATTGTCTAGATAGAGATCTTGAGATCAAGGACCAGAATACAGGCCGTAGCATATTATCTTGCTTCCGTACAAAATCTATACTGATCCATACAATTTTGTACCATTCTACCACAAGCTGGACAGCACCGTAGGGGACACAGGAACTGACATCGGCATCCCAGTGACCGACATCGATCGACTAAAGACCAACATCATTAGAGTATCCAACTGACAGAGACTGACATCGACAGTATATCGACTGACGATGGTAGAATAACTGATGTTAACAACTGTGTTGTTGACACAGCAACTGAGAGCCGGTCTAGATTTGCAAAATATCAAGTTTTGAGATGATATTTGTATTACTTTATATGCATGCCAGAGATACATTATTGTAATCATTCTAAAGAATAATAAGAGCACTGATTTGCGAGTTAAGATATTTACTGTGGTTTATTTTTTTATTTGAATTTATCTTGCAAAATCATATCTTTATTCATGTAAAATATCAAAAAGCAAAATACAGAGGAATAGTCAAAAAAATATCTAGTTTTAGAATTGAAGGGAAACAGGGGATATTATAGTGGTATCAGAGCTTTTGTAAAAAAAAGGAGACCCCAAGAAAGGGATATTACACATTAGGAAGAGGTTTCCATGGATTTCATTATGAGGTTACCAAGGTTTGAGGGTAAAATTTTTATCATGGTAGTTGTGGATCGACTCACAAAGTATGCTCATTTTTTCTCCTTATCACAAACATTTGTTGCTAGTATAGTAGCTTCTACTTTTCTCAATACATTTCAAAAATTGCATGGCATTCTAAAGATCATTATAAGTGATCAAGATCCTAGATTTACTAGTAATTTTTTAACTAAATTATTTTCATGTTTGGGTACCTAATTGGCTCATAACTCATCCTATCATTTTCAATCTGATGGAAAAATAGAGGTAGTTAATATCTATCTCAAAGGGTGTCTTCATTTTTTTCTTTATGACAAATAAGACAAATAGGTTAAATGGCTGCCACTTATTGAATGGTGGTATGTAACTTATTTTCACATTTTATCCAAAATGTCTCCCTTTGTGGAATTGTATATGTATCAACCCCCATCCATCACTTCAATTTTTATAGTGTATCCTAACATTTGAGGTATTTAGGAACACATTCACCATTAATAAGAGGTATTAGTTAGTTTATGAGAGAATTTAGCAATGACACAAAATTGAATGAAGCAACAAGTAAATCAACACCATAGTGAGAGGCATTTTTACATAGGTGATTGGGTATTTATGATTTTTCATCCATATAATAAGATGTCTTTGAAGAATCATAAAAAGGATAACAAGATATCACCTAAGTTTTATGGCCCTTACCAGATCTTGCATAAAATTGGTAATATGACCTATAATTTAGAATTACCCCCAGCCACTAATATACATTCATTATTTCATGTATCTTGCCAAATAAAGTGATTGTATATAGATTTTTTACTTAGATTGAGTTACCTAAATTAGATGAAGAAGGTAGAGTCATTCTAGAGCCTAAGGAGATCCTTCACATGTGTGCTAAGCAACTGTAGACCAGAGCCATTAAGTAGTATTTGATCAAATGGAAGAATATGCATTCTAAAGATGCAACATGAGAGGATGAAGCATTCCTATATAAACATCCTAATTTGATTCAACATTGAGGACATAGTTGTTTTTAAGGAGGGGGGAATGATATGCCCTTAACCTATAATGCATCTAAGGATATGTGTGACTGACTTGTGGTTTACACATCTTCATATTAGCTTATTGCATTTCTCAATGTTCTTAGTATGGTCAGCCTATGGAATAACCATGGATAAGTAGAGTATATATAAGAGGTAGTGGTTAGTATTTTATCATCATATTATGAATTCTATTCATATTGAATTATTATGGAGGTTGGCCCCTCGAAGTGTTTCAATCATAATATTCAAGTATTCTACTCTTTTGACAATTTTGTTGTGGATTTGCTTATTCTTCTCTTAATTCTGGCATATATAATTCTATTGTTGTGAATCATCTAAGTAATTTACTCACATTATGAATTAAACTTTTGCATAATATTTTTGGATAATTTGCTTATAAATATAGAATATCCCCATATCATACTCCTAATCACTTTATCTCATTGCATGTGTTTTACCTCATTCACTATAGGAATACATTTCTTTACATCTATTATCTAGGCTCTTATGGTTGAATCTTAACTCCATTTTTCTGATCCCTCATGTCTAGGAATCATACATGTAAATTAAATGGCTATTACTAAGAAAAGTGAACCATAGAAAAAGTCATGAATAGTTTTACCTCTATTGATTTTACATATGTTCTCCACGTATTTCTCATGGAGTGTGGTATCCAAATCATATTACATGCCTATAGAGACCATGTTGTGTATTATTTGCACACTTCTCTCCATTGTTGAGTCATCTATCTGTGTAATATACTTATAAGCATGGCCTTTGTCTTAAACCTAACTTTAAGATCCTTGATGTTTTAAATTGATCAAAATTGATTATTAACTTTTGTCTTTAAAATCATGGATAGTGATATCATACTAACATTCATATTTTCATCATATTTGTGGGTGGAATTCCCTTCATGAAAAATTCTTGTGATCATGTGGATCACACATGGTGTGATGTAGTAAGGTTTATCAAGATATAAAATGTCTTCATGGGCTTTGATTAATATCACCTTTTGGTACTTGTCATCAGTCTAAAATATGGGAACTAACTCCACACATATAATTGTAGCATCAAGATGATGTTTCGATCCAACTATTATGTGTGTGGGTTTAACTACATCATTACACTTCTCTCCACCTCCAAAACCATATGATCAATATTTGTTTAGTGTGTCTTGATGTATCTATAAGTATCATTTTCTTGTGTTACAAGATAGGGAACTTTAGAGAAATATCCCAATGGATCCAAACTCTCTAATTTGAGTCACTGTTTCTTATCCTTAGGTTATTTAATTTTTTATATCATGAAAACTTAGGGAATTACCATCTTTTCTTTGTCTAAAATAGCTAATAATTTGTCTTAAAACACAATTATAAAACTTTGAAAAAAAATTATGTAGAGTTTTAGTGGTCAAATAATTTTGTAATTTATTATTAGTGAAATCCTTGATTTATAATGTGTTTGACTTGTCTATTGGTCATGCTAAGCCATTTTAGTGAAGTTAATCTCATTTATTTTCTATGTTCATTCCCTCATTTCATTTTCTTTGGAATGTAACAACATGTCTTATCATTCATTTATTTATTTTGTATCTCTATGATGTCATTATTTTAATAGTGTTTTTGACTTTGTTGTTCCTACCATCCTTATGTTTGCCTATGTTAGCTTGTAATAAACTAGTCTACTTTATTTTTATGTTCTACAAAAAATAAACTCAATGACAACTATGTTTTATTCAATCTAATTTGTCACTATTATCTATTTTTTTCTTTCACAAATATGTGTTGTCATTATTTTCAATTTCTATGTTTGTAGAAAAAAATCCAATTTGTTTATTTGTAAAATGGAGCATTCTCTTACCATTGTGTACTAGTTTATTTTGTAGTACTATATTTTCCTCATTTCCTACTTTTTATATTCATAGAAAGATTGCCAACTAGTTTTGTTCATATTTTTTCTCATGTTCTTACTACCATATAAAATTTATTATTGTACACTCACATTATTTTTCTACACATGATAAGTATCTTCCTTATTTCCTTATCTTTGTTCTTTATAGATTTTAAGGTTTTGAATTATTTTTCTCTTTAATTTTTTTTTATTCCTTTTTTTTAAAGGTATTTATCTTTTATAATCTTTTATATTTCATCATCACTTTTTTTATTCTTCATATTCCTCTGATTTATCCCTCTAGGATGTTTTGGTAGTATCAAACAACCAAGTATTGAAATATCTATTTTTAGGATACTATAATATCCTTATTCAACTTTCAAATCTGGGAGGACAATGCTAACGTAATAGGTAGGTGACATGAACTATGACCATAAAATTAAGCATCTGGTATAGGTAATCTTAGTAATTTATACCAAAAATCACCTAGTTATAAGTATAGTGTCACCTCATTAGTTATTTCATCATTATTTTTATCACCATTCACCATAACTACATATAGTGTAAGGTTTTAATCAGGCACCATTTATAAACCATTACCTCAGTGTACTTGCTAATGTTCTCATTTTTATTGCTCTTGGGCTTAAAATTTTCTATACTATGTACGGTCTAAGGCATCTTATTTTTACCTATCCCAAAATTTTATGTTTTATATCATAGAGTAAAATATTATCCCCAATTTTAAATTATTTCACTTTTATGTGACTATCATGCCTAGATTTTTGATGTTTTTTTCTTATGTTTTGTTATATGTTGCTAATAATATCTTTTCATTCAATTTATCTAGTTATATCAACCTTTCCTAAATGGTATCTTTATTATTTATTTTAAATGTTACAGTAAGTCATAAATTAAATATGTAATCCATTATCATTACAACTTTTAATCCATAGACTAATTGGAAAAGGGAACTAATTAGTCAGTTATTTATAAGTAGTCTGGTAAGTCCATAATATTATTGGTATCTTGGTATCCTATTTTTGAATTTTTCTATTGCATAATTTTGTCATTACTTTCTCCAATACCTTATTGGATGCCTCAACAGTGCCATTCTATTCAGGATCATAAGGAGTGATTTTGTGATTCTATATTAGTAAGTGTTTAACCAATTATACAGTTGTGTGATTGATGAAATGCTTGTTCACTCACTCATTATGCTCAATGGGTATCTAAACCTTTTAATTAAATTTTCATGTAATAATTTCATGGTAGTATTAGTGGTACAATATTTTTGTGGCATTGATTCTTCCCATCTTATTAGGTATTCAAGTTTAGTAATAATGATCTCGATAATGTTTTTCCTTACCACAAGTTTGATAGAACCTATAAAATCAATTTCCCATTTCTCAAAAGGGGCTAGTGACAAAATTGGGTGGAAAGGAATTTGATATCTAGCATTAGGTTTACCCACTCTATGGTATATGTCATAATTTATCATGTATTGATGTGCATCCTTAAAAAGTGATGGCCACCATAAGCATGACAATAATATTTTATTTCTTGTAGCTTATATGGAGTTATGTCCTCCTACAACACCATCATGGGATTCTCTTACGATAGAATGTCACTCATGTGGTAATGCTACTCTCTAAAATACCTTGTCTCTTCCTTTATTATATAGTGAAACTTCAATAAGCATAAAAGGAAACACTTGAATCATGAATCTCTTATTTTGTAATATACTATACTCTTATAACTCTCAAATGGATAAAAATTGTACAATACCATCCATGTCTTTAGGGGTTGTTTCAACATGGAAGAGGTGAGCTCCATGAAAATCATCATCAATTGATCCTATATCTTATCCTATAACTACTATTGATAGGTAATCCAGTCCATTATTTACTTTCCCAAGTTTTACCATAATTTTGAAATCAATTTCTTGAAAGAACATAAGCTAGTGGTAGATTACTCCATGTATTATTGGTCTATTTATCATGTACTTAATTTTATCATGATCTCTAACTAAATTAAACAGAGTTTTAAATAAGTAATTATCAAATCTATGCAGCACATCAACCATTGAGAGTGTTTTCCTTTCTATATTGGAAAAATTGCTTTCTTCCCTTGCCAATTTTATATTATCAAATGAAATTAGATGGTATATATTTCTATGGGTTTGTGTTAGTACTTCTCCTATTGAAATTCCAAAAGCCTCAACATGTACATGGAATGGATTTTTCAATCTAGAAACAAAAATATTATGGCTTTAAAATCTAATTATTCAATGTATCAAATGAATCCTAACATTGTATTGACTAATATAGTAGTTGATTATTCCACTTCTTCAACAATTATTCTATAGGTGGATTTATAGTTATATAATTTATTATGAACCTATGGTGATATCTAGTATACCCCAGTATAGTTCTAACCTCTTAATTTTACATTAAAGGATATTTTTGAGCTTTGGATCACTAGTGATCATTTTGATCACAAAAATAGTCACTATATAGAGGAAGACGTGAGGATGGTGAATGTACCAGTGAGAGGCATAGTTGGGCACAATCAGGTCAGTATTTACTAAATTTTTTTTTGCCCTAATTTTAGAAATTTATTCAAAATTGAACTAATTTCTAGTCAAATTTAGAAAATTTTGCTTTGTGACCACTATGGTAGAGGGTATATTAGGATTTTACTACATTTGTTAAGATTTAGGTGGTTTTGGGAGGGTTTTTGAGTACTAATGGGTGGTTAGTGAAACTACCACTTGGGTTACATAACCATCACCTATTATAGGTGGTGGTTACATAACCATCATAGTGGGTTTGAAACTATTGTGGGGTGGTTATGGTTTTACTACCATTGGGTGGTTGTGTAACCACCTAAAGTAGTTATGTTGTTACCTTGAGGTGGTTTCACAATGGTCATAAGGTGGTTTCAAAACCACCCATATAAATAGGGGTATTTTTGAAAGTGTAAAAAGAAGTTAAGATTTAGAGTTATTTGGATTTGGAGATAGTTTTCTTCATTGGCTGATTGATGCGAGGTTTCCTAACTTATTGAAAGGGGCCTATATCTTATGGATTAGATCATAGGGGTAGGAGTGGCTCCCTCAATTTTTATTACTTTTGTTGACTAATGAATTGGTTTTACTTGATCAAGTGGGGATTCTTTGTGTTACATGGGTAGGGATCACCCATTCTTCTAACTGATTACTATGCAATCTTTACACATATTGGGACCCTGATCAGAATAGGTTCTTATTCCTTCAAGCCCTAGGAGAGTAGAGTATTACTCATGTAGATGTATACCAAATCATTTTTCTTCCTACAATCATGTGTCTAGTGTGTATTCATGATGTTGATAGTCAACATGAGGCTCGTGGTTGGGTAAAGCATTTTAGAGATGCTAACACACCTAACTCAGGTGTGAAGTGTAGTGTGAATATTTCTCAGGTGGAGAGATCAGTAATTCTCATGCTGAAGAAGGCCATAATTAGGATTCTTTCCTCCTATTTAGTAGGAGATAAGGGTACTGATAGGTTTTTGTATATCTAGCCACTGATAATTTAGTATATAGAATAGAGGGGAGCATGCTATGCATGGGGCTAGGAGGTGATATCATGGACCTATAGGGATATATATTGAGTGGCTTACCTAATATCTCTCTCTATTAATCATTTGACTATCATTACAATTTGGGTTTATGAGATGATGATTCCTTATCATAGGGGAGTATCGATCAGGGCATTGGGAGACATCAATGCCACTAGGTGGGTAGATTTGGCACATTTTTATGTTTTAACTTAGCCTATAGGGTCTTTGATAATAGATGATTTGATTTCCCTACCCTACCAATACATGGTTTAATAATTATAAAATGAGAGATCCTATCTCATATTAGTCATGATAGTTACATAGGTTCTAGATAGACTATTGTAAGTTGAGGTGCATCTTGTGGATTAGGTACACTAGTAGTTTGGTATGCCCTATGTGGGAAAACTCCCCATCCTTAGAGTTATGTATAGGGGGAATCATGAGGTGAGATATGCAAGTCTGGGATGACTCGTATGGCATATATTAGTGATGGGAGTACATATTACTTGACCATTTCTAAAGGTAGCTAGAAGAGGAGGAGTGTAAGTTAATAGTAGCATATGTGTCTGCCATCACCACCAACATTGTATGGGTTTATGTTGTAGTAGTAGTTAGAAGGTGGATAGGGTAAGGATTAGGGTGAAGGTATAATTCATGTTGAGCTAGAGGATGATTTATAAATTGATGAGGAGGAGGCCATGGGTGATGATTCTAATCTTGAGTGGTAGGAGGGAGATCTAGGTAAATTGTTATTTTTTTCCATTATGTTACAACTCATGTTTTAATTTTCTCCTGGTTATTTAGTTGTGTTTATATATGTTGTATATTTTTCATGCCATATATATATATATATATATATATATATATATATATATATATATATATATATATAATTAATCATATGTGCCTTGTGATTGAATATTTTATGGGTATATGGAGGAGGATGATCAAGGATACCCTAATCAATCTATTCTATTTGATCACTGGCCAGACATAGGATCAACTATTGGTGGATCTTAGGCTTCCTATAGGTATTGGGTGCCATATTAATGTATTTTATTAGAATACCATGATTCACCTATGATAACAAGATTGAGGTCATAGACCAATACACTTTTGTCTAGGATGAGGAGAGTAGAGGCCTTGGTCGATACCATGGTGAGGAGAGGAGGCAGTGGGGCCTCTAGTCATAAGACTAGGTAGAAAACTTTGTAAGGAGGATCAGCTAGAATCCACCCTATCAAACACATACCAACAAAGGGTGGAGGAGTGAAAAGAGGGGAGAATAGAATCAAGTTTCATTAGAGAGATAACCCTAGTCATTCTACTTCTTTGGCATCCTCTCAGAAGAAGAGGACAAATTTTTGATATATTTTTGCAAATTGTTTTGGTCACATCAATATATATCTTATTATTTTTATGATGCCTTGAGGCACATTGGCCCTCTTTGTAGGTGCTTGTATTTATACTTTTTCATTTTATAAACTCAATAACACACACACACACACACACATACACACACACACAAACAAACATATAGATGTTATTTTGGCATATCTCTTTTTTAATCATTATGTGATGTGGTTTCATTACTTTTACATTAGATTTTTAGTTTATGCACTCTAGAGAACTAGACATGTGAGAATGTATGAATATATGTATTTTCTCTTCATTTTTAATATGATATAGGGAAAATTCTTACGTCTATGTGGAATAGAATGTATGTATGTGTTGTAATTATGATATATGTTCATATGTAACTATAAATATGCTAATATTTAATTTTTCAAGTGATTTCTTAATTGCTTTGACTACATAATATGTTACTTCCAAATTGAAACGAGGGATGTAAAGAGGTAAAAAGAATAGACATGTAGTGAATCATAACTCAACATTATGTAGGACAAAAGAAGATTACCTCATCCTTACAATCAAAGGGCATTTGTAATTCTTGCAAAACCTATATAATACTAAGTTTATGGGATTCATCTAAAATGAGATTAATTTGACAGATATGATGAGTAGGAAAAGGCTACCTTCTTTGAACATAAACATATAGACAATCCTTTCTAAAGAACTTTCTTTCTAGACACTCTTTTTTTTTAATATTGATTTTTTATTTATTTTATATTTCTTTGTGAGCCCCCAAACTTAGTCTCATTTTACGAGGAAGACACATGAGCTCATTACCAAAGGATAGATGTAGGTGAGTAGGGAGAATCTCCCACCAATGCCAGCCCCACATAACCAATAAGATGTGATGGCTCAACATAAAAGGTTAACAAAGGGTGAGAGATGCATGATTTTTACTTTTGTAGTTTCATAAACTTTCAACATTCATATGAGTATCTATATATACTCTTTCTTTTTTTATTTTTTGTTGTAAGGATCCTACCCCCAAACCTTGGTCCCATGCAACTAGTAAGATGAAAGGCCTCATTGCCAAGGGCCAATGTAGGAAATTAGAGTCACTTATATCTAAGCGTGTTAATGTTTCATTTTTTGAAGGCACTATAAAGAGGAATTATATCATGAGTAAGTTTTTAGACTCCACTATAGGCTAGCATTTTTCAAATTTGTGAAAGATGTAGGGAAAGAGGTATACTATGATTTTAAGAACTAGGATAAATACTAGTGTAACATACTAATTTTGAGGTGGTGAAATACTATGAGAATAGGTTGAATGTCATGTGCTAAATTTCATAAATTTTCATATTTTGCAAACTAACCAACTAAATAATCATGAAATAATGTTTTTACAATGTTTTTAGATATGTGGCATACTAAAATGCAATAAAAGTAAAAATAGGGTGGCACATGAGAACTAGATATAAAAACATTCTAGAAGCAAAGATTTTATGGACACACCAAACTCTTTACCGTGTAAAGTGCATAAATGATAGGATCCATTATTCAAATCTCATGTTACTAGGTAGGGGCCTGGCTAATTGGGTCTAAATTTTTCACCCTCTCCTTCCTTTTTGTTGATTTGAATATCAAGTCTAATGACAAGATATCCAACATGAATTGGACACTTATATGATAATTATGAAAGTCATAATACTACTAGTGAGGTATGACCAACTCTATTTGCCTGACCATGGTGTATGTCCATGCATGAACAAGATCATCTAAGAATTCAAACACTTATTCACCATGAATCCCTTTTGATGTGGTAAACCTATTAAGATGGTCTTTTATCCCACATAACAAGTGGTAAGACATGACTTATTTCATGTTTTATAATACTCGGTTAAATCATGCCTATTAAGGCCTATTAAGACCTACTCTTGGATTGGTCACTCTTATGGTAGGGAGAGGGTATCTATTTTGAGAACATTTGGGAAATTGTGAGGATCAACATTTATTTTGATGGTTCTTATCATTAAGGTACAAAATCTTTCCTTGGTTATGGGTATACCTAAATGAAGACAAGGGCTTTATACACATAATCTAAGATCAATGAGGTAACTCAAGTAGTATTCTAACTCCACATGATAAAGTATCAGGTGGCCTTGATGGTAGTGACTTAAGGAGTTAACGAAAGCTTTTTCATATTTTTATATCTCTACCATGTGAATCTCAAAGATGTTGGGTAAACCTCCTCATAGATCTTGGCTATGGGAATCATCAAGTCAATGGTCCTTCCCATTGTGTGGGCAAAAAGGGAGGGTTTGTGGATGTGTGGGTATCTCAATATCATGAAATAAGAGAAGGAAAGAAAGAACTTATGGGGAAATAAAATGTTTTATTATAAGCTCTGGATCGAGGTAGGTGAGATAATCTATAAATTTGAAAGATCATTTGTCTAACCTCCCTTTTGAATTTGGAGGAATCCCAGCATGGGGGGTTCCCACTTAGGTATGGGTAGTATGCCAGTGTAATTAGGGTCTTCTTTTAGTAGAATACATGTATGGGTGTAGTTTTGAAGTTTAAAATATTGTGGATAAGGAATGGGAAACACTATTTTCCTCATTATTATGTGTGGGAAAGCTTTTAGGAATTTGGTGAGTGAATTGTTAGGGTCTTTTTCTTGTATGATGGGGATGAGGGGTATTTCCTTAGGTACATATGGATAACTATGAGTTTTGATTTTGATTTATACTTTATCCACTATCATAGTATAGGCACTCTCTTTAGGTATACTGGTGAGTAAAGGGGTGAGTGTTCTGACCAATTATTGATGGGCTCATAGTGTGATGAGAAATGGGACTAGGCATGGGTAGAAGTAATATGGTTCACATTCAAAGTGGAAGGAAACCTTTTTGGTTAGGTACATTGAATAAATGATAAGGTCTTGTCTAGTGTGATCGAGAAGCATACTCTAAAGTGGTTTGGCAATGACAAGGGTAGAATTTGGTTTGGGGTGTGTCCTCATGCATTTGAGTGTTGGGATGCCACATTGAAAGATACTAAGATGATTTTCATGGGGATGGTTTTATTTATATTTGGATACTTCCACCATGAAAATATTAGGTATGCAATCCCACCTTCTTTGGATTATTAGCCTAGAGTTTTTGAGAAGTTATAGCTTCCCACCCCTTATGAATTAAGGGGAAGAACTAGAGGAGTGTCTTTCTCCATGAGATTGATAATCTCTATAGTAAACAAAGAGGTAGTTGGGTATTCAATGAAAAACTTTACATTGGGGATCTCTTCATTCATTTTTATGTCTTTTTCACCTGATTTATCCTTTAGCATGGCTTTGGGGACCTCTTCCATTTTCTTCAACATGACCACTTTGGGTTTCAGGGATTTAGTGATATCAACTGATTTTTAGGGGTTTTATAACCCAATTAGTGGATAAGCAATAATAAATGTGAAATATTGGTTATTTGTGCATGGTATATTATAACATGATAAAGGTTTTGGGATCTCTTTGGGCAACAAAAACTTTTCCTAGGTGCAGGAACCAAATTTGTTGAGACAAGGTAAAAGGAATAGCTTTCATCTAATGTATCCAAAGGCATCCCAAGATCATATTGTAATTTATGTCCTTATCTATGGCATAAAAATTAGTTATGGATATATTATCACCCAAAATAATTAGGATCATATTGGTTCTTATGGAAGTGGATTTGAGGTTATCATACCTACGTAGGGTATTATGTGTTTAAAATAGTTGGTTTACCAATAACCAAGTTTATGTAAAAAGGAGGAGGGGACAATGTTAGCCACCACTTTGTCATCGACCATTTTTATTTTTACACAATTGTTGTATATCCATACTTGTACAAAAAATTCCATATATCCCCTCCTAGCTAACTCAAACTCAGGTGGAAGGTTTTATAGGTCAAAGAAGTAGCCAGTGTCACGTGGTCCCTCACTAGGAGGGAACATGTCCGAATAAATGTGGTTGATTTGGACTTGTAGAGGGGTAGTGACACTAGATAAATGTCTCAATATGATTACATTTAGTAATCCCAACATTTGGGCATGCAGGTTCTTAATTATATTTATAAAAGAGATATGAGAGAATGTCTTGGTCAAATTAGAGATCAAGTTGTAATTACCTATGGTTTTGGGAATGGATTTAGTTTTTAAAATTTTATAAGGATACATGGTCATGGGTTGGTATTACTTAGTGTGAGTAATGGTTTCTTATTCATGTTTACTTTCTAATTCTATGACTCTTATCATTAGAGTTTTGTCTTGAACTCTTAATTGAGGGGCCACATTAGTGTTTGGTACCCCAAAAGTACAAGATTTAGCATCATGATTGCCTATTTTTATGGATTGGTTATGTAAAATAGGGTGACATAACTATATATTCTATTGTTAACCCTAATTAATGTATGGTTTTTGGTTAACAAAAGGATTGTGGTAAAATTTTAATTTCTAGTTTTGGGGAGAGATAAGACCACTAAGAAGGGTTTGGGTGTTTGTTGTGCACTACCTAAAAACATCTCTATAAATTTCTACCTTTGGTATTCTAGGATTATTTGTATAAAATTTTTATAATCTCATCATCCCTAAGTGTCATGGATTATAAATATTTGGAATAGGCAATAGATATTAAGGTCATAATCCCTAGGCCTCATATTCTTCCCTTGCTACCTACATCCTTGTTGGTTGTTGCATAGGTAAAAGTTTTGGTTTTAAAACTAGGGGTATTGTTCATTTAAATAATATTGATTTTGATTATGGTTTTTATAATGTGTTATGAGGTGGTGGTTGGTTAAAATCAACCATATGGATGGTAGGAGGGGGACTCAGATTCTTACCTCATACATCATTAGTGTCAATGTTGGCGATATTTGAATGTGGGTATTGACTATTATTTATAGGGTTTTTTCTTAGATTATTTAGTAACACCATCATTAGTAGAATTATAATTATGTTTTATAATCTTGGGATCTTGGTTGTTCATGTTGTTTAGGTTCTAGTTTGTAGTTTGAGATTCTTCATTATTTTGGGTGATGATGTGCCTCTTAGTTCTATAAGTTTAACATCCACTATCGGTGGTTGCTTGGTCAATGTAGAGTGAAATTTTGAGGGCATCCTCATATTATAATTATGCTAACTTATATATTTATTCCCTTATTTATTTGTTAAGGTAATGGAAGAAAATATCACAAATTCTCATTGGTCCATGTTCAGTGTGTTGGTATAAGAATATAGGACCTGCCACCATCTTGTGATAAAATAGGTAGTTGATTCATTATATTATTATTTGATATGAAATAATTATTATACACTAATATTTATTACTTTTGTCATGTCAAAATATTTGATGAACTTAGCCATGAACTAGCGAAAGGAGTGTGTGGACCCTTTAGGGAGGTGATAGTACCAGTCAAGGGCTATCCCTTCGAGTGCCTTGGGGAATATTCTTTCTAAAACCCCATCCCATGGTAATATATTCTTGATCATATTGGCATAATATTTTACATGTGCATTGGTATCCATTTCCCCTTTGAATTTGGGAAGATTTTGTAGGGGACATGGGAGAAGAACTCCCCATATGATAGTGTTAATAGGTTATTTAATGTATTTGATGTAGGTTCCCATGTTTTTAAATTATATTACCATTGTGGTGATGTTGGTAGGAGGAGGTGGGGTAGTGTATGGGTTTTTATAATAGCTACCAAGAGGTATAGATGAAAATTGAGTAGGATAGGGAATAATTATCTGGCTGAGTGGACTTTGAATACATGTGAAAGTATAAGGGGAAAGTATGAGACACAGGAGGTGTCTTGCCTTATTTTGGTAAAGTGTATGAGGTTTTCTATGATGGTATATGGGATGTTTGTGTATGGCCTAATGAGATATGGTTTGATGTGTATCTTGTCTATCGAGGGTGACCATATGTGAGAGGCATATAACCTAGAGGCATAAGAAATGATAGATTGCTTACTAGTACATTATTTGGTAGTGGTGGAGCATACATGTATACACCTCCTAATATAGTGTGATTGGGTAGCTAAGAAGATGAATAAGATTTTATGACATCAAGTTTGGGAACCTCATGGGTAAGAATGTCTCCAAGAGGTTGATGAGAGACATGGTTCTACTATGGCATTTACTCTTATAATTGTGGGAGCATTTAATTTTTTTATTATGATGTGGGGTGATTTTTTATAGGAATGAGGAAGGATGAGGGATGAGTTTTCATAAAGATTTTTTGTCATGTCCTTTGGCTTAGATCTTGTTTATTATTTTTTAGGTCATGGATATGACCCACCAATGTGTTAATGAGTTAATTTGGCCCTATGTTGGTATTAGGGCCTTAGGCCTCTAATGTAGGGAGGGTAGATGCCTAAGATGAAGCCATATGAGGGGTTTGTTTGGAATAGGATCCCCAATATTAGCATTGGAAGTGGTTTTCAATGGGTTGGAAGCATCTTGATTCTTATTGAGAGGATGTGTAGTGGCTTCAATGTGATTGACCTCAACCTCTAAATGACATATCCTTCTTAAATAGTGATCATATTTGGAAATTATTTACATGTTTGCACTCTACAAGTTGATATATGGCCTTGTGGAAAATAAAATAGTTATTGGGACTCCATTTTTTAGAGTTATGGTGTTTAAATTAGGGTTATTACTTGTGGTTTTTGATACATCATGTATCTCTTAAATGATAACCCTTGTTAGGCCCCCAATTTTGAAGACTATTTTGGCTAAGTTCTTTTTGGTAAAAAGTAACATAGAGAGACATAACTTGGAAGATCATGATGTAGCAGTCCATGTTGCATAAGAAACAAGTCTTGTGAAGTATAAATACATGTTAAATAGAGAACTCGATAATGTAGGACTTAGATATTAATGAAAGATGTAGGAAAAGCATAAAAATTAGAGATGATTATGTAATGGTTCATAGGAATGGTAGAGAAGACTAAGTCAAGAATGAATCCAATACCAATCTATAGGAAGATATGTTCTCATTGATGAGGATCCAACATTAAGAAAGAATATAATGGTAGATATGCCTGAGTCTATAATAGTTTATTATAAATGGTTTCCATGACTCAATTCTATTGATGATCATTGGTGATTTATCTTAAATTTATGTACTTATATAACTAATTAATCAGGGAAAATTAAGTATAAATACCACATTGATCTACTTTGTATTATTATTGATGAGTTTTTGACAAATTGGTTATCATTGTAACTTTGAAATCAATGTTATTTGATATACTTTATGAATATAATAGAAAAATCTTGTGTTGACATAATGCTTGTGTTCATTTGTCTATGCTAATAATGGGGTTGATATTATCTATTATCATTTTATGCCTACTTCTTTTTCTTTTGATCATTAGGTGATGAATATGTAATTTAAATTAGATACAAGACTAAGGATGACTTTAGTACCAAGTAGTTTTTCGAGTTCCCTTGTCTAGGAAGTTAGATAAATACACCCTTGCATGAAAAAACCAATGGGAATTAGTCTTATGCTACATGCTTCAGGTGAGTGCATGATAACTTGTTCTTATATGAAATACTAGTGTGATAGCATGATGGAACTCTTATTTACTTAGGAATGCAATTAGTGAAAATACATGTCAATTTAAAGGAAAATATCCTAACATTTTGGTTCCATTGCTTGAATGGATATCTTTAGAGAATATCAAATGATGGTTTACTAGATTAGAAGATACTTTGCATTACAATTTTTTGAACTAAGAATTTTCACATGCACATGGTTAGAACATCATCTATATGACTCACTTTACCAAGTTTTCTTTATAGAGGTGATTGTTCACCTTCATTCTTGCATTTGATGTATACACAAGACCAATCAAGGAACTATGGATGAAAGACAACATGGTTATTAAATCATTAGTTAACATTAAATAGTTTGTTAGATTCCCAATGGGTTTTACCCCAATAACACTATTTTTTTAAAACTTTATTTTAATAGTCAAATAAGATTATTCCCAAATAAGATAAGTCAATTTACCTTTAACTAAATATATATTTCATAATAAAAAAGTTATGATTCATTTAGGTAATGATCAACTAACCACATTCAATAAAATTACAAATTTAATCCATCACAAAATGTATAATTGATGAATAATAACTTAACTAAGTGTTGAAAGTTAATACCATAATTTTATACAATAAGAGAAATTAATATTATATTTATAAAGTATAATAGTATATCATTTTTACATTAGAGTGTATATAAATAAATACAATTTTCCACAAAACTAACGAGTACCAATAAACTCATTATATGTATACAAATTGAAATCATGAGTAAAAGTCTCTATCAGTTGATTGCTAAAGGAGAGGGAAAGAATGATTATAGTACTTTTCCACACCAACCATAGACCATAGAGCCCCTACACAATGCCCAGCTAGGGAATGGTCCACCCTTCATAGATGAGAAGATGATAGTGGTATAGGTATTGATAATTAAACTAGAACCCATGTGTTGTAAGATTCTAACTACATGCAGCATATCATAAAGAATTTTGTTCTAATATGACATCAAGCATACATGCATATAATAAAATAGGTGAAATGATAGCATTTAACTATAAACATTACTTTGACCAAAATTTTCATATAGTTTAATGATCCATTAGATCAATCATAATCACATGTACACTCAATTAGATTTCTTTTAATCTAAGTATTAATGACTCTAAATATATACATGAGAATCTATCTCATGATAATAATAATTAATTTGATTAATATTAGATTACTAATTAATCTTTATACAATAATTCCATGGATTTCTCATACAGGTTATTACTTAAGACCACAATAATTAAATACAAGAAACACTTGAAATAATATCATGTTAATTGATAACAACTTATTATCGCCTAAATATTTCATAAGTTTCAATATAGCCAAAATCCATTTTCCAAAAAGTCAGTATTATAATTAAACTATTTTATAACAACCATGAAAATATCTAATAATTTACCAATTCTATGTAAACATCCCATGTTCCCAAGTAGTATAAATAAAATAATATACTTCTAATTTTTTCTTAATAAATCCTAATCAAATCAACAATAATAAATACAATAGTTATATTCTAATAAGCTATTAATCAATTTCCTCATAATTTATAACTGAACAATATTTTCATATGAACAAATCTATTCATTTTGAACAAACATCTATTATATACTAATTTATTTTCATACATATGTATAAAAAGTATATCCATCTATATTTATATACAATTAAAATCCTTATCCACTAACTTATTAATGGCCTAATATTTACATATAAATGATCATACATTTATATGTGTGTGTGAATAAATTGTAAGTGTTAACTTGTGTGTGTGTGTGTGTGTGTGTGTGTGTGTGTGTGTGTGTGTGTGTGTGTGTGTGTGTGTGTGTGTGTGTGTGTGTGTGTGTGTGTGTGTGTGTGTGTGTGTGTGTGTGTGTGTGAATTATTCATAAATAATATATAATCATATTTATGTATAAACCATAACTACATATATATGTATGTATATATTTTCATATTCTAGGTACCCTACTAAGAATATAAATTCATATTTAAACAAATATAAATCACATTAACACCACACAACATTCAAAACCCAAATTAAATGCATATAAAAGAATCTTATTACATATTGTTACATACCATATGGTACATTAAATTATTGAAATTATCGAACAAATTTTAACCCTTAATTAAACATCCATGATCCAATATAGTTCAATTTCCATCCATTTTACAAATGATTAAAAACACAGTTTGAACTGAATGTTTATTAAACATCCAAGACCCCAACATATAGTATTAATATCAAATCTGTTTAAATAACATGGAATAAATAATAGTAGTTTAGTCCTACAATAAGATCATTTTCACATAATCGGTTCATGGTTTGTTTATAAATAGTCAAAATTAAAAAAAATACATAGTTGACTCATAATGATATAAGCATAAACAAATAAAACTTATTTACACAATTTACAAGAAGATCATTTACTCACACAACTAACTTATAAAATTTAATACGTAATTGATACAAGTCTTTATACTCAGTTGAATTATAAATATTTACACACACAACTGACACATAATAGTATATTCACAATGTATACATAGTCTATACATGAATTAGTTAAGTCAAATAATATCATTAAACCATTCATTAAAAAAATACACCAAAATTAACTCACAATCCAAATTATCTATTTAAATATAGTCATTCAATAGACATTTTGATACTATCAACTCACAGACTTTTATACATAGAGATATCAAGTAAAAATAACCAATGATTTATAAGTGAATGAATACACATTCATTTCATGTGTACAGAAAACACTATCAAATAAATAGACATTAAAAGTTTGTTTGAAATCCCTAATAAAATAATGCTTTAATCCTTTCTATTTACACTCAGGAGTTTTGCTCATTTTTATAACATGCAGATGACTAATATTCATATACACACAATTGATTATCTAGTCTAGGTATATCTTATAACAACTTCCAACCATATATATTTACTTAATTGTGTTGTGAATACTAAATTCATGTATATATACTATTATATGTCCAACTCAAATAATCTAAAACTTGTGGCATGATGTTCGACCTTGTTAACTCACTAACAACACATAACTAAATTAACATAGTTAACACATGCCATTTACACATAGCTGATATAAAATCTATTCTATATAGTCATTCCACTATATTTTAATCAATCAAGGAAACATCTAGTCATTTCCCTATATTTCAATGAAACAAAGAAATACATAGTCTAGAAAGGTTTATAGGAAAATCTTAATTTGAACCCTAATGAATATAATGTATTTAAGCCATTCATTAATACATAGTCATTTTAGGCATAAATAAAATGACACACATAGCCATATAATGACCAAATTACTAAATAACACTCAATCATGAAATTTAATACACAAAGGTTTCATTTTTAACCTATAATCCCTAATATTCTATACTCAAGCTAGGTTTTAATCGAATCATGGATTTGATTTTGTGGAGGGATTCCTCCTTCGACATGGTCAAATCCATGATCCCCTTAGGGTTCCAAAATCAAAACAACCTTTTTTTTAAAACCCTATACATATTTTACATATTTATCATAAAATTTGAATATAGATTTTTAGGGAAAATAAAAAATAAAAAACCTAGCTCGTAATGCCCCAAAGTTGAATTTATTCCTTGGTTTACAAAGATTCCCTTTTATTTTCTCCTCTTTCCTCTATCAACTCGGTCACTATGTAAAAATCCAAAAGTCCATTTTCCTTTGTTATTTTCTTCCTTTCTGTATGCATTTTTAAAACCGCCAATATTATGGCAACCTGTTATCTATCACTCCAAGAATTATTCATCATTAGACTAGAAATTATTGACATGCTTTCCATATCTCCCATCTCAAATGCCACACTTACAGACTTATCCACTATTTCCTCTAATGTGTAGTCAAACCTCACCATGCCAAGTTTTCATGGTTCAAATGACCAACAAAAAACCAAAACCAAATGATGATTCTAGAATTAGTGTTGACATAGCATTATATTAATTAAACATAATAATTATGTTTTAATAATAATAACTTAAATACAAATTCAAATATCAAGCATTAAACATTAAACAATCTAAGTTATACTCATAGTTAACCATTATGTATTAAGGAACTAAGTCATCTTAGGTACCCACCTTAGGTCTAGGTTAGATAAGTTTAATAAAACCATTTTTCTATATGGTCAAAAAGAGAATTTATTTCCATGTCATGTATGTATATATGGTATAATAATGTTTTTCATTGAATGATTGTAGGTACCCACCTATAATGGTTATGTAGTCAGCCAAAATCAAGGTTATCAAAACAACTATACCATTGTCAGATTTATATAATGTTAACCACATTATAAATTAGAAAATAATAACAATTGTAATAATATTGATTAGCATCAAAACATTAATCTACACCATATAAACTATGACCAAGCATGAGTTAATCAACATGATGAAATTAAAATAACCATGCATTTATTGTTCTATGTGGTGTGTGTTGGGTTCATTATTGAATATCAACACCTCCAACATTTTTATATGCAACATCCTCTATGATGATACTCTCCCTCCATATATGTCTAAAGAGTAGACTTTCCCCTACATACACCTCATAAATGAAAATGGTAGTTAGCCTGTAACCATGATAATCAGTACAAATGCTACTAAATCACAAAATTACTAAATAAGCAAAATCCACATGCATATAAAACTCATGTACAGCTAACAAATCAAGTAATGAGTCCCACAAAATAATCATTGTATGTCTATCCATATATCATCATAATGAAAATAGTTTGTTATAGTAGTAATTAAACAATATTAACCCCATAATATCTATTTAATAAGAAAATTTAGTTTAGAGAGAAAATTGGGATGTAGCATCCTTCCCCTCTAAAATTGGTCATCATTCTGATGACACTTATTTCAAACCAAAGTTCTGAAATCAAATATCACATCATAGAAAAATAGTAAACTAGTAAATTCTCTAAATAAATAAATTTGAAAATAACATATAAAACTCATCATAGTCCTCCCAAGTGGAATTATCCTCAGAATATTGGTCCCACTGGAACTTGCATTATGACATTTCTATATTATGCAAACTAAGTTTATGAGTGTCAATTATTATGACTGGTTCTACTATGACCACACCGAGATCTAGAACTTGTAAAGAATTCAAATCCAATACATGAGAAGGATCAGCTACATATTTTTTAAAATAGGACACATAAAAATCATTATATAAGAGAGCTAGATCTAGTGGCAAGGTAAGCCTAGACGCAACAAGATTGATCACTCTAAAACCTCAAAGGGTCCCACATATCTTGGTAAAAGATTCACTGATTTACCAAACTTAATCAAGCTCTTTTGGTCAAATTCCTGATCTCCTTAGGGTTCTAAAATCAAGACAACCATTTTTTAAAAAATCTTATACACATTTCACACATTTACAATGAAATCTAAATATGGATTTTTAGGGAAAATCAAAAGGAACAAACCCTACCTCATAATGCCCTAAAGTAGACTTTATTCCTTGGTCTATAAAGAGTCCCTTTTATTTTCTCCTCTTTCCTCTATCAACCCAATCACTATGAAAAAATCCAAAACTTCATTTTCCTTTATTTTTTTCTTCCTTTCTGTATGCATTTTGAAAATCCCAAATATTATGGTGACGTGTTATCCATCTCTCCAAAAATTACTCATCATTAGACCAGAAATTCCCAACATGCTTTCCACATCTCCCAGCTCAAATGCCACATTTAAAAACTTATCCATTATTTCCTCTAACTCGTATTCAAACCATCACCATACCAAGTTTTCATGGTTTGAATGACCAATTACAAACCAAAACCAAATGATGATTCTAGAATTAGGGTTGACATAACAATATATTAATTAAACATAATAATTATGTTTTAATAATAATATCTTGAATGCCTATTCAAATCTCAAGCATTAAACATTAAACAATCTAAGTTCTACTCATAGTTAACCATTAGATATTTAGGAAATAAGTCACCCTAGATATCCACCTTAGGTCTAGGTTAGATAAGTTTAATAGAACTATTTTGTTATATGGTCAAAAATACAATTTATTTCCATGTCACACACACACACACACACACACACACACACACACACACACACACACACACACACACACACACACACACACACACACACACACACACACACACACACACACACACACACACACACATGGTCTAATAATACTTTTCATTTAATGGTTGTAGGTACCCACATGTAATGGTTATCTAGTCATCCAAAATCAAGGTTATCAAAACAACTATACCACTATCAGTTTTATATAATGTTAACCACATTATACATCAGAAAATATTAACAATTGCAATAAGATTGATTCAAACCAAAACATGAATATACACCATATAAACTATGACCAAGCATGATTTAGTCAACATGATGAAATTAAAGCAATCATGCATTTATTGTTCTATGTGGTGTGTGTTGGGTTTTTTATTTAATATCAACACCTCCAACATTTTTATATGTAGAATCCTCCCTAATGATACTCTCCCTTCATATATATCTAGAGAGTAGACTTTCCCCTGCATCCACCTCAAAAATTTAAATGGTAAGTTAGCCTATAATCATGATAATTAGTACAAATATTACTAAATCACAAAAATATTGAATAAGAAAAATCCACATGCATATAAAACTCATGTATAGATAACAAATCAAGTAATGAGTCATACAAAATAATCATTAGATGTCTATCTATATATCATCATAATGAAAATAGTTTGCTATAGTAGTAATCAAACAATATTAACCCCGTAATATCTATTTAATAAGAAATTTTAGTTTAAAGAGGAAATTTTGATGTAACATCCTTCCCCCCTAAAATTAGTCATCATTATGATGACACTTATTTCAAAGAAAAGATCTAAAATCAAATATCACATCATAGCAAATCAATAAAAATAGTATAAATTGTGAATAAATAAATATGGAAACAACCTATAGAACTCATCATAGTCCTCCTAAATGGAATTATCCTTAAAATATTGATCCCATTAGACATTGCACTATAACACTTCTATGCTATGAAAACTAAGTTTATGAGTGTCAATTATTATGGCTAGTTCTACTATGACCACCCTGAGATCTAGAACTTGTAAAATATTTCAATCCAATACATGAGAAGGATTAGGTAAATACTTTTTAAGATAAGACACATAAAAAACATTATGTAAGAGAGATAGATCTGGTGGCAAGGAAATCCTATACACAACAATATTTATCACTTCTAATACCTCGAAGGGTCCCACATATCTTGGTAAAAACTTCACTAATTTACTAAACTTAATCAAGCTCTTCTAAAGCTTAACCCTCAAAAATAATTTATCACCAATATAAAATTATCTTGATGTCCTTTTTAAATCAACATAACTTTTCTATCTATTGTTGACTTTATCCAACCATTGTCTAATTAACTTGACTTATTCCTCTATTTCTATAAGTATTTTAGGACCAAAGACCACCCTATCTTCAAGCTTGTTCCAACTGATTAGTGTTTAACAACTTCATGTATATAATGCTTCAAATGGAGCCATCCTTAAAATTAATTGGTAAGATTTATTATAAGCAAACTCTACCAATAGAAGATAATCTCCCCACTTATATTATTTATTCATGATATACATTCGAAGGAGATCTTATAGAACTTAGTTTGCCCTCTATGTTTATACATTTGTTTCCAAATGATATGTAGTACTGTAATTTAACTATGTGTCCCAATATAAATTTAAAGTCAACCAAAACCTAGATGTCATCCTTGGATCTTGATTAGAATGATATTCTTTAAAAATCCATGTAATTGGTACACTTTTTTTACTAATCTCTTTTCAAGCATTGGTGCATCATCATTCAAATTAACTAGTATGAAGTGAGCTATCTTGGTTATTTTCTCAACTACCACCAGGATCATGTCATGTTAGTTCTATGATAATGACAAACCTTAAACAAAGTTCATACTAATTACCTTCCACTTCCATTGTATTATGTTATGAGGATACAATAATCTTGTTAGATGCACATGTTTAACTTTCACACACTGACACTCTAAATAATGAGACACAAAATCCACTACATCCCTTTTAATTATTTTATATGAATACAAAGGTTTTAACTTGGCCATGAGCTTAGTCACTCCAAGATGACCTGAATAAGTGGAATTATGCAATTGCTTTAGCATCATTCTCCTTAAATTCTCTCCATTAAGTACATACATTCTACCATTTTATCTCAAAAAACCATCATTATCCAACTTGAATCCTTTGAACTTAATATTATAAGCATCCTCTAATAAATATTTCTTAACTTTCTCATAGAATTCATCTCTAAGAGAGAATTTAACAACTTGATAATGAAAGTTACTTCTGATAGTAGCCAAATCTATTATATACCATATACCACTTAACACAAAAGTAACTCTACTTTACTTTCCCTTAATGTAGTTAATATCAAAATCATAGTCAGATAATAACTCTAACCAATGTCTCTAATGAACATTTAGGTTCAATTGGGTGAAGATATATTTGAGCCCCAAGTTATCAGTCTTGAGTTCAAATAGTTTCCCCAATAGATAGTGCCTCTAAACATGCAAATCATGCACTATTATTGTAAGTTCCAAATCATGTGGAGCATTAATTCAAATCATACAACTTAATATTCCTAAACTCATATGCTACAATTGAGCCATTCTACATAATAACTCCTTCAAGACTATCCCCAGATGCATCAATTATTACTAAGAACTAAAAATTAAGATCAAAAACTCTTATCATAGGTGCCGATGTAATCCTCCTTTTCAACTCCTAAAAATATTTCTCGTATTTATCTAACCAAACAAAGCTTTGATACCACAATGTTACAACCCCATTGGGTTTAACTCAAATAATGATAATTTTTTAAAACTTTAATTTAATAATCAAATCAAATTATTCTAAAATAAGATAAGTCAATTGAACTTTAACTAAATGTATCTTTCATAATAAACTAGTTATGATTCATTTAGGTAATTATCGACTAACAACATTCAACAGAATTAGAAATTTAATCCATCATAAAATATATAACTATTGAATAATAACTCATCCAACTGATGAAAGTTAATACCATAGTCATATACAGTAAGAGATACCAATATATTATTTATCAAGTACAACAGTATAGTGTTTTCACATTAGTGTATATAAATAAATACAATGTTCCATAGAACTAACACATTCTATAAACATGTTATATGTATACAAACTAAAATCATGAGTAAAAGTCTCTATTAGATAATTGTTGGAGGAGAGGGAGAGCATCATCAAAGGGATTTTCAACACCAACCACAGATTATAGATCCTTTGCAAAATTCCTAACTAGTGAATGGACATTCATTCATGGATAAGCAGATGATAATGGTACAGGTATTAAGAAGTTAATTATAATCGATGTGTTGTAAGATTCTAACTACATGCAACATGTCATAAATAATTCTATTCTAACATGACATAGTTCATGTATACATATAATCAAATAAGTGAAATGATAACATTTAGATATAAACATTATTCTAGCCAAAGTTTTCATATAGTTTAATGATCCATTAGATAAATCATAATTTCACACACACACAATAAAATTTCATTTAATCCAAGTATTAATGACTCTAAATATATAAATGAGAATACTATATTAATAATTAATCCTTATACAATAACTCCATGGATTTCTCATATAGATTTGTACTTAATACCACAATAATTAAATATAAGAAATACTTGAAATAATCTCATGTCAGTTAATAACAACTTATTATCACTTAAATATTTCTTAAGTTTCAATAAAGTCAAAATCCATTTTCCAATAAGGCATTATTATAATTAAATTGTTTTCTAACAACCATTAAAATATCTAAGAATTTACCAATTCCATGTAAACATCCCAAGTTTATAAGTCTTATAAATAAAATAATACAATTCATTAATTTCTAAATAAATCTTACGTAAATCAACAATAATAAATACAATATTTATTATTTTAATAGCTATTAATCAACTTCCTCATAATTTATAACTAAACAACATTTGCATATGAACAAATCTATTCATTATAAAAAAAACATCTATTGCATACCAATTTATCCTCATACATATGTATAACAGGTATGCCCATCTATATTTATATACAATTTAAGCCCTTAGCCACTAACTTATTAATGTATTGATATATACATATAAATGGTCATACATACATATATGCATATAAATTGTAATTATGAACTGTGTGTGTGTGTGTGTGTGTGTGTGTGTGTGTGTGTGTGTGTGTGTGTGTGTGTGTGTGTGTGTGTGTGTGTGTGTGTGTGTGTGTGTGTGTGTGAACTCTTCATAAATAATATATAATTATCTTTATGTATAATCAATAAGTACATATATACGTATGTATATATGTTCATATTTCAAGTACCCTACTAAGAATATAAGTTCATATTTAAACAAATATAAATCTCATTAACACCACACAACATTTAAAACCTAAATTAAATTTATACAACATAAACTTATTAATTATTGGTACGTCACATATGGTACATTGACTTATTGAAATCATCAAACAAAGTTTAACGCCAAATTAAGCATCCACAATCTAATATAGTTCAATTTCCATCCATTTTACAAATTATTAAAAACTTACTTTGAACTAAATGTTTATTAAACATCCAAGACCCCAACATATAGTCTTAATATCAAATCTATTCAAAGAATCTAGAATAAATAATAGTCTAGTCCTACAATAAGATCATTTTCACATAATCAGTTCATAGTTTATTTATACATAGTGGACACTAAAAAAATACATAGTTGACTCATAATTATATAAGAATAAATAACTAAAACTCATTTATATAGTCTATGAGAAGATCATTTACTCACATAGCCAAATTTTAAACTTTAATATGTAGTCGATATAATTCTTTATACTCAATTGAATTATAAATATTTACACACATAACCGACACATAATAATATATTCATAATGTATACATAGTCTATACATGAATTAGTTAAGTTGAATAATATCTTTCAACCATTATATAACATTACACCAAAATTGACTTAGAATCCATAATTATCTATTTAAATATAGTCAATGAATAAACATTTTGATATTGTTGACTCACATACTTTTATACATAGTCCAACATAACCCATTATACATAGAGATATTATGTAAAAACATTTATCAATTTATAAGTGAATGAATACATAGTTGTTTCATTTGTATAACAAACATAGTCAAATAAATAGCAATTAAAACCTTTTTTTAAATCGCTAACAAAATAATGCTTTAAGCCATTCTATTTACACTCGAGCATTTTGACCCATTTTTATAACATGCAAATGATGAATATTCATATACACATGTTGATTATCTAGTCTGAGTTATATCTTATAATAAATTCCATCTATATATTTTTACTCAATCATGTCATGAATACTAAATCTATGTATATATATTATTATATCTCCAAGTCAAATAATCTAAAACCTGTGGCATGATGTTTGACCTTATTAACTCACTAATGGCACATATCCAAATTAAAATAATTAACACATACCATTTACACATAGTTGATATAAAATCTATTATACACAATCATTCCACTATATTTTAATGAATCAAGGAAACATGAAATAATCTCCCTATATTCTGATGAAATAAATAAATACTAGTCTAGAAAGGTTTATAGGAAAATCCAAATTCAAACCCTAATCAAAATAATGTATTTAAGATATTAATTAACACCCAATCATTTAAAGAATAAATAAAATGACACACATGGCCATATAATGACCATATTATTAAATAACACTCATGCAATTTAATACACAAGGGTTTCATTTTTAACCTATAATCCCTAAACTTGGATACTCATGGTAGGTTTTAATCAAATCATGGATTTTATTCTATACATGGATTCCCTCTTCCATATATTTGAATCCCTAATCCCCCTAAGGTTCCAAAATCAAAATAACCATTTTTTTAACCGTATACACATTTCACACATTTACTATAAAACCTGTATATAGATTTTTAGGGAAAAATAAAAAAAATAAATCCTACCTTATAATGCCCCAAAGTATACTTTATTTCTTTGTTTGAAAACAATCCTTTTTCTTTCCTCTATCAACTTGGACGCTATGCATAAATCCAAAATTCCATTTTATTTTTTTGTTTTCTTATTTTTGTATGCATTTGAAAAACCTTAATATCATGGTAACCCATCTTCTATCACTCCAATAATGAATCACCATTAGTATATAAATTATTGGCATGATCTCCATATCTCCTAGCTTAACCACCACACTTATAGACTTCTCCATTATTTTCTCCAACTCATAGTCAAACCCTCACCATGCCAAGTTTGCATTTTTTGAATGACTAACAACAAACCAAAACCAACTGATGATTCTACAATTAGGGTTGACATAACAATATGTCAATTAAATGTAATAATTATGTTTTAATAATAATAATAATAATAATAATAATAATAATAACAATAACAATAACAATAACAATAACAATAACAATAACAATAACAATAACAATAACAATAACAATAACAATAACAATAACAATAATAATAATAGCTTGAATTCTTATTCGAATCTTAAGCATTAAAAATTAAATAATTAAAGTTCCACTTATAGTTAATCATTAGGTATTTAAGAACTAAGACAATCTAGATACCCACCTTAGGTCTAGGTTAGATAAGTTTAATAAAACCATTTTTGATATGTTCAAAAATGCACTTTATTTCCATGACATGTGTGTGTGTGTGTGTGTGTGTGTGTGTGTGTGTGTGTGTGTGTGTGTGTGTGTGTGTGTGTGTGTGTGTGTGTGTGTGTGTGTGTGTGTGTGTGTGTGTGTGTGTGTGTGTGTGTGTGTGTGTGTGTGTGTGTGCGTTCTAACAATGCTTTTCATTGAATGTTTGCATGTACCCTCCTATAAGGGTTATGCAGTTAGCCAAAATTAAGGTTATCAAAATAACTATACCATTGTCATACTTATGTAATGGAAATGACATTATAAACCATAAAATAGTATCAATTATAATAAGATTGATTAGCATCAAAACATGAATCTACACCTTATCAACTATGACCAAACATGAATTAATAAACACAATGATATTAAAGAAATCATGCATTTATTGTTCTATGTGGTGTGTGTTGGGTTTGTTATTGAATCTCAATACTTACAAAACATCCATTTGTAATATCATGCCTGATGATACTCTCCCTTCATATATGTCTACAGAGAAGAATTACTCTTTCATCCACCTCACAAATGCAAATGGTAGTTAGCCCATAACCATGATAATCAATACAAATGCTACTAAATCATAAAAATACTAAATAAGCATAATTTAGATGCATATAAAACTCATGTATAGATAAAAAAATCAAGTAATGAGTCACACAAAATAATCATTATATATCTGTCCATTTATCATCATAATGAAAATAGTTTTTATAAAGCAATAATTAAACAACATTAACCCCATAATATATGTTTAATAATCAAATTTATTATAGTGAGGAAATAAGGATGTAAGATAATTAGGATCATGTTAGATGTGTGTAGTGTATATTTGGTGGTGTGAAACTTTGAATAGTAATATTTTGGAATACATAGTCTCAATGCACTCATATCTAGAGGAAACCCAATTTCACTTCCTTCAAGAACCATATGGTAGAAATTTCAAACATTTTTGTTAGAAATTAAGAACCTCTTAGTGGATTATAGACTTGAAATATTCTCCATTTATGGATAAACTCTATCTCACATGAGTATCATAGTTGGTGTGGAAATGAAGGGGAACCTTTTAATGTAAGATTGTTGGTTTAACATGGTATCTAGTTAGGGGGATTTACATAAGTGAAAGTATGATGAAGCTAGGTGAAGGGCTATGAGTGAAAGAGATCTAGGGAGGGGACAAGAGGACTCAAGAAGTTTCTTAAACATCTACAAGGAATCAGAAAGGCATAGTGAGGACACCCTAATTATAGGACCACACCTGACACCAACACAAGTATACAAGAGAGAAATAAGTTAAGGAGTTTTGAGTGAAGAATCTAATCTAGATAGGCCAAGTTCCCCACCCATAGTGCATGTACATGCTCTTAAGTTAGATGACATTTTTGTATGTAATTAGGATACAATAGTGTAGAATCAAAAACTGAACATGTTAGAGATACTTTTTCAAACCAAGACCAAGATAGTAGTTTATTATTGATCACTTTTCCATTGCAATAAAAATTCTATGGCCCTTTGGAATGCTTAATGAACCAAACATATCTAATGGGTAGAGTACTAGCCTATCTATATTTAATGATCCTACCTTAATGCCCAACATATTAGGTGCTTCTATTGATGTAGGAAGCGTGAAAGGTGGTACCAATTATGTTTTGACTAGAGGATATAAAGGAGGAATAAGAAGCATTGGTGGATCTCCCCCATAAGGTATAAGATGGATAGAAATCTCATCATAATAAGCTCCATTTATATAACCTCATCCACCCATTACGTATTACAATATGACACTCCATTTTCCTAAGTATCAAAGTGTATATAATGCAATAGAACATTTTCACAAGTGTGAACTCATTTGGTGAGTGCATAGAATTGCATAGTATAAATGAAAGGTAGCATAGTTTTCCACCACTCTTTTAGACTGCACACACAAGTGTTACCATAAGATTGATCTATAGCAAGTTGTGGTGAATTATGACCAACTAAAGGTAATGTTTCTCCAAGAATTTGATATCATATATTTTCAATATCAAAGCATAGCTTCCCTGAAGGAAATCAAGTAAGAACCAAATGATATCATGCAAGAATACGATGCATGTTTTAAGACACTTATCTCTAAGCTTTATTTTGAGATAAATGTTGCTCAACATTCCTAGTGGTTTGTTGAAGGCTTATTACTTCCCTTCTATTTTAATTTATCATATAATACCTCAACCAACCCACATGATGCCTTGGAAGCCTCCCTTCATGTTAAAGTCATTAAAAGCATCGACGTAGGGATTAGTCCCATCATGGAAGCTCAAATTGATACTATGGCATCTCAACTAGAAATGCTCACTACACAAAATAGTCATGACACAATGGTTTTTGATTGTGAATTATGAATATGAAGGCCATGATAGGAATGAATACCCTAGAAAGAGTATTCACATCATGATGAAGCAATCCTATGATATTTTCTAGGAAGAGCATGGTGTGAAGGATTACCCCTTGCTCCAATGCACCACATAATTAGAGTTATCTACATATTGTAAGATATGTGATATATATACTCACTATATCAATTATTATCATTTTATTAGTGAAATTAATTAGGCATGCATGCATGGTACTCATCAGACTTATGTTGATAATAACCAAGATAATGGTGGAGGCTATGTTTTCATAGGTCATGGTTGAGGACATGGAGGTGGACATTTTCCACCAAGAACTTGTTACAAGTGTAATTCCTTAGAGCAATACTAACATGATTTCCTATTATATCCAACATGTGTTTTTTGTAAAAATAATCATCATATAGAGGAGTGTACAGACCTATATACTACCATCATGAAGGAAATAAATGAAAAGGGTGACAAAATGATATGAATTGAACACATGTAATAGATGTCGTGCTTTGCTACTCTAAATAGTCCTAAATTCAACATTATTACATGAAGTGGTGTTAAATCCCATTCTATGTCTAGTCAACCCATTGAAATGGTTCAATGGGAGGACCGTAGAGTGATTCATTATCTGAAGGCTCAGTAGTAGAAGGAAGTGTTACAGGATACCATGAATTTGGTGATGGAGCTACAATGAGAGATCTAATTCCTTAAGGATCAATATGCTTCTACACATGTTATCATGAAAAAAGCTACATATATTCAAAAATTATCATATGATTAGTTCTATGAGTTATGCAAGTGAATCCTTAATGAAGATATTGTACCCCTTTTATGAAATTGGCTAAGTTATCATACACCTAGACCTGTAGAGGATCATTAGTTAAACTATGCATGATGACAAGAGACTCATATCTAACCTAGTATATAGGGGGTTAAAGAGATATTGGTTAATGTCACTATTGATGTATGGTGTTTCTCTTAATTTATTCATATTTCTATTTAAAGAAGAAGAAACTAGTAATAAGGGTGTGGTAGAATAACCTGATTGTTTATGTGCATGTGATCCAAATGAGTGTAAGAGATCATGAAAAGGGGTTGTTATATGGGTAACAAGGTGGATTACCTAGCATGAGATAAAATTAAATAAGTATGAGCTTGTTAAGAGGTTGTTAATCCACACTCTTAAAATAGTTAAGTTGAAAGAAATGAAGGTAAAATACTTGTATCAAATGACATCAAATACTAAAAGAGAATACAACAAGAAATTGTTTTTTTATGTAAGGAAAATAGAATAATTAAGCAAATAATGGGTAAATACTAATGCTAAATAGGTCAAATGTTTCAAAAAATAGGTTAGGTCTCTATGAACAAGCATGAACACAAAAAGTGGAATTTACATGAGGGTCGGTAGGTGGAAATAAATTGATATTTTTTCTTACCACATTAATCATTAGTGCTAAGGTTGACTATCAATGGTTAAGATAACCATCAGTGGTCGGGTAATAATTAATATTTAAAGGTGACCATTAGTAGTCATGGTGATTATCGATAGTTCATGTGGGTTCTAAAAGTGTTCAAAAAAGGGTCTAGTTCAGGTTGTAGAAAGGGGTCAATAAGTGGTTTAGGATTTGGTTAAGGTTTGGGGGTTAGGAGATAAGATACAAAAAGGTATGATTTAAGCAAGAAAGTTAGAAACCAAATAAATAAAACTTAAACTACAAATGTACCTAGTTTTTTGCTTGATGGCTGATGACTGGTCCTAGAGCAATTTTGGTAGAGTAATGGTACTTTGTCTTGAGAGAAATTTTAGTAAAGGTTCAAGTCTCTATTTTACTTTTTTAATTTCTAGAAATAATACATGTTGGTTGATGGATTGATCACCTATATGCTAGAATTGTTTGATTATGGATCCTTATTCACCTCATATTCTCTTCCTTTTATAGGCAAAGAGAGATGGAGGTAAAAGGTTCCATAAGAGGTTAGGCTATTGATTTTGATGCATCATGATGTGCTACAAATGGGTAAGTTAAACATATTAAATTATGTCATGTTATCTTGTACATACTTGATATTATGTTTAGGAGGTGGGAACCTTGACTGTCGATAGTCAGGGTGACCATTAATGGTCAAGGTGATTATAGACATTCGAATATTAAAGGTTGAGTTGGGTAAAAGGGTAGGTTTTATTAGTTGGTCAAACTAAACATGGTTAGGTTTGTTTAGGGGTTAAAGGGTCAAATTCATCCCAAGGGGTTCTAAGGGTGTTTTAGCATTTAGAACTGTAGTGTGTAGAACTATAGTGTCTACATTTTTCCATTTTTTATTATGTAGTTTATGTCAACAAGTTGTAAAATAAAAATGGATTGTGGGTCAAAGGTCTAGTTCCCTAAGCATGAGAGGAGGTGTTCCCCCTTAAACTGAGAGTTGATGAGGTGAAACCGAAATTGATTTAGGGTTTGATAAGAAGTGTATAGTGAGTCACCAATTTGGTGATAAAAGCATTGGGTATTTGAAGCACAAACATACACATAAAATGCGACTAAGTGTGATAGTCAAGATCATGCATAGATTAAGTTGCCACAGTTGGTAAAAATAAGGTTGGTTCTAAAAGTATAAGTGACAAGTGGACCGCATGACTACATTTAGGCATGGTGGTTGGGAACACTCATAAATGCAAGTCTCCTAGATGAGGTTAGTGTTTTTATGGGTATATGAAGTAGGAATTGCTCCTATGAAAAACAAAAACAATTTGGTTGTGCATTAGGTGGTGCAAATCAAAATGTTCAATAGGGTAAGGTTTGTTGGTTTATTCAAAAGGACCAAAGTAAGATCTTTACAAAATATGTGGTAGTTCAAGATAAAATGACTAACATCAAGGTGGACATGGCTAGGTGGTTGGTTGGTTGGATAGGGTGTTCTCCAATGGGTCAAGGTTGGTTTGTAGAGAATAGGTGCTCTTTAGAGTTTGGTTGTGGTTTGGTGAAGAAGGGTAATCTACAAAAAGGTGGTACAAATGTTTTGGTAATAAAAATTTTTAAAGGTGGGTTTCTTGACCATCTATGGTTAGGGGTCCTAAGCCTAACCATTGATGGTCACATTGACCCTCAATGATCAAGGTAAAACCCTAAAAGGTTGAAGGATAAAAAGTGAAAAAGAGTTGTCATTTTCACTTTTGACCTTTTGCAACTTCTAGAGTCCTATTCATTAGTGATTTTGGTGTATTTCACAAAAGTGTTGATGAGGAAGTTGAGTACTAATTGGGTGGTTGTTGATTGGCTAATTGGTGTGAGAGTTGTATTGATCTAGTGTGGGATTGAAGATGTAGGGCAAATGAGGACACAATCAAGTAGTAGGAGCTAGGATTCCTCCTCAATGATGATTGAGGAATGAGGTAGGGGTTGCCTTAAATTGCTAGTATAGATTAATTGTGGTAGATTTGGTTGAATTTTTGTTAATTTATTTTTGGTTTGTGGGTTTTCCCTCATTTTTAGGTTTGGGTTGTTATTTGTGAAATTTTGTGGGGAAGAGTGGTTTTATTAGGGTAAGTAAGTTAAGAGAGGGTCAATATAGGTATGAGATAGGTTTATTGAGAATTAGAATGAAATTTTGAGTGGTTTTAGGTAATTAAGATTAGGTATGTTCTGCTAATGGTCATACATAGTGACTATCAGTGATCATACCTAATAATTGATGGTTGATAATCAAGGTAAAATGGGTAATGTCAACCATCAATGATCATAGTGATCATCAATGGTTAACTACATGGTCAAATGCCTTTGATAAAAGGCTAAGGCAAATAGGTAAGTTTTAAAATAATTTAGTATTTAGGATGTTAAGGGTAGGTTGGGTTTGGATAAAATATTAAGACAAGAACTAGGTGTAGCATGCAGATGGGTTGAATTAGGTTAAAAATAGAGGTTAATTTATTATAGATAAGAATAAATGTCACATGGTAGGTGAAATGATGGGAAAGGACATAGACAAAGTAGTTATAGAAAAATTAAGTGTATTCACTAATGAATTTATAGGCATGGGATCAGATCCAGATGTGGGATTGGATTTTTCAAGTCTTTATAGAGCTACATACAAGGATGATAGATGGTGACTAGGTATACATGGAGGAGGTGGGCCTCAGAGCTATGATACACTTCCAACATGTTTTATGAGATGCATCCATGATCGTGGTCCTCATTGAGAGATGGGATCTGGCCATAAACACTTTTATTCTACCAATGGGAGAGATGATCATCATACTAAAGGATATACAAAAGATCACATTACTACCCATTTTGGGGAGTTGATATATCACATAGAGAGTGATGAGAGAGATGATCATATGGAGCTCCTATATGGTGAAGATCAGGCCTTGGCTAGGTAGCATGCAAGTGGTTTTTTTAATACACCATCTTATCAGAGTACCAGAGATGATGGGTGGTTGATAATGATGATGATGATGGTAATCTCTTGTTTTACATTGCCAAATTTGAGTATTGGATGGTTTCCATATTTGTTACTAGGTGTTTTGGTGATGTTACTTAGGTGGATAGTTTTTAGGTAGGCACTAGTTTTGTTGGTATAGATTTATAAGGAGCTATGGGGGTTCTTGACATACCATAGATATGGCATTAGTGTGGGGTTTGTGTTACATTGTTGGGCCTATGAGCATATTTGGGTTCTGAGATTGATGGGGCTACCATGAGAGGAGTATGCCCAAATGGACTTTAGGGTGGGCTTCATGTGGTGGAGGGTGACTATGTTCTCATAGGGGATGGAGGAGGCATGAGGGATACTTATTGGTTTAGGGAGGCATTGGTTGCCTTGGTTATTGGAAATGTAGTTTGGAGGCCATATTTTGGCTTCTTGAGGTGGGCTCATTACATATAACATATTTTATCGATGTACATTTTGAGTTAGATTTTTGGGAGGTGAGAGGGTGAGACTAATCTCATCCCTTTTGATAGGGTTTGTAGGTATTTTAGCTTAGTATAGGAGATCTTGGGTCCATTATTGAGGTATAAGCAAGAGTATTCCATGTTTTTACTTCCCATGCAATAGCTAGTAGAGGTGGTTCTTGATCATGAGGAGATGCCCATTAGAGTAGAGATAGATGGTGTTGGCTTTATTGATGGTTATAAAGCATGGTATAAAGCCATTTATGCAACTATGGATTTTAGATGGGATGATTGGGGTCGGTAGGCCATGGATGTGGATAATATAGGTACAATGGGGTGACCCTAATGGATAGGTATCAATAACACTGGCAATTACACAGGGATATATCATAGCTTTACAAGGATAGGTGGTCACATTGTAGGGCCAAATTGTGAGTTTATAGGTTTAGGTTGCCACTATGATAGGGGAGAGAAACTAGGCTAAGATTTCACTAAGCTTGGTGACCCAGTCGAGGGACACCCTGAGATAGATAGGACTAGTAGCTACAGTACTATCAAGACCACCAAGTAGCATTCCTATGGCATAGAACTTGGCCATAGTTGAGGAGTTGTGATATTATGAGGCCATAGTTTTGACAAAGTATCCATAGGAGCCTTGATGGGGTGAGTATAGATCCATCTTGGCAAGTGGTGTAAGTATAGTGATGCCAGTTTAGTGGGTCACATCAGGGGGTGGATAGATAGGCACCTTAAGAGGGTAAGCACCAGATGGAAGTAGTGTTGTATGAGGGGCTAGTGGTAGTGGAGCCCCAAGGGCATATTACATGATATGTATAGATGTATATGATTTTGATACTGGCCTATAAGCTAATGTAGGGAGATGTATATGGTTTATAGAGAGAGATGTACATTGTTACATGTACTATTTTATGTTGATGAGACATAATGTATATGATGTGATGGTGATATATAGATGTTATTCTTATGGTTCATGGTTTATGGTTTTTAATGTGTATGCTTATGAGATGTAGACTCACTAGCTTAGGACTGTGATGATTATGGATGATGTTTATGGTTGATTTTATGTTTATACATGATGATGATTTATTGGATGCTTTTTTCATGATGATGATGTTTTGATTATGGTTATGATCATGGACATATGAGGTGGGTTTATGGATGTGATGTGTTGATTATGGTTATGATCATGGATGTGATGTGATCTATGATGCTTTGATTATGGTTGTGGTGTCTATGGTTTATATTATGGTTATGGTCATGGATATGGTTATGATAAATGGTTATTGTTTTATGTATGGTGTTGATGTTTTGATTTAATGTTTTATGACAAATATGGTTTATGATATCGGATATGTGATGTTTTTGTTTTATGAGCATGTATGTTGTTGATTGTCATGTCCCCTTTTCAGTTGACATGTTTTGAATTCATGGTTAGCCTATTATGTGACACTCATAGGCTGATAGGATGGTTAGAGGGTCTTGATGGAGATTGGAGTGGCTTCATTTAGCAGAGTTTTTTTAGTTGGCTTTTGTTTGGGCTTGATTGGACATGTATTGAGGGAGATATTAATATTTGATTGATTTAATCAAATATTAATTATTTAGCCTATTTTTAATTAGAAACCCTAATTCTAATTTAATAAAACCCTAATTAGGGCAAGCATATCTTTTGAGGGTATAAGGGTTTCTCATGGAGGCCATTATGGATTAGCCATTGATTATTGATAATTGATTTTTGAAGAATTTATTTTGTGAAGACTGAGCCTAGGGTTCTAGGATTCCATTTGCATTGGAGAACGTTCCCTCTTCAGTGTGTGCAATTAAGAGGCTGTGGAATATCAGCTAATCTATTACAAAATTGAGAGATAGCTTTATCCAGAAGTTATCACAGAATTTACAGGGTTGAGAGATAACTTCACATAGAATTTATTACAAATATTCTAGGTATTTATTTCTTTATGTTTTGATTCAATAAATTATACAGCTAGAGACCTTCTATGCTAGAAACATATATTTTCAGATCAGGGGTTGAAATAGGGAAGTTGTGCTTAATTTGCGGCTATACGAAGTCCGTACAGGTCTGTACAGATCCACGTAGACACTGACCTTGGTAGACAGAGATCCCCAGTGATCGACATCAACCGCTGGAGACCGACGTCAGCAGAGAAGGACCTACAGTGACCGACATTGATAGTATATCGACCGACGCTAATGACTATGTGTTTGACACAATAGGTCGAGACAGAATTTCCAGATTGAAACCCAGTTTCTAGATTTGCAAAGCCAGGGTTTTCAAGACTATATTTCATATTTATATGCATAAGAGAGGACTATAATTGTAATAGTTTAGAAGGACAAGTGATAAGATCTATGATTTGCTATTGAGAGACCATATTATTGTTATCATTTTGAATTTATTCAATAGAAATTATATCTTTGTTTAGAGTTTTTTGTGTTGCTATATTTCCTATTTGGAGGGGATATTATAGTGGTATCAGAGCTAAATCCTGCCAGCCTGAGGGTCTATAGATCTTATGCAGCCACAAGAGTTGGGACCACACAGGTATAACACACGCAGTAGAGCCTTACTTGAAGGTACCCAATTATTAGAACAGCAGTAGGCTATCATGAGTGACAGATGTGAGGGCAGCCCACCTAGGGGCCATAGGTATGATGCTGATCAAGACACCAGAGAATTTCACCGTGCTATGATGACAAGCCAACAGCAGATGAATCAGACACTACAGGCACTTATGACTATGATAAGGGGGATGAACACAACTGATGGACAAAACGGGGACCAAAGAGATGACAGGAGTGCTATGGTTAATCAAAGACCACATCATACTCACTCTAGAATAGTTGATAGACCTACATGTCCTACATTTGTTCAAGAAGAACTAGAGGCACTAATAGAGGAGGAGGCAGGGAATTCCCCATTTGTAGATGTTTACATGGCTGTAAATGATGAGTGGGACTTATTACCTCCTCATGTTCAAGAGAGGACATCCTTTGACCATTTTGTTAATCTGAGGAGAGAGCACTACAGATTGGTTAGACAGGATAGGAGGCCTAGAGTTCAATTTAGTGAGCTGAAGAAGGCTACGGGTAAGCTTTCTTTGACTACTTTTGACGGCAGCAGCAAGATGACAGCTCAAGCTTGGGTTCATAAGCTTGACACCTTTTTGGCATTGAGACCAATGTCAGAGATAGAGACCATCAAATACGCCACTTTACACTTGGATGGAGTAGCACATGATTAGTGGTACCATGGTATGGTAACACTTCAGCATAATTAGGTAACAGAGTACCAAGATTTTGTGGATAGATTGGTTGAGCGGTTTGACAAGAAAGATCCTGAGGTTTACTTTTGAGATCTAGCACAGTTGAGATAAACAGGTAACTTGCAGTCCTTCATTGGTGAGTTTTAGAGATTGGCAGTCATGGTGCCCAATATTTCAGAGCGTAGATTGGTAGTTCTCTTCATAGAGGGATTGACAGAGCCATTGAGAGGTTGGATCAAAGCCTTTGATCCTCCTTCATTACAGGTAGCTATGAAGAAGGCACGTAGTATGGAGATGGCAGCCCCATCCCATAAATATAACTCCAAGGGTACTTCTTCATCTAGAGACCATAAGCACTCCCACGAGGATACAGAGAGACCAGATTTTAACATAGATAAATATGGGGTTAAAAATTATTCAAAGGCCAATCCAGTAGCACCACCTTTGGATCGTGAGGCACTTAATGATCTACGCAGGAAGAAGATTTTCTTTTACTGCAAAGGTCCATATGATATCCATCACAATTGTCCTTTGAGGCCTAAGGGCAAGGCGAATCGTGTGATGTGGGCATATTATGAGGATTCAGATTCAGAGGATTCCACACAGCTAAATAGTTCTGAGGGGGCAGAGGCAGAGGCTTCAGGGCCTAAGGTAGAGGTAGAGTTAGAGCTTCACATACAGGAGGCATGCCTATCCAGCATTCAGTTGGATGAGTCATTCAGACTCCATGGAGTTTTGGTAGGGCAAAAGGTTATCACCTTTCTTGATACAGGAGCCACACATAATTTCATAGATGCTAGATTTGTGGAGAAGCGTGGACTCACTACTGAAGATTTTGAGGGCATCAGAGTTAAGGTAGCTGATGGTCACACTCTTAGGTGTGAGCGTATGATTAGAGACCTCCCATTGCGCTTGAACAACTATGAGTTCAAGGCTGATTATTATGTGGTAGACATGGGGGACATAGACTTAGTCTTGGGTATGAAGTGGCTTCATTCATTTGAGGAAGTTACTCTTCATCTCAAGGACATGGAGGTTCTCTTTGATGTTGATGGGAAGACACATATTCTTAAGGCAATACGGGGTAGCAGCTTTAGATATATGTTTTTTCATCGGATGGAGGTACCTATACCACATGACATGATAGAGGGCGATGACGAGTGCACATTGGCACCAACACAGGAGAGGTATAAGGATGAGCTTGGTCTTGAGGTGAGTTTAGTTCAGGAGTTGTCACATGTGGTGGGGACTCAACTTTTTGTTATAGTCGGGTCACAGGTTGATGATGATATGACTATTTCTAGCCTTCACAATTTAGTTTTAGATATTATTCAGGTAAGGAGTTTGCTTGCTGATTTTCATTTATGGATTGGATGTTGGGGTGCTTATCTTAGTACTAGAGAGGATGTGACACCATTACATAATATTCAGGATGGACATGGCATGGGGTTCGTGTTAATTGATAGTGGTGGAGATCATAACTACATTTGGGATCCAAGTGGATTGATTGATTTGTCATTCAGCGATTGCTTGAGGGCAAGCAATTCCAAGAAGGGTGGATTGTCATGTCCCCTTTTCAGTTGACATGTTTTGAGTTCATGGTTAGCCTATTATGCGACCCTCGTAGGCTGATAGGATGGTTAGAGGGTCTTGATGGAGATTGGAGTGGCTTCGTTTAGCAGAGTTTTTCCAGTTGGCTTTTGTTTGGGCTCGATTGGACATGTATTGAGGGAGATATTAATATTTGATTGATTTAATCAAATATTAATTATTTAGCCTATTTTTAATTAGAAACCCTAATTCTAATTTAAGAAAACCCTAATTAGGGCAAGCATATCTTTTGAGGGTATAAGGGTTTCTCATGGAGGCCATTATGGATTAGTCATTGATTATTGATAATTGATTTTTGAAGAATTTCTGCTATGAAGACTAAGCCTAGGGTTCCAGGATTCCATTTGCATTGGAGAACATTCCCTCTTCAGTGTGTGCAATTAAGAGGCTGTGGAATATCAGCTGATCTATTGCCAAATTGAGAGATAGCTTTATCCAGAAGTTATCACAAAATTTATAGGGTTGAGAGATAACTTCACACAGAAGTTATTATAGATATTCCAGGTATTTATTTCTTTATGTTTTAATTCAATAAATTATATAGCTAGAGACCTTCTGTGCTAGAAACATATATTTTCAAATCAAGGGTTGAAACAGGGAAGTTGTGCTTAATTGGTGGTCGTACGAAGTTCATACAGGTCCGTACAGATCCACGCAGACATTGACCTCGGCAGATAGAGATCCCCAGTGACCGACATCGGATGACTGGAGACCGACGTCGGTAGAGAAGGACCTACAATGACCGACGTTGGCAGTATATCGACCGACGCCGGTGACTGTGTGTTTGACACAGCAGGCCGAGACAAAATTTCCAGATTGAAACCCAGTTTCCATATTTGCAAAGCCAGGGTTTTCAAGACTGTATTTCATATTTATATGCATAAGAGAGGACTGTGATTGTAATAGTTTAGAAGGACAAGTGATAAGATCTATGATTTGCTATTGAGAGACCATATTATTGTTATCATTCTGAATTTATTCAACATAAATTATATCTTTGTTCAGAGTTTTTTGTGTTGCTATATTTCCTATTTGGAGGGGATATTACATTGATGATGTTTTGATTATGGTTATTTATTGATGATAACACATAAAAGTAATTTAGAAACAAAAATAGATGTTGTAAAAGAGATAAAAAATAATGAGACCTAGGTCTAAGTGAATAGATGAGCCCATTAGGAGAAGATAAGGAGGAGGCATGATGCTTCTTCATTAGTAAGGACTAAATAAAATAAAGTTAAATTGGCCAATGAACTTGATCCCTTCGAATGCTTTGCATTAGCATGAACTGGTTGATAAAAAGGTGTCTTGATCACATTGTATCAAGTAAGTTCAATGTCCCTTGATTTGTAGATGGTATAAAGGGGAGATAGGTGATAGGTGATAGGTGATGTGAAGGGTAATGTAACCTCTTGATGGTTTCTTTCCCCTTTCTACAGGTGACCCTTGAACCTTAATAGACAAGTCCATGTTTTAATTCAAGGTGTAAACTAATTTATGTGGGAAGCATACTAATGTTATTTATGAAAGTTGATTATAGCTTTCTTGGGATAGTGTGTTCTTGATTTTAATACAGGGTCTTGTATTACTTTATTTTTTTGATAGGTTTGTGAAGCTGGTCAATGCAAGAAGCTTTAATTGATTGCTCTAACAAAATTTGACTTATCCATCCTTTAAGGGAGTAGTCTAAGTTTGTATTTATTGATTTTGGTATCTTTCCTTCAAGGGAACAATCTATCTTTTTAAGCAATTTTAAATTTTGGGCAGCTGTACTTCAAGGGAGAAGTCTGCATGCTAGAAATGTTTGACCCAAGTGAAATTTTGGTATCCCAAACTATTTTAATGCTATATTTTTCAAGGATGAGTCTATTTAGGCTTAGAGGTTTACCTTTATGAGGGCAAGATAGAGAACAAGATGTTAATGATAGGTGAAAGGAGTGGTTTTGAGAAATAATGACCATGGGATTCCATCCGATTAGGGATGAAAAATATCCATAAGAACCATGCTATAGAAAGAGCTATGGTACCCATATTTAGGATTAGATAATGACTATGATAGTTAATCACATGGTTCTATATTATAATTGATTGTCCTCAAAGGTATAGGATGAGGGTATGAGGAAGGTGAAAATATCATAAATCAAGGGATGAGCTTAAGTTAGACAAAAGGTGAGTTTGATCCCTATTTAACAAAATAAAGGATGTCTATGTGAAGCATTAAGAGGCTCAAGTTTTGTTTTTCCTCTGAGAGAGGACAAATGATAAGCTCCTAATCCATACTCTTAGGTTATGATGTAGGGTCCAAGCTAATTGAAATCAAACTTACCTTGATTAATTTTCTCCGTATTGGTTACATGTTGGTTTTCCTCTAGGATGAGGTCTCCAATGTTGAAGTCTCATTCTTTCATGTGCTTATTATAGGCATGATTGATTCACTCTTCGTAGATGTGAATGAGATTAAGCACCATTAGGTGGTGCTCATTAAGTATCTCAAGTCATGCCAGATGTCCCTGATGATAATCACTCTCAAAAATGACATCTTGTAAGGATATGTGAAGAGAGGGAATATAGAATTTGAGAGGCAAGACTTCCACTACTTCAAAGACTAGAGAGAAAGGGGTAGCACCTATATAGGCTCAAATATTAGTACAATAGGCCCATAAAGCGAAAGGGATGTGTAAGTGTCAATCCTAACAGAAGCATTGATCACTTTGGTTAACATCTTATTGAGGGCTTTGTTATAAGCTTCCAGCTATCCATTTTCTTGTAGTCAATAAGGTGAGTAAAATCTTAACTTGATGCCAAATGCATCACAAAGACCCTAGACTTGTTTGGTTTTAAAATATTTACCATTATCAATGATGATCTTATGGGGAACACTAAAATTATAGATGATATGATGATTGATGAAGTTGACTATCTTGTTAGATTTGGTTGAGATGAGAGGAATAGATTCCACCCACTTGGTGAAATACTTAGTGATGGTGATGATGGAGTGGTGTTACTATAAATAATTATGATTAATTTACCCAATGACATCTAGTCCCCTTGTGGTAGGGGCCATAAGTCCTTGGATACTTGAAGGCCATCGATCAGTGCATGATGTAAATTGGCATGTTGTTGATATTTAACACACTTCTTAACATAATCATAATAGTCTTAGTTGATGGTGGGCCAATAGTAGCCAATGCAAAGGATACATTTAGTGATATCTAAACCACTAAAGTGTCCCCCATAGATTTTTTCATGTGTTTCCTTGATAGCATGGGAATTTTCATGACTATGAAAGTAAATGAGAAGGATATTGTTGAAACCATGTTTGTAAAGAATTCACCTTAGTATGGTATAATGAGAGGTACTCTAAACAAAGCCTCTTTGGGAAATTCTAGATAGGTCCGGAGGAATGATGCTAATGTTGAGGTAGTTAAAGATTTGCTTGTACTAATTATCCAAGGGAGATTCTTCCACACTAAAAATGGTAGGGAGGTCAGATTGGATATACGAGGGTGTGATAAAATTATGGATAGTGATAAAATTTTTGGAATTGGATGACTAAGATAGGATTTGGGAAGCAAGGGAAGCCATTGTATTCATGGATTTATTAATAGATCATGAAACAGATTAGATAAGGTAATGATCAAATGATGTTAAGATTACATCTAATATATTATTATACTATTGCAAGACATCATTCTTACATTGGTAGGATCCATTGACCTAGTTGACCATAATTTGGGAATCACCAAAGATATTGATCATCTTAACTCCCAAGACTAGAGTGGTTTAGAGACCTATTATTAGGGATTCCTACTCAGCCATATTATTGGTACACTCAAAATCAAGTATGAAAGAGAGAGAAAGAGGTTCACCACCAAGAGGAATGAGAACAACTCTAACACCCCCAATGTGCTGGCATTTTAAGCCATCAAAAAAGATGGTCATTTGTTAGGTGATGTCCTCTTGGGAAAGAGGTGATGGACTCATCCAAAAACACAAGAGGAAATGGTTGGTTGTCTATAAAAGGATATTTGGTCAATTTATTAACAATAACTTACCCTTTAATCAAATTCTATTGGAGGAAATCAAGGCCATACTTAGCTAGGAGCATGAGCCACTTAGACATATGTTGGTTTTGGTATGTTTAGAGTGCATGTACTTGAGTGGTTCAGTGTTAGTGATGATGAAATTTTTGTGATTGAGGAGGTAATGATGAAGTTTGGTATCTAAAAAGATGAAGGAGAAGTAAATTTTCTTGATATGGGTGTATCGAGTCTCATACTCTATAAGTGTTTGACTTATATAGTAGACAACTTTCTCTTTATTTTGTTCATCATAGTGAGTGAGCATTGCCCCTAAGGAATCATCAATGGTGGATATATGAAGGTTAAAGGGTTGGTATTATTTAGGTGGGATAATAGTGGGTGGAGAAAGAAGGTACTCTTTGAGTGAATCAAATTCTTATTATCAGTCCTTAGTCCACTTAAAAAATGTTTCTTTCTTGAGAAGATAGTGAAAGGTTTGACATCAATCTAATAACTGAGAGATGAAGTGACAAATGGATTGGATCTTTCCTTGTAGGTTGCAGAGTTTCTTAAGGTGGATTAGAGGTGGTATTTTTATTATCACTCTAAATTTGGTAGGGTATACATTAATTCTTCAAAGAGAGATGATAAATCTAAGAAGCTTTCTAGATAGGACCCTAAAAACACATTTATTGGGTTTGAGTTGAACATGGAAATGGATTAGGCACTCAAAAATAATTTTGAGAGAACTTCTATATTATCCTTGTGATATTTGGATTTCCTAAAGAGATCGTCTATATAGTCTTCTATGAATTTATGGATAAGATCATGGAAGATGTAGGTCATTGCATGTTGGTAGGTTGCCCCAACATTCTTCAGACCAAATGGCATGACCTTGTAATAAACATTTCCCTAAAGGATGATGAAATAAGTCTTATGTTGATCTATATGGGAAATAAAGATTTAATTATATCCTGAGAAGCCATCCATGAGAGACAACATATCATGGCCAACTGTAAGATCAACAAGTTGGTCGATGCTAGGTAAAGGAAAGTCATCCTTTGGACAAGCAAGGTTGAGGTCATAAAAGTCAATGCAAAGGTGAAGCCCCCCTATGGGTTTGGTAATGGGAATGATATTGAAAACCCATTAGGGATAGTCAATGGGTTGGATGAATTTGACAGCTATGAGGCATTGAAGCTCTTCTTTAACTAGAAGGGTGATATGAGGTTGTATCCTACGAGGCTTTTGCCTAACAAACTTGGTGTCAGGATGGATGATGTTATGGAGAGATATAGAAGGGTTGATTCATATCATATCCTAATATGACTAAGAAAATTCTATGTTGTGGTCATAAAGGAAGGAAGGGTAATCTTATTGCTCCATATAATCTAAGGATTAACCAATATTTATAATGTGAGGGTTATCTTGAGTACCCAAGTTAACATTGATAATTGATTTATTTAACATGGTTTGGTTTTTAGGAGGAAGGGATTTGTGGATAGAATAATTCTATGTACCATGATAGGTGAGAATGGAATCATAATCCTGATGTTGGATGGTGTTGATGGTAGGAGTATCATTTTCTACCATTTTAAGATGAATCAGTGAAAAGGTTTTAGTTTAACCATTCTTTTGATAAGTCAAAGGAGCCAAACTAATAGTATTGACTAAAAAAAAGTTAGGGAGGATGATTTTAAAATCCTCAAATTTTTAAAGAGATGGGGTTGGTGAGGATGGGATGTCCTCCTTGATGGTGGTGATGGGTTTAGGTGAATCAATGGGTCCTTCTGGTGGTATGAACCCAAGGCCAAATAGTTCACAAGGTTTTTTGGTTTTGATCAAAGGTAACTTGTGGGTTCTATGTTCATAATATCTAATGTTGAATCCCTTCTAGGCACACCTATGAAGGTATAATTTGGAAAATTCTAGTTTATCCAAATAAGATAATTCATAAGAAAATGGTTAGATAGAAGAGGTGGTGGAGGAAGTGAGAAGTGGGTGTTCAAGTCGCCCATAGATGAAATTGGTCTCATGATTGGGAATTCCTAAAGGAATGATGGTTTTGATATTATGATCATAGTCAGGATCTAGTCAAGGTTCCCATACTATTGATGAATAGGGAAAGCATCCAAGGCCAAAATATGATACTATTCTAGTGAGAGACATTAGAACATGGTTTCTAAGGGGTCCTCTATGGGGATCTGAAAAGAAGAGATAGATGATCTAGTTGAAGCTTAATCGATAGTGAGGTGATGTTTCTGGTTGGTGATGAGGTGGATGAGTGAGGAAGAAGAACATCATTAGGTTGATATATCATGTTGTAAGTGGTGAAAGTACTAAGGTTAGTTTTCATGGTGATGACCTAACCTTCATGTTTAGACCTCACACATTGATGTAAGGTAGATGGGGCATAGCTCATGAAGTACATCCAAGAGAATCCAAGTAAGATATTTTATTAGGACTCACCTTCCATGATGTAGAAGAGATCTCAAAGTGTGTGAGGTCCCAAGAAAATGTGGAGGATGATTGTTCCCAAGGTTTTATCCATAATATCATTAAAGGAATAGAGAACTACTGAGGTTTCCAACATGATAATCTTTGGTAGCTGGAGTCGGTGATAAGCATGAGAGGAGATAATGTTGATACTATCTCTACCATTAATCATCACCCTTTTGATGTCATTTTCACTAATGTAATTAATGATGAAGAGAGGAGGATTAGGTTCTTTAGGATGAATAGAAGGTATTTTTATATCTTTGAATGTGATAAGGGTAGAAAGTTGAAGGGTTTTCATAAAGGCTGCAAGAGGTTGAGGGTCTTCAATTTAGACCTCTATAGATTGTAAGGCCTTTATTAATGCTTGTTAGTGATGGGGTGAGGTTTTTATCAATTCATATAGGCTCATCTTCACTAGCATTTGGTGAAGCTACTTTAGAACTACTCATTGGATAGATTCAGAAGGGTTAGAGATATAAACACCTAAAATAGATAATTTTGGTTTTAGTGAAGGTGAAGGTGAAGGTGTTTGAATTTAGTTGAATGGTTGAGTGGTGGAAGTATATGTCCATGGAATAGACACTTATGACTTTCTCTTATCCTTCTGTTGGGACCAAGATTGGGTAACCTTATGGATAGTGTGGATGAGGGGAAGTGTTGAGCTAGAGGGTTGCTTAGGTTCCTCTTCACTCTTGGGTGCAAGTGTGGGGGTGGATGAGTATAGGATAGGTTCATTTTATGGTTGGGTTGATAATGGGCTTAAGAGAAGTTCATCTAAAAATAGACCATCCCCATCCCATAAGTTATGGATAAGTGCTTGAAGAGATTTATAGTTTTTTGTGTCATGTCTAGGTGTCTTATGGAATGAGTAGATGAAACCATCATTGAACCAAGATGGTTTAGGTATCAAAGGGTCAAAGGGTATGATAGGTGGTATACTTAAAAAATAGGTTTGTAATAACCTTTGTAAAATGGTTGAATAGGATTCGAGCAAAGGTGTTATGGGTGATGGGCTTTTGGTTTTTGGGGTGGAAGCCTTCTTGGAAGCAGGCTTCACCTCAGGGGTTGTGGGTAGTAGAATGGTTTTGGTAGGTGGGGTTGCTTGGGGTTTCTTAGTGGTGGATGGTTTTGAGGTGGAGGATTTAAAGGTGAAATATTTGGAGGTGGATGATTGAACTTATGAAGGTTTTGAGATAGGTGGAAAGGTGGAGGTAGATAGCTTGGTTAGAAATGATGGGGAGGTTGATGTTTTGGAAGGGGTAGGTAAAGGTATAATTAAAGGAGGAAGTTTATTTTGGGTAGTTTTGGGAGGGTTTACCTTCTTGGTAGAAGTATGAGGTCCTAAGATGGAAGAAGGATAAGGTCTCAAGATAGAAGGTAAGAGGGAAGGAGGTGGTATGGCTCTAGTTCTAAGTGGGAGTTTGGATGGATCTATATTCTTGGTTGGTTTGGTTAACATTTTATTTGGTGGACTAGATGGGTTTAGATCCTATTGTCCCCCAAAAATATCACCCATTTTTGGGACAACATTTGAACTATTTTGGTCCTACAGACCAAAATTGTCTCTTCCCTTTCCAAAATTTGTCCTAGGCATTCAAATTCCTCATTTTTCAAGCTTCTCAAAAATCTATGGACTCTGCAGGCTAGAATATATGGACTCAGCAGGCTAGAATCTATAGACTCTGTAGGAATAAGAATTTACAGACTCTGTAGGAAGAAAATCTACAGACTCTGTAGGCCAAGTTCAACGAACTTCACAGGTTTATTTCTACAGACTCTACAAGAAAGAAGTAAGCTCTCAACACTTAGGTGATTTCAAAGTTAGTTCAATGACCAGGTTTAACCAAAAGAGTTCATCATCAAGCTTTTAAGCAAGGATTGAGCCATTGAACCTTTAACCATTTTGGTTTAATAGGTTCAACAAGTTCAAAGACTCAACATCAGTAGCAAGAGTTCAACAAGTTCAATAGACTAATGGTTCAACAGGTTCAAAGGCTTCTACAAGTAGGTTCAATCAAGGTTTGACAAGTTTTTGAGGCTTGAACCATTGAACTGTTAAACCATTAAACCACTTAGGTTTAAAGGTTCAATGGGTTCAAGGTTCAACAGGTTCAACGTGTTTGGTTCAATGAGGATCAAAAGAACTTAGCCAAATCAAAGAGAATGAACTGATCAAATTGATGAAACATTGAACCACTTTAGTTCAAAGGCTTGGTTCAATTTAGTTGGTTCAATGCTTTGGTTCACTCAGTCAGTTCATCAAATGGTTCAATGGCTTTTGGTTCAATTCAGTTGGTTCAAAGCTTGGTTTAAAGTTTAGTTCAATGGTTGGTTCAAAGGAGTGGTTCAATGCAAAAGTTTAAAAGAGCCTCCTAAAGGATAAGTGCCCTTACGGAGGGCACTTGGTTGACAAAAGCACCCTTTGAAAGGTTCATTTTCAAGGAATTTGCAAAGGTAAGTTCTTTCAAAATTTTGTTTAAGGCAGCCAAAAGACAAAGGGATTTCCTTTAGGAAAAAGACTAAGGCATAATTCCTTCAGAATTTTTGTTCAAAGGAATTCCTTCAAACAAAAAGTTTGAACGAATTTAGAGAGGCTATAGGAGGAAAGCCCGAAGGAATTTTTGAAAGCTAAAGACAAAGCGATAATTCTTGCAGACTTTTTGTTTGCAGGAAAATATATGTGGAAAATGTCTGTGGGAAAGCTCCAAAGGACTCCAAAGATAAAAGGCCACCAAAATACCCTGAAGGTTAGGTGCCCTTGTAGGGGACTCTCAACTGCCAAATTAAAGGACACTTCCCCAAAGCCCAAGGGTCACCTTCCCTTTGAGAAGATGCAAAATAATAACTTAGCGACTCGTCAAAAGAAAGAAGCTCGAAGGCCATCTAAAGACCACTCAAAGGGTAGATACCCTTGAAAGAGGCTCTTCTCAACCCAAAGTGGATCATTTCTCAAGGCCTAAAGGGTAGGTTCCCTCTGGGAAAGCTCAAACAATAAAGCTAAAGGAATTGCCAAGGAAAGTGGCATGCCCGTAGACATCAAAGTTGTGATAATAAAATAGCTGTTGATCCTTGTAAGTTTAAATCTATAGACTTGAATGCATTCAAAGACTTTAAGGCCAAGATCAGTAGGAAGCGACTAAGGAACAAAGCATCAAATTGAATCAAGGACTTGATTTAATTAACCAAAAGAGGAGGAATGATGAAGAAGGATCAAATCACCATGTGGACATTGAAAGATGCAAACTTTCAATAGCATGACTCATTTCTCTACATTGAGAAAAGCAAATGGGTAAATACCCCTAAATTCTAGCTTGTCTTCTTAACAAAATTTAGTGAAACATGATGTGTTACTATTCCCAAGTTTGTCTTGAAGAGGCTATATAAGGGACTCTCTTATTAGTGTAAAAGGATCTCTTTTTCTGACAATCAGAAACAAAACTCTGCCCAAATTGAAAGGCATTATTGAGACTTTGAACTTAGATTGTTGATCATATTTTGTTATTGGAATAAGAAAGCAAGTGACTTTTTAGACTTTGTGCTGTGATATCTTTGTTGTTGGGGAAACTTTTCTTATGTCTTTTTCCTTAATGTATTTTTTGTTCCTTTAATTCAACAAGCAGAATTAGTGAAAGTAGTCAGGAAGGTGTCCTGAAGTCAAATGTGGAGAGACTTTGTGTCCCCATAATTGCCTTTAGTGTGTTTTATTTTTGTTTATGTGTAAAGGACCTTGGGATGACTTTGTGCCCTCATTGTCCTTCGTATCTCACTCTTGGGCAATTCAGGTGGAGACTTTGTGCTACATCTCAATTTATTAGTTACTATGTCCTTGGTTACATTTTATAATTAGTACTTGGATTATTCTTGTGGTTTGCTAAATAGTACTTTTGAAATAAGAGGAGTGCATTCTATCATTTCCCTTGATATTTCTCCTTTGATCCGCATGCATCATCTCTTAAAAAAGAGAGATGGATGGTTTATCCTACCCTTGAGTATTATTTTCTGTTTATATATATATATATATATATATATATATATATATATATATATATATATATATATATATATGTATGTATGTATGTATATTGCCTATCTATAGGGAACCTCCCCTTGATGACAGGAGAGATTAGTCCCTTTTTGATGTGGTAAGCCTACACATTTGGATGACCAATATTCCTACTTTGGCTGATCAGACCTATTTTGTTTATCAGTACGCTAATCGACAAAATATTCAACCAACAGATCCAACTTCAAAGATGGGTGGATAAGGCTAGGATTAGGAATCACCCTAGGTTCTTGATAGGTTTGATCAGAGAGGTGTAAGGTGATTTGATAATTTTGGATGGAGATGGCTCAAATGGTTCTTCCATAGTTTTAGAGGGAGAGGTGTTTGATAAAGGGATTGAGGTGATGATAGGTTTAATGGTGGATAAAATTGAGTTTGAAGGTTCATGTCTATTTTAATAAGGGATCATAATATGGTTCTAAAATTTGGCTTGATCTAAATTGGGTTGAGAGGAAAATTCTAGGCTTTGGACTAGTCTAGAGAAGGGTTTGTAAATTGGTTTGGTTCTTGAGCATCAGATTCAAAGATAGGCCCATAGGTTAGGGTGAGGGAATGGTTTCTTCACCCTTCAACTTGATGAAAGGTTCCAATATTTGAGAATATGTTTCCTCCATAGAGGGAGTAGGTGAGATGATCTCTTCTTGTGGAATGGTTTCTAAAGAGAGAGAGGGTGGTTCTATGATAGGGGAGGAAGGTGTGATGAAAATGGTTGTCTCCTTTTGTATTTATATCAAATGAAAGGTGGGTATGTTTGTTACCTCCTCAAGTGAAAGAGAGGAGGTATATTCTTCCTTTATATTGGTGTCCAAAAGAATGGAGGGTGATTCCATCACTTCAATAGGTGGAGTGGTGGAAGAGTTGGTTGAGGCAATGGTTTCCCCAATGATAGGTTCATTAATAATAACATTGATTATATGAACCTTAAGAGTGTGAGATGATTCCAATTTATTATCATCATGGTTGATAGAGGGGGTATGGTTGGGAAAATGTTGTTAAATGATGTCGAGTAACTAATTTGGGGGTACATTGAACTTATCCAATATAAGTTTTCTTTTATCAATTAGGTTTTGAATACTAGTTTTGAAGGTGTTGCACCTACTAACGTCATGTCCAATGACACAATGGAAAGCACATAGATCATTATAATTATACAAACAAGGCATAGGGTGAGAATCATTGAATTATAAGAAGGTTTGATTGGGATTACTTATATGATGTTGGTTTCGAGCATCTTGTCCAAAACTAAAGCATATGACTCCCCTAGTAGAATGTATTATTTTAGGGTAGCCTAGTTTTGATTTTTGGTTTGTTGATTGAAAGGGTCAGAGGAATTAGTTTGGTTGGGTTGGTTGACAACCAAAAATGGGGGTATTTTAAGGACAAACATGTTTATTTCTTCCTTTAGTTTGGTTCTAGGGTAGTTATATTGGTGGTTTTGGATGGAGAAGGGTCATTAGATTTGAAGCTAGAGTTTTTGTTTCTTAGTTTCAACTTCCCCTTGTTAATGGCTCTGATTTCTAGTTTGTGTGCCATGGTGAAACCCTTATAAAAGGTTCTAAAGTTTTAAACCTATACAGTGGGGGTAATGTGTTTGGCACAATCTTGAGAGAAAAATTCAATCAACTTGAGTTGGGGTAAAGAGAAAGAGAGCTAGTTAATAAGACCTATCCATCATGTTATGAAATTAGCAATTGATTCATCATCAAACTACTTGATGGAGTAGAAGTTGGTAATGGAGAAATTCTTAGATATATTGATTAAGAAGTGGTCTAAAAAGGTTTGGGAAAGTTAGGAAAATGAAAATATGGAGTGCTTGGTGAGAGCACTATACCAATCCAATGTTGATCTAGATAAAGACATGGGAAATGTGTGAAGGAGAAGAGCATCATCATAGGCAATCAAGTAGCAAGAATGTTGAAATGGTCTTAGGTGTTTTTAGGGGTCCTCTTTACTTTGGAATTTATAAAATTTGTGTAATTCCCATTGAGGAGGGTAAGGTCAAATAGGGAAAAATTGGTAAATTGGTTTTTTGCATATTTTATCATAAGATAAGAGGTTATGAGCCCTAGAGATAGAGACTCTAGGTTGGTCATTTATCCATTAACATTTTGACCAAATATGTCTGAGGTTGGGGAGCTCCATAATTATATGGTAAGTTTTGTTGGGGTTGGGTGCATGAAATATATAGATAGATATTATAAGGTTTAAAAGATACCACATATTGGTGTGTGGTCATTGAGGGTTGGGATGATGCCACATAAGGGTTAATGGGCACAAAATTTTGGGCAAAATATGAAGCTTTGTATCCTTGTGGATTAAGAACATAGTTTGCGTATGGTTTCATAGGTATTGATTGAGTTGATGTGGGTTAGATTGGACATATGGCCTAATTTGTATATTAAGTAATTGACATGGATTAGGTTGGAGGTATGGTATGATTAGTTAGTTGGGGTGAGTAGTAACTTTGGTATTGATAGGTAGAAGGGTGGAAGGTATAGAAAACAACAAATTTTGAAGTGGGGTGGATATTGGTAGGTTAGTATTGATAAGGGGAATAATGGTAGTATGGGTAGAATATATCCCCATGGTGGATTTGGTTTGGATAACTAAAGGTAAGGTTTCCCATATGTTAGAGGAGTTGTTGGTTGGTGTAGGGGGTGTTTGGTTATTGGTTGGGTGGTTTGATTGAGTTTGGGTGGAGGTAATAGGTGTATTATAGGTGGAGGAAGATGCTTGAGTGATCATAGGTTGGGTGGAGGTAGTGGTAAGCATAATATGGGGAGGCATCTCATAAGGTGGATCACTAGGAAGAACCAAAGTAGTAGGGGTGTGGTCAGATAAGGTGTTGAGGTAATGTCAGAAGGCCACAAAGTTATTGTCAAGGAAAGTGGCAAAATCCACATCACCTTGGGTAACTATTTGAGTCATGATGGGGGGGGTAGAAGGATGGGGAGAACCCTCAACATCTGAGGTATACTCCATGGAGGATGAAGAAGAGGAAGGTGGCTCCTAGTTGGTTTAATTTTTCAATTGTTGTCTCGTAAAAACCATATAGGAAACAAAGAGGGAAAAAAGGAAAGCTCACAACTCAAACACAAAGCAAACAAAATAAAAAGATCTCAAAGCAATAAAACATACACTAGAGTGCATTTAAAATCCTATGATATATTTTATCTCACTTTTATCTTATACCTTAGTTAGAAAGCATGAAGAATAAATTGGTTTGTAGTGTAGGTTCTAGAAAAGTAGTATAACATTGGTTTCAAGTGTTCAAGGCTCTCAAAAGGATCTATAGTGGAAATAAATATGTATCTTGGTATTGGGGCATACCCACTCACTTTACACACTATAGCGATAAGGGTTGTGGGTGCTTAGCTAGTATATACTAATATCTAAAGTTTAGACTCAACCAAAGAGCTGAGTTTTGGTTTCTCTTATTGGTAATGACCTCTAAGTAAGATAGCCAAAGGGTAAAGGTGATCCTCTAGGTGATAAAATCCTAATATGGCCTCATGTTAATTTTTTAAAGTGTTTTGTTATAGTGTGTGATAAAGAAGTGAAACTATGATTGATCACTTTGCTTTTATTTTAACTAAATGAGCTAAACATGCAAGAAATCAATGTATGCAAGGTTTATTTTATACCCAAAATTAATGTTGATTTATTTATATGAGCATAAAATAAGGAAGAAAAGGGCACCTAGATATTACTAGGTCCCACTGGGCATGACATAATGTTTCTCTCAATTTTTGCTTATTTCTATCTAAAGAAGAAGTAAGAAACTAGTAATAAACATGTGGTAGAAGAACCTATTTATTTTTGCATGTGTGATCCAGATGAGTGTGAAATGACCTATGGATAAGAAAGAATTCATGTAAAGGAGTTGTAAATGGGCATCAAGGTGGATTGCCTAGAATGAGCTAGATCTGAAAAGCGTGAGCTTGTTAGGAGGTTGTCAATCCACACTCTTAAAATAGTTAAGTTTAAAGAAATGAAGGTAAAGTACTTACATCAAATGACATAAAATACTAAAAGAGAATACAAAAATAAATTAATGCTTGATGTAAGTAAAATAGACTAATTAAGCAAATAAAAAGTCAATACTATGTTAAAGAGGTCAAGTGGGTTTCATAAAATAGGTGAGGTCTCTGTGAATAGGAAATAACATAGAAAGTGGAATTTGGGTAAGGGTCAATACATGGAAATAACTTTTTATTTCATACCATAATGACTTTTGGTGGTTAGGGTGACCATTAGTGGTTAAGCTGATTATTAGCTATTGGGTAACCATTAATAGTTAGAGGTGACCAGCAATGCTCGAGGTGACCATTGATTGTTCTTATGGGTTCTAAAAGTGTTAAAAAAGGGGTCTAGTTTAGGTTGTAGAAAGGGTTCAGTAAGTGGTTTGGGATTTGGTTAAGGTCTAGGGGTTAGTAGATAATATGCAAAAAGGTATGATTCAAGTAGGGAAATTAGAAACCAAACAAACAAAACTGAAATACAAATGTACCTAGTTTGTTGCTTGATGGTTGATGGCTGATCCTAGAGCAATTTTGGTAGAGTAATGGCACTTTTATTTGAGAGAAATTTTGGTAGTGGTTTGGGTCTCTATTTGGTTACTTAATTTATATAAGTAATACCTACTAGTTGATGGCTTAATCACCTATATTATATAATTACTTGATTATGGATCCTTATTCACCTCTTGCTCCCCTCCTTTTACAAGCAACAAGAGATGGAGGTAGAAGGTTCCATAGGAGGTTAGGTTGTTGATTTTTATGCATCATGGTGTGTTATAAATAAGAAAGGAAAACATATTTAATTTTTTTGTGTTATCTTGTACATAATTGGTGTTGTGTTTGGGAGGTGGGGACCCTGACCATCGATGGTCAGGGTGACTGTCTGTGGTTGAGTATCGAAGCTTGAGTTAGGTAAAAGGGTAGGTTTGGTTAGTTAATCAAATTTACCATGGTTAGGTTTGGTTAGGTTCAAATTATCAAATCATTCCTCAGCAGGTCTAGGGGTGTTTTGATGTTCACAACTGTAGTGTGTAGAATTCTAGTGTCTACATATCATTCATTTATAATGTCATAGTTGATATTGGGATAAATGTAAATGTCATCTCTAAGGATGTTTACAGGAAGATAGAAAACCATGCTTTGTATCATTTTTCCCATGTGTTGTTTATTGCTAATAAGACTAGTGTTATGCCTATTGGAGTACTTAAATATGCCACCATGGATATCTTAGGTGTCATTTTCAAAATTGACTTTATAGAAATTGAGTTGGATAAATTTGATGACTTTACATCTATTTTTGGTCGCCCTCAGTGTTATTTAAACAATTTTGAATTAAGATTCAATAAGCACTACATCAAGTTTTAAAATTATGAGAAGCATAATGTAATTCCTTTATAACATGATCAAGGACCTCCATATGTTTATCCAATTAAGACTAATGAGGAAATTAACCATATCTATAATTTCATAGATTGGGGTGTTGAATGGCTTAATCCTAATTTAGATGACATGTTGTGTTGGGAAAATGCATATTTTATATCTAACACTACTAATAATGCTTTCAAATTTTAGGCTCATGGTGAGTATGGTCTTATTGGAAGGATTTGTGGTACTATAGGTAATTGAGAAGATACTCTCTGAAAGTACCATACACATCATAAGTTTGTTCACCTTCTTCATGGATGTATTATGGCTATGTCACCCATGTGGTTAGATGAATCTCCTATATTTCATGCTTAGATGGAATTACAAGACTTTTTGAAGTGGTTAGAGGCCTTATGTGTATTTGAAGATGATCAGGTACATTCAATTATCCATACTTTGATGGTATAGTTAATCAATGGTGGATAACTCACCATCATAGATTGCTTACTTGAGACTAATTTCTCTCTAATTTTTACCATAATTTCATCATGATAACCATGTTTGTGGCATAATATGATTTCATGGAATTAGTGATCCAAAATCTCATCTTGAAGGATGCAAAAACATGTCTAATGTGGATGATACATTTTTACCTAGGTATTGATGGGTTCATGCATTTTATATCATACTACACACTTAGGCTAGAGCATGGTATGTACATGAAGAGAAAAAAATGGATATAGATTGTTGGCATTTCCTTAAGATTAATATGATTGAAACACTATCTTACTCATATCCTTGGATGGATTTATGCCTCACCTTGCAAGCCATGCATCAAGTTATTGGAGGTGACCAAGCATCAGTTGAATATTGCATCAAACATACACATGGCACATTGGAGGAGAGATTGAACATTTTCTAGGAACCTAATACAAAAGCATCATCTCCATCACTTGAACCTGAACTAGACCATGATTTAATAAAATAGATCTAGAAAGGAAAACAAAAGGTCATGTACTAGGTTGGCGATGGTGCCAATTTTGATCCACTTGATCCATCTATTGATCACTTGGATTTTCATAATAAGTATGGAATGTTAAATTTTTAAGACACCATATAGGATTATTAGCATACATAAATAGATCCACTTCAAATGATCCAATATAATGTTGGTAAAGAGGAAGTACCCAAGATGACTATTGTGAGAAACTATTGGTCTAATACAAATATCTCTATGTTATTTGAACTGGTAAAATAGTATCAAGACATATTTACATATAATTACACTAAATTAAAGGAGTGCATCCTTCCTTAATCAAGATGCATATCAATTTGGTAGGGGGTTCTCAACCTATAAAGAAGAGGCCCTATCATATGGATCATAAGTTTCATGCCTAGATCAAGGAGGAGATTGATAACATGTTACATGCTTGATTCATCACTCTTATGGAAAATTATGAATGGGTGATCCTCATGGTAATGATTATAAATAAATATAGTCATATTCATGTCTATTTGGACTATCAAGTACTCAAAATTACTTGCATAACTGACCCCTTTCTGATACCCTTCACTAAATAAATTTTAGGAGTTATTGGGTGAAAGATTTATACTTTCACTAATGTATTCTATATATATCATCAAGTACAAATCATGGAAGAGGATAAACTAAATACCACCTTTTTAATTGAGTGGGTTTCATTCACTTACAATGTGATGCCCTTTTGGTTGAACAATGATCTTGCTATGTTTTCATAGATTGCATTCAAGGATTTCAAGGATTTTATTCATAAATTCCTTTAAGTCTACCTAAATGATTGGACCATCTATGGTCTAGTGGAGGACCACTATTATACTATATTATTTATTATCGAGAAATATATAAATTTTCATATTTATTTAAATCTAAATAAATGTGTTTTTCCTACCCCATTTGGCAGTTTGTTAGGTCATGTTATTTTCCATGACATAATCTTAGTGGATCTAGCCAAGATTATAGTTATTCTTCTCCTTCTAGAATTGACCATCTAGTAAGAGGTTCATTCCTTCTTAGGAAAAAAGGATAATATAAGAAGTTCATTCAAGGTTATGCTAAGATTGGTGTGCCATTAGAGGAATTATTGAAATAGAATGGTCAATTTTTCTAGACTAATGCTCACCAACAAACATTGATTGCACTCAAGGATAAGATCATTACTTATCCTATTCTCTATTTTTGAACCTAAACAAACCCCTTTCATGTGCATGTTGATGCTTATGGTATGGCATTAGGCATTATCTTTGCTCAACCTAGTAATGGAAACCTTGATCATCCTATCTATTTTATTGTAGGAATCTCACTCCAGCTAAATAAAACTATTCAAATATGGAACACAAATATTTTTCCATGGTTTACACATTTTAAAATTTTCATCAATATTTTTTAATCACTTCATTCAATTTATTTATAGACCATGAATCACTAAATTACTGAGTAAATAAGTTGGTATTGTATGGATGCATTTGTCAATATATTATGATTTTTTAGTTCTAGTTCTTAGTAATTATGAAACTTGATAATGATATTATGGTCTTGATCATTTATCATGCATTGAATATGGTGAATCATCACATTCCATTAAATATGAATTACCTAACATACAAATTTTCACATGCCTAAAGATTTAAAGGATATTTTAGCATGTATACACATAATATTTTCAAATTTTAGAAATTATTGATGTTTTATCTCTTGAAATAACTTATCGAGCCTCAATCTCTCTAAGTGCACACCTTAATGGGTGTATTGGGAAAGGGTGGCCAAACCATTGGTGCTTTGTATGATTGTTTTCCCTATACTACTACTTGATATTAATCTAACCTTCTCCTAAAAACACTCCCCTAAGCTTTGCCTCCTCTTATGTCACCTTATATGGTCATTTTTTAATTTCATTATCCCTTTCTTAAGCCTAAACCCTTTCCAATGGTTTATGTTACGTTGTTAGACCCATCGACCCTATACTCTAATTGATAAAACTCATTTAAGTTCTAGGTCAGATCCTGGCCAACCTAGACCAAAACCTCATTTGTTTTTGTTAATAATGATACAGAGTTGATTGGGTTGACCCTATTGGATAAATTTTTACAAAGTTTTAGGTTTATATTTAGCTCTATATACACATTTATTTTTCCATTTTTTAGATACACAAGAGTTCATTATTAATTTTCACATATTTACAATCTTCTCTTCCACCATTATACTTGAGGAGTTATAGCTTACGGTTTCTACTTGGAGAAGAATCTTGTCCTATGGAAAAGTTTTGGATGCTTTGGCCTTTCTTAAATATCCTTACAAACCCCAATAACCTCTTGTGAATTACCTTTGTCTAAGGGAGAGATTGAGTCTCGATTGGTTCATCTTCAAGGTAATTATCTCTAGCTTTACTCCTCTATTTTAGTAGATAAAAGTAGAATAAGTAATGGATTTTGAATGTATTGCTCTTTCCATGAATTGGGTTCTTACCTATACATATCTTAAATAGGATTATCTTATGAATGTTTACTTTTATGTTTATTAACTCCCATTTATGCCATAATATTTGGTGATCACTAGATTTGGCTTTTATTTTACCTTGCATTTGGTTTTTGAATATGAAAACATAGGACCTAGATAGGGTTATTGCATAGTTTTGCTTGACTGAAGGCTTTGGAACCCTCCCTAGTGATTTTTTTGTGGTAATAGATCCCCTTGGTTAGGTTTAGTAGATCCATCTTGGTCATGACCCAAAATATCCAATATATCAACAATCAAAAATGTAAGTAGTATTTATCTTCTCTAAGCTAGGATTGATTTATAAATCAGTTGCATTTTCTTTTTCATACATTTTGGTGAACCCGAAGTGAAGATAACCCTTGTAAGTTTTCTTTCATGCCATAATTTTTATCATGATATTATATTTTTATAAATTTTTATTACTATATCAAACTAGTTGGTATAGTTCTAACTTTCTATGTGTAGGTTTAACACATAGTCACTCCAAAATGACTATGTTATGTCTATATGGGTCTTCACCAAATACAGGTTACTAGATTGAATAGTTCAACACATTATTATTCTTTAGTTTCAAATTTACATGCATAGTTAAATTAGTCGACTTTGTTTTCCATTTCTTCTTTATCATATAGGCTTTTGAAAACTTGGTCGAGCCAGTTGACTTAGTAAAATTTTGAAACAACATTTGAACATCATAGCATAAAAATTTAAAACCTAAAACATCTTCAAGCCCATCAAGGTTCCTTATGTTCTCTCTCTATCATTTCAATCCTTCTTTTTATATTATTTTTCACAAGTTTTTAGTCTATAAAATTGTAGTTCTACAAATAACTAGCTTGACATGTTTGATGTAGTTTTGTTATATATATTATATATAGAAGGCATAGTTGACCTATTTGATTGTGTTCTTATAGATCTTAATTTTGCATAATAGTAGCAATGTAGTTGACTCTATTCTATAATATTTTCATACAATGTCACTTTAACTAACTCTATACTATTCTCAATCAAGGAATTAACATATATTTAATAGTAATTAATTCACCTTTCCTTTTTAATTATGTTCATGCTTAGAGTAACTCACAAAGATTAAATAGGTGGATTTTCAATTTACCATTTTATTCATGCTATTTTTCTCTTTTGTACACATAACCAAATCACTTTTAATTCAAAAAATCATTAAACATTTGTCTCCCCAAGGCCTACCTAATTAGATTTCATCACCAAGGGGGAAGCTAACTTGGTTTTCTATCTAAGTATAAATACGTGGTTGATGGAATATATTGGCAAAGCACCTGACACCCTTATAGCTTTAGGATTGTGAAGTGAGGGGGTAGGACCCAATACCATTGCCAATAGAGATCTATTTCATCCTAAATGTCTTGAAACCAACCTTAGATTAATTTTTAGTTCCCTATTTTATCCAAATTTCCTATCACATAAAAATTAAGCATCATTATAACTTAATAACACTTAGGATGACTAATTAATTAGCATTTACTTTCTAGTATTTCTTTTCTCTTTGATCATTGTGTGTTGTATTGCAAAACTTGAATTGGATAGGGTTGGTTCAAGGTTTGTGCCATGTGTTCCAATTGGGTTAGTCACATTGACCCAATTACTTGTGTTCTCACTTTCATTTTGCTTCAAATTTATCTTACAAAAGTTTTCCCTATTTCAAAACATAGCCATTCTAACTAATACAGACTCTTATAGACTCTTTAGTCTTTTTGCCTACAATACATAGTCAATGTGCATGACTTTATATCCTTATCTTCTTCTTTAGTTCCCTACTTAACAATACATAGTTGAATTTCATAACTATGTATCCTTATCCCTTTATTTTGTGAATTTTCTTTGCATAAATTTATTGATCTAGTTGACTCAATACCTATTAGTTGACTTTGTCTCAATTTGGTTAACTATATCCCTATTTTTCACTCTTATTTCCTAATCTCAATTCCTTTCATCAAGCATCATGAAATACCTTATTATAATCTTATTAGACAACCTAAATCCATTTAGACACTATATGGGGTGTTTTTTTCTTCCTTTCTTTAATTCCTAAGAGGATTTTCACTCTTGGAGTAATTTTTATCCTCCCTCATCTTTAGATTAGAACATGGTTAAAATTACTCCAGAATATGAGATTGGTCGATCAAATCCTTTTCATACATATCAATACAATTCCCATCTTCAAACATATCATCACAATGTGGGGTTAATTAACACAAGTTTATCTAATAACCCCATAGGGAATCTACTATCTAACAACCCTCCCTATAATCAAGGAGTCCTCCTAAAAAACCAATACACAAATTGATACCACTCATATTCTTGCATAGATAGTACAAAAATGAATATAAGGCAAATATCAAACACTTTCCAAATGATGCAACCACAACATTTGATCAACATGGCTAATCATCCTCCTATTCATTTTCCTCAAAATAATCAAAATTTTATTCATCCACCTCTTAGAGATGCCATAGGGAATGTCATCCCCCAACTTATAATGCACAATAAGATATGTTTGAATATGAGCCTTTAACCCCTTTCATTGTTTATATTGATATTTTTAACATATCTCCAACTATTAAATATGATGGGACTAAAGACCCTCCATATTTTCTTAAGGCATTAAAGAATATTTATAATGAGTGGATCCAAAATAATGTTTTCTCCAAAACTAAACTCTTAGTTAAAGCTTTTATGAGATATGTAATAAAACAGTTCAATTAAGTTCCCCAACATTCCATCTGACATCTAGAGGATTTAGTCAATCTTTTAGTTAAAGAATTTCAATACAATGATCTTCTTGAGAATTGCCTTAGCCATTTCATCAATTCTCAACAATCTCCCACTAAATTAGGTCATGATTTTATCAAATGATGGAAATATCTATCTCACAATGTTAATCATAACATGATTTATGACAATTTATTTAAACTCTTTATACTATAATTAACTCCTTCACTTCACTATAAGGTTCAAATTTTTTTCCTCAAACACTCAATGAAGCTCTTGACCAAGCCAAGCATCAAGAATTTTTAATGAAATAGTTCAAACCTATTACCAAACTCATTAAAGGATATTTTCAAAATTTAACTAATAAAAGAATTGACAATCCTCCTCAACCTAGACTAAGAGTTTCCAAAGCTGACAATCCCCAACCTTCTCATATGCCATTATCTATGCAATAAATGAAACAAATTTTAGCACCATCTAAACCATTTACTTACCCCAATAATCCTAATTAACAGTATACCCCTAATCAATTATGTTGATTCCATGCCAACATAGGTCATTCCCATGAAATATGTAGAGGGATTACCAAATGTTTTGTCTCCTATATTCTTGGTGATTCATTCAATCACAAATCTATGATTCAACTCCATCATCAAGATTACAATAATTATTTTAAAAAATGACAAGATCTTAAACCTTCTTATAATAACCAAAAATATTTTTCCACATATAAATCTCAATAACCCCATAAGGATGTTTATGTAATTAATGTTGACTATGACCAATATTACACCAATTCCCAATATGTCAATACAACTAAGGTCAATTACCAATGTAAAGTAGCTCACAAATATCTTGTCACCAAACCTAAAAACCCATCTTTGGAAGAGAAAATCCTCAAAGATACTACCACTAATGACTTAGATTTAGAAATTAATGATGAAACACCTCCTCTTTTTTAACCCTCAACCACTTCTCTTCAACCTAAAACTATTTTACCTTCTAAGCCTTGTGTTGGTTCTTCTTCCAAAGTACATTGGAAATTATTGTAAGAACTTAACTCCATGCCTTGAAAAATTATTCTTATGGAGCTAGATTATACTTATCCTTATCATTATAATTTCCTCATGCAAAAACTTCAATAAAAGAAGAGGAATCACCTTCTCATGAGCCTCAACCAACCAAAGTTAATACCATTGAATCCATTTATCCTTATTAGAAACCCTCCATTTAGTTATTTGAATAAGACATGATAAATAATGAAATCATCTTTTGGGTCAATGATCTGAACCTCTTCATCAAAATATCCATTAATACCACCCTCATTCACAAAGTATTAGTATATGAAGGGTCAGGTATTAATGTGACATATTTATGGCTCATCCAATAACTTGGTTATAAAAAAGATCATCTTAAACAAACTAACTTGACATTCCATGGATTTGACAAAACAAATCAAAAGCCACTTGGTTTTATTTGGCTTCCTCTTAAAATTGGACCTAATATTATATGAACTAAGCTTGTGGTCCTCAATTTACCTCATCTTACAACATATTCCTAGGATTCTACTAGACTCATACATGAGGGCTATAACCTCTTTAAGAGGTAAATGTATCAAGTTCCTTAATAATGGAAAAAGGTATAATTATGAGGCTAATACTAACTCTTTGATTATTTAGCTTCTAAATCCCAAATATCAATATCAAATTCCAACCATTTCATATATTAACAATGCTCCTTTACCTAAATTTATCGACATGAATCTAGATTTACATGTCACTCTTATTGATTATGATGATGATGAACCTAATTACCTTCAAAATACCTAAAACACTACCAAGATAAATCATTACATCTTGTAGTGGTTACCTCCCTCTTTATTACCTTGTGATTTCACCATCTATATCATTGATGAGATCACCAATTTCCCCTCCATGAAATGCTTAGGAAGCATCTTACATAGAAAATGCTTTCACATGAAATGATTATAGAGTGGTTAAATTATTCCAAGATCCTTTAATCATGTCCCCACATAAATTCAATGATTTAGGCATCTCCCCATCCTAATTTCCTCTTGAATCACAAGCATATACAATCTATCCAACTTATAATGATAACTAAATCATGGTCCAAGCTCAATAACGAGACTTGGATGTTTAATATTATCAAAAACCCCTAGCTCAAATACATGATTTCAATCATGATGCTCATACCATTTACACAAATTTTAAGTTATCACCTAAATTTTATGTACCTCTTGCTAATTCTCCACTTATTGATACTCCTTTGGTGGTGAAGCAAATCTTACCCTCCAAACCTCCATAACTTCCATCATATTCTATACCTCCTACCAAACCAATAATTATATCTAATTCTCTCCCCATAAATAATGATAATAATAAACCAATCAAATTAGATAAAACTTATTATTATATTCAACCGATGCCTAAGATTATACTTGATGCCAAGGCCACATATGTATACCAAATACATTCTAAATACGATTGCCACGGTAAAAAAATTATTTATCTCAAAGTAGATGTGGAATATTATGGTCCTCTTCCCACTTTGCCTAATAATTAGGCCATTCTTGAATTGCTTCATGCCATAGAACCTCAACTCCCTCAAAAACATCATAAACTAGGGAATTTCAAACAAAAAACCCCTCATTTCAATAACTTCATCACTAACATTGATCTTAAAACAAATCCATTTTCTATTTACCTAATGTGCCATATCATTTCCAAGATGGAAATGATATGCTTATCAAGAAAAATACATGAATAAAATATGGCACCCCATCATGCCCTCGACCAATCACAGTCTCTAGAGAACTTACACCAACTAAACATGAAAACTTTAGTTTACTCTTTAAATTGAGACTTTCACTTGGTGTTATGAAGACATGCCTAGAATTGACCCTATCATTGTGGTGAATAATATCATCATCTATCTAGATACTAAACCCATGCAATAAAAATAACAAAATTTACCACTTGAAGTTTCCAATTTATGTCATAAAGATATCATTAAACTTCTCGACGCTAAATTTATCAATCCTACGGACTATTCAGAATGGGTCTCAAATATTTTCCCTATTCATAAAAAAATCACCATTATCATTTAAATTTACATCAATTTTCATAATCTCAATCTTTCTTGTCCCAAGGAAAATTTCCCTTTACCTTTTATATATTGCATCATCAATTCCACTATTAGTTATGAAGTGTTGTACATTATAGATGTTTTTTTAGGTTATAATCAAATTCACATTGCCCCTAAAGATCAACATAAGTTAAATTTCAGCATGAAGTGGGGCACTTATTTTTATGTTAAAATACCCTTCATCCTCATAAATGCTAGAGCTACCTATCAATGGGCTATGACCCACATTTTTCATGACCTCATCCATAATATTTTGGAAACCTATGTCTATGACCTCATTCATAATTCTAAAAGCTACAAAACTCATCTTTCTAATATTTCTATCATCTTCGATCATCCCATCAAATATAAAGTTAGATTAAATCCCTATAAATGTGTCTTTGGCTTCACATCTAAAAAATTACTAGGGTTCTTAGTCTCTCTTTATGGTATTTATGTCAATCTCATTAAAATCAATGTTATTTTCAACATGCCTATCCCTCATTCCATTCTATATATTCACACTTACCTCAAAATGATTTGTCCCTAAAATGGCTTACCACATCTATTATATTAACTCTCTTTTAAAGAAAGGTAATGTTCTTAAATGGATAGATCCTTGCCAAAAAAAAGTTTATAATATGAAATAGTATTTGCTTCATCCACCCACTCTTCATCCACCTTCTAATGACCATCATTTAATCTTATATACTTATTCCACACCCATATGAGTTGGGGAAATTCTTTCCCATAGGATGATATTGAAAGATAATATGCATTTTTTATTATTATCCAAGGCCTCATTGACTATGAAAAATATTATACAAAAGTAGAACATGATTTCCTCACCATATATTTTATAACTAAAAATCTTAATCATTATATGATTTATAAAACAACTTATGTTATCATTCATTCTGATCCACTCCATCACTTCTTCTTTAAATCCTTTCTTCCTAGAGAAAGAATTGAAAAGTATATGGTCCTTTTAATGTAATTTTATCTCTACATTACTACACAAAAAATATTCAAAGGACAAATCATTACTGACCAAATCATAGCAACTCCCATTCTTGTTATCGACCACCTTCAAGATAGTCTCTCCGATGACAATATCCTCTTTATTAAAGTTCTTAATCAAACTATATCTCTTAAATATTTATTTCATATTTTCATTTATGATCTTTAAGAAATTAATCTAAAAGAGTCCTCTATCATTTTTGATAAAACTAAATCTAAAGTAGTCATCAAAAAATTACCTAAAATAAATGTTGATTTACACAAGGATACTTGGACCCTTCATTTTGATGGTGATAAATGCCTTCAAAGAGTTATGGTAGGTTGTATCCTTACTAATACTATTGTAAAAATAATCCCTTTGGAATTTTGACTTATATTTGATGTCACTAATAACATCGAATAATATGAAGCATTAATCCTAGGCATGATAGTGGGACTTGATTTAGATACTATATATTTGCATGCTTTGGGTGACTCCCAACTCATCTACTAGTAGGTTAATGGTGATTATAAATTTAAAGTTAAAAACCTAATTTATTATTACCAATTATCCATTACCCTTGCCAAATAATTCATTTATTTTACCATCGAGCCCATCCCTCAAGATCAAAATTCTATTATTTATTTATTTGATTCTTTAGCATGTCTTTTTCATTTTCACCAAGTTATTATTGATTCTACCTTTCTTATCCAAATAAAAAAGTCCCCATCTTCTAATAAGCCACTATATTCACTTATATACCATATTTAGGCTACCACCATTTGATATAGCCCATGATACAAAGATATTATTCAATTTATTAAGCATCAAACCTATCCTCCAAACATAGATTCTCATGAAAATACTCAAATTCAAAAAAAAAGATTTCAAATATGTATTTTGATCTAGTATATTTTATTATCACAATGTTTAAGGTACCTTTCTATTCTATGTTGTGAAATAAGAGGTCCATCCTCTACTTAAACAAGCACATAGGGTCATTTACGATGGTCACTATAATGGACATGCTACAAGACACAAATACTTATACATGGGATACTTTTAGCCTACTCTTTAAAAATATGCCATTGAATTAAATAAAAAGTGTAGTCCTTACCAATTTCATGATGATCTAATCCATTTTCCTCCCATCAAGCTTCAAACAGTGTAGTCTCCTTGGCTATTCTCAATGTGGGGATTAGATCTCATAGGAAAACTACCTAGATCATAAGATGGGCATGTCTTTATAATCATGGATATTAATTATTTTACCAAATGGGTTGAAGCCATGCCTCTTATCAATGCCACTAGAACCACCATTTATAAATTCATCCTTAATCAAATCATCTATCACTTCAAATTTCCCCATACTATCATTTCTAATAATGGTAGTGAATTCAAAAATAAAGATGTCAATCAGCTTTGTGCTCAATTCAAAATCATTCATAAATTTTCCATGCCCTACCATCTATAATTCAATGGCCAAGCTAAGGTCACTATCAAAATTCTAAATAAAATTCTCTAAAAGATAATTCATGACACTTTCACATATTTTCATCTTCATCTTTATCCCACTCTTTGGGCCTATCACACTAGCATATGCACTACCACTAGGGTAACCCCATTTTCACTAGTTTATGGTTATGAATCAGTCCTTCCATTATAATTTGATCTTCCCTCTCTTTTTATCTCTCTTCATGGTATCATACCTAATGAAAAATTATACGAAGCTCACCTTCATGATCTCAATCCTCTTGATGAAAATCATCCTTCCACCCTCTAGCACAACAACCAATAAAAGTCTCACATCACCAAACAACACAATAAAAAGGTTAAAATATTCAATTTTAATGTTGGTGATCTTGTCCTTAAATTATAATACACACATGATAAATAGGGAAAATATGCCAAAAAATGGTGGGGCCCTTATTTAGTCAAAGAGATACTTGGTCTTAGCACATATCACCTTAAAATCCATCAAGGGCATGTTTTCAAAGATCCCACCAATTTATAATTTTTAAATAATTATTTTGACTATACCCTTCCCTTCTTATCATGCTTTCTAAATTTTATCCTTCAAACACTTTTGTAGGATATATACACGCTTCTCACCCACTTCAAAAAAAAATTCTTCCACAAACCTTAGTTCCTTCTCTTTGGTCCTTTGGTTTCTCTTTTCTCATGAGTTGTATTATAAAACCATGGATAGGACCTAGTCTTCCTCATGATTTTATTTTATTCCCAATGTCTCTTTACTTTCTAATAATTCATTCACACCTTAGGTTTTTATTTTGTGATTTGTAGCATAAGACCCTGGATGAGACCAGGCCTTCCTCACAAATACCATATTTATCACTGTATTCACTTTATCTTTGTACATGCTTTATGTACTCTCTTGGGTTTCTATTTTATGAGTTACAGTATAATACCATGGATATGACTGGGTCTTCCTCATAAAATCACCATCTTCAATTAATTTAGTGTTCCTTTTATATAATGTGTTTGAGCAATGGTTATAAGTTTAGGATTCTTTGTTCTTAGCTTTAGCTTTTACTTATTTTGTAGATAAAATTTGCACAAAAATAAATTATTATCGTGTTTTCCTACACTTCTCTCATTCTTATGATAAGGAATCATTCTTCACTATCATTATATCCCTTTTTTCCTTTGTCACATTTTTTATGATTTGAAGTAATTCAAATTATTTCATGTTTCATTCCTCTTGATTTCCTTTCCTTCCACTCCACTCTAGATAAACCAAGGCTGATGTCAAGATAGAACTTTTATTTCACCTAGATTAACAAGATTATTAGATAATATGCTCTCTAAATTTCTCTTTCTTATCAACCAAGTCCAATGTATTCAAATGATAGACATCTTTAACACCCATATTTTGTTCTCTAAATCTGTATGGAGGGGGAATAGAAAAAGCCGTAAAAGTTAAAAGACAAATTATTTGAAAAATATGCAATGATATAAAAGGCAAAAACCAAAGTTAAAAGTCAAAGTCACACTAAAAAATGTGATTAATAGCACATATCCTACTACTAATTGAATCTCAAACTCCATAGTTGGCCTCATGATAGAGCCAAGGTCCATGGGGGTGCAATAGGCCACTAGATTGGGATAGGAGAATTCAAAAAACTCTATAGTGCTACCTACTTTCTCATGCAAGTACCCAATATTCATAGTAGACCAAAAACTCTATAAGGGGTCATGTGGAATGGGGAACATGTTGTGGGAAGGTATGTCCATTTTAATTTTCATGCATGTATCCTTCATGGGATGATCTATTAACATTTGTGGACCTAAGATTTGTGTGAATAAGAGAATTTATTTAGAGTCCTTAATGTTGATATTCCTTGTATTTTGACAAACCTATTTTGAGTGTCTTGACTTTGATAAAGATTTTTTTTACCTTCATTTTTCCCTTCACCCATTTCAATTCTCACCTTAACAGTCAAGTGTGATTCTAAATATTTTTTCCCACTTATATATTCCCTCTTCTTCACATCTTGAAAACATGTTAGAACTAACTTATTTCAGTTGTATCTATCCTTAGAATAAATTAATATGTTTAAACAACTATGGATTATTTTATTTACACCATTGATTTACATTTCTATAATTACCTTAGTTTCTTTTACCATTTTCCATTGTTGTATCACTCTTTTTGTTGGACATTTGAGTCTATTTATACTTTCATGTTGTTTTTCCATTATTGAGTGAGGTTGGCTTGTTAATTCTCACTCAGTAATGTTGTTTTCCATTTCATGCACTTTTTTCATTGATGATTGAGGTTGGCTTGTCACTTCTCACTCATCAATGTTGTTTTACCATTTCCTTGTCTATCTTTTTTAAAATAAGGATTGTTACTACTTTCACATTGATGTTTGATTACCATTTTTTTGACATGTATCATTGGTTTGACTTGGTGAGTTTAAATTTATTACTTAACATTTATTTGTTTGAGTTTTCTAGTCTTTAGTAGCCTTGAATATTTAGTTACCCAATTTACTCCAAAATTTTGACTTGGTCATTTGGTCCTAACTTAGCATTTGTCACCCCATCTTACCAAATTTTCAAGTATGTCTCATCCACACTGCATTATTTATCTTGGCCTTCCTACATATTTTTATTACTCTTTAGTTTTGTATCCTCAAGTTGTTAAAAGCAGTCTATGTGCCCTCCATGATTAAAATTACAAATACAAGAGACAACCATCAAGTCATAAATATAAGTCAAGGTAGGCATATATTAATTTTATTTTTTAGTAATTTTCATTTTAGTCATTTAATTTTAGTTATTTTATGATTTAAAATAATACATTTTTTTTAACTTCAACATTGTCTATTGTTATGTTCTTTTCTCAAAGCACCATCCCCTGTTACACCTAAGTGACATGTGATGAGCTTAGAGTGAGACATATGTATACACATAATATTTTCAAACTTTATCAATTAATGATGCTTCTTCCATTGCAAGTACTTATCAAGCCTCAATCTCTTTGAATGCATGCTTTAAAGGGTGCACCAAGAAAGGGGTGGGCAGACCATTGGTTCTTCACAAGATTATTTTCCCTACACTAACACCTAATATCAATCTAATCTTATCTTAAAAACACTACCCTAAAATTTGCCTCCTCTTTTTCACCCTCTTCTATTTTATTAGCCCTTCCCTAATCTTAAAACCCTTTCTAATGGTTTACATTACACTATCAAGCCCATCGACCATATACTCTAATTGATAAAACTCATTTAGGGTATAGGTTATCCCCTTATCCACCTAGACCAAGACCTAATTTGTTTTTTTCAATAATGATACAATTCAATGGGGCTGACCCTATTCAATAAACTTTCATAAAGGTTTAGGGTTATATTTAGCAATATATACACATTCATTTTTTTATTTCTTAGAGATAGCAAGAGTTAATTATTCATTTATGCTTCTTTACAATCTTCTCTTCTACCATTGTACTTGAAGATTTATAGCTTAGGGCTTATACTTAGATAATAATCTTGCCTTATGGAAAATTATTTGATGTTTTGGCCTTTCTTAGTGATCCTTACAAACCAAAATAACCTCTTACAAAGCACCTTTGGCCAAGGGAGAGATTGAGTCTCGATGGGTTCATCTTCAAGGTAAGTATCTCTAAATTTACTCCTCTATTTTAGTAGATATAAGTAGTATAAGTAATGGATTTTGAATATATTTCTCTCTCCATACATTAGGGTCTTACCTATACATAACTTAAATAGTATTCTCTTGTGCATGTTTACTTTTATTTTTATTAACCCCCATTTATGCCATAAGATTTTGTGAACATTAGATTAGGCTTTTACTTTACCTTGAATTTACTTTGTGAATATGAAAACATAGGACCTAGATAGGTTTATTGCATAGTTTTGCTTGACTAGATGCTTTATAACCCTCCCTAGTGATTTTATTGTGATAATAGATCCCTTGGTTAGGTCTAGTAGATCTATATTGGTCATGAACCTAAATATCTAATGTATCAACAATCATAAATGTAAGTAAGATTTATCTTCTTTGAGATAGGATTGACTAATAGATTAGTTGCATTTCCCATTGCATACATAGCATTTTTAAAAATAATTTTAGCACTATCCCACCTTAGCACTCAAGACAAGAATTAGCTAGTTATTTGTATAGCTCCCTTATAGCTCATAAAGGTGACCTTTATAATCTTGGATAGGATGAAGTTTTATATTATGGCATCATGTAGCATGAGTGAACTAAGGTTTTTTGGGAGGTTCATGAGGGTGTTAGAGGATGACATTATTCTGGTGATGCTACAGCGTAGAAGGTTGTTTTAGATTACATGTGGAGGTCTAATCTATTGAAATATGCTAAATTTTATGCATGCCAATGTTATATCTTCCAGCACATAGGTAAGCTAAATAGAAGGGATGATATGCTCATTCATTTGATCCTAGTATGTGAACCCTTTGAGAAGTGGGTTACTAATTTTCTTGGTCCCATTAATCCAACAAGAAGGTGTACTATCATGTGCTATGTCATTATTATTATTAGTGATTACCTTACTCATTGGGTTGAAGTCACACCAACTTGAGATTATATCATTTCCACTCAAATGAGGTTTCTCTGGGAGAATATTATTGCATGTTATGGATGTCCATTATGTTTGACTAGTGATTTAGAAAATCATTTCCTTAATGAGACTATCCACATCCTCTTAATTGAGTTCATGGTCACACACCACAAGACTACACCCTACCATCCTCAGGCCAATGATATAGCTAAATCATTCAATAAGATATTAGGTAATACATTGAATAATATTTTTAATATTAGATGAACTGATTGGGATCATCATGTTTCTATGGTGTTATGGGTGTATCTAACTACATAAAAATTATTAAACAAGAGTATAACTTTTAATCTTGTGTTTAGTATCAAAACCATTCTCCTAATTGAATTCATTGTCCCTTCTCTATTTATTTAATGTGTTGGTTAGTTGGATGATAAGTATTCCTTTAAAGTATGCCTAAATGTTTTAATTTAATTGTATGAAAACCAATTTATATTACATTAGATTAAAGGAGTGGAGAATAATAAATAGAAGGCTTGATATGATCGTCATTAGAAGAACAACACTTTTTTCTAGGAATGCAAATTTTCGTTGATAACTCTAAGTTCACATTCCATTTTGTAAAGCTTCACATCTACTAGGATGGTATGTTTATTACTCATATTATTCATCCCATCATCACATGAAAATTGAAGTGGTTTGATAGCTAGTTCCTTCCTAGCCATTTCAATGGTAGTTGGTTGTGACCCTACTATTATGTGTATTGTTTTTCTTCTTTAATTAATAAGGCATATGCCACTAGTTTAGTGTAATATTTTTGTTGTTTTTAATAATTAATGGCATTGGTTTCACATCCTTGATTAGTTATAGGTCGACACTTTGTTATTTGTATTTATATTTATTCATATTTTCATAGAGGACCACAAACATATTTTAGTATGGGATAAGAAGGGTGAAAGAAGTAAAAACTATAGAATGCCAAGGAAATGGTGAATGGGAATGTGCCCTAGGAAAATGGGAACATAAGAGGAAGTGTATAAGGATAAATAGGTATGTAGGATGTGGTGTGTAACCACTAAAATGAGTCAAGGTAAAGAAGTGAGGTTCCTACCTTGGAAATAGAAAAAAATTAAATTATTTGTAGTTGTCATGCACTTTGGGAAAATAAATGGATGGGATGGATGTATTAAATATGAGGAAATTAATTATAATGGCAGGTATGCCAAATATAAATTGTGGTAATACCACTATAGCATTAATTTCATGAAGTGATAAATGAGGTAGTGGGGAGGTAAATGTGGATTACCCCCTCAAGGATATAAAAGGTTAAATATATATCATTTTACATTTTATTATTATCAAATTAATAGAGCTAAAGGAACTTTATCAAGTTACTAGAGGAGCATTTTTAAGCTACCAAAAGAGAGTAGATCAACTATTTATGACTAGTTTTAGCATTGTGGAGTTAAGTGGGTATGGTGAATAGGGAGAGTGTTGAAAGATTGAATGAGGAAGTGTAGGTCTAAGGAATTATAGGATACATAGGTTGATATCCACCATTATAAGATGTTGAAGTAGGATAGTTGAGTTAATTAGAGAAGTAATTACATATTCATTCGTGAGGTTCCAATAGTTGCATCTCAACTTTAGGGTTCCTCAAAGTGTGATGTAGCTAGATAAAAATTCCTAACATAGTGAGCCCCTACCTATGATCCACAAGGAAGATGAATTTGAGAGCATGCATGTTCATCCAATTTTTATAATGGAAGAGATACCTAGTGATTTCAGTGGATATGAGGAAGGTTAATCATAATAGGATAAGGAAAGGGAAAACATATAATCAAGGATGGTGCACCAGGCCAAAAAAAAGCTAAAATACCATCTTCACCCCTAGTGTTAATTAAGGAAATGCAATATTCAAAAGTAGTGTTGTGCACTAAGAAGTGGGAGTCAAACATGCCAACCTAGAATATTTTTTACTATAATCATTGCCAGCTAGGAAATGAGGTATAACTATAATGTGACTATTGGGTAGAGTGTTAGAATGCCTAAAATGAGCTTGTGTATGACTTAAGTATTTTTAATAATATTAATGATATAAAACTCTTTTAGTTGTTTAATATTTTGTATTTCATTAATTCTATGGAATTAGTCAAGTTTCTTATCTCATGTGTGCATGCAGATTATTTTCATTTTGATGGGCTTCAAATATAGATCACATCTAAGATGGTAAGCAAAGTCATAAATTTATAATTCTTAGGTTTTGACCTCACTTCAAAATTGGAGTACTAGGAGTTGATTAAGAAGACTGCAATGGTCCTTGAGTACATAAAACAAGGTCATGCAATCACATAACAAGTCTCCAAGATCTCACCCTTAGAGTGGTCACATGCTTGATAATGACCAAGGTTTAAGGTGTGGATAGATAGAAGGAGGTGGACATGGCACATTTATATGTCACTCATCAAGTTACCCTTGGATTAAAGTATAAATAGTCATATTATTTTTATAAAAAGATTATTGTAGATATGGAAAAGGCCCACCACATATCGAACTAAAAACTTGCATGGGGAATTATCTTTTTTTATAAGACTAGTGTACTATATTACATAACTAGTAAATTTAAATGGGATTACCCTCATGATTATAAATATATTTTGGTGATATTTAAAGTGTTTACTATCCCTAGTTTTATAATTCCCTTCCATAAGGTTAAGATGAAGGGGTGGTATGGTAGCATGAAGGAAGCCTTTGGGAATTATAATATAGCTCAGAGATGAAGACAAGTACATGGTTAAGCAACACTACTCTCTAGCACACATCTAGATGGTTCCCTTAGGTGACTTATCTAGATGGCTTAAGTTTCCAATGCCTTCACTACTATATATTTCATGAATGCCATCAACAATATCTATGATGATACCCTATAAACATTGATGTTGAGAAAATTGACATTAAGACTCACACTCTTTGTCAAATGTATATTTACCCAAGTAAAAAAGCATACAAGGAGAAGTTGGAGTTAGATAATACCAACATTAAGTTCCAATAAATTTTGGTTGTTGATTTTATTTATTCTTTAATTTACATGTTGAAACCATGAAATAAGACATCGGGGAGTGCAGACAATAAGAAGGAAACAAGTCCACCCCTGTTAAAGATAGAAAGGTAGAAGAAGTAGAAGATAAAAGTACATGATGTTAGCACCAGTGCTCAGCCTTAATAAGCTAAGTCATAAATGACTACCCCTATACCACCCAAGGAAACTATGCTTTTAGTTTAACTAGAAGGCCTAGACCCAGCAATGTAATCTATTTTTCTAGAACACAAATCTTCAATGCCTAAGGATAGTGACCTAGTATAAAATATAGTAACCCTATAGGCAACACTAAAAAGAGGGACTTTTGAAGAATAATAGGAGGAAAAATTCACCCCATCACAAGAGAATACATCTTCTTCAGTGAAACATGAAGAAATCACCCTTGAGGAAGTACAAGTGGATATTTAATGTCCCACTTGTGAAGAGAGGGATGGTTTAGACATGACTTTGGAAGTTAGTGGTATTCATATTGGGCCTATCCACCACAAAAAAGACATATATGTCAAGAAAATTTGGTAATATCCCTATAAGGGGAAGGACCTAGTTGATGAATCTATCTAATAGAGGCCAAAGACTATTGATATAGCCATGACCCTACATGCTCAGCACCAAAAGGGAGTGTTGGATATGTATTTATTTATGTGGGAACATTTTACACTAGAGGAATCAACTAAGTATACTCAATGAGAAATGTCATTTTATAATGACATCTATAATAAAAAACATAATTTTGAGCTACCATCAAAAATCTTGATTTTAGCACTAAGAGAGATAAAACTTCTAGACATACTTTGGGTAGATCCCTGGATGTACACTTCAACACAGGAAAGCACAACACTCTTGAAGTTTTCATATGAGGTAACTAGGTAGAATGCCTTGGTTGACTCTAATATAAGGTGACTCCATGAATCATTCAAAAATGGTTACTCTATATTATATTGAGTACACTGTAAGAATAAAACTTAAAGAGGAGCTGGTCGAGCTCAAGTACTAATTAGAGATGGCAAAAACTTAGGTAAAGACCCTAACCTTGTGTAAGATAATTTTGAACCAATATTTATCTCTTGTGTATGGGGTATCCCTTACTAGAGAGGAAATTGACAAATTGGAGACCCGATGCAAGGACCAGACCAACCCCTGGCATGATCAAACATGGTCAATGGAACACATTACTGAAGTTATAGAGGTATATAAGAGATTTTTGAATAGGTTTGGTGAAACAATTCCCATATTTAATGGGGTTTTTACTAATCTGGCGTGGTCCAATAAAATTTGGGAAGCAAGGCTTTAGGAAAAGGAGATTTAGTAATAATAATTAGCTAACAATGCTTTAGTAATAAAATATCACACTAAGCATCCCAAAGCATTCAAAGATGTGGAGGCTATGAAAAATAAAATAAACACTCACTACCAGGGTATTAATACAAGTTTCATAGTGATCTAAGGATAGGTTGTAATATAGGTCACCTCATTCACAGACATTCATAATGATGCCTCTACATCCCTTAAACATTTGGTCATTAAAGTATGTGATTGTCTCGACCAGCCTGAGGATATAAAGAAGCTTAAGGAGGTGGATAAGAAATAATTTCCTAACTATATAATGCCTTAAACCATTGGGAAGTAATGAATATGTATATTGATAAGATAGGACTTGAATTTTTGGATGGACCTAAAAATGATGCATAGTTTGGGATGAACTATTATCTTAATGTGCGGTGATGTTGGGCCACCAATTTTGAAGACTATTTTGGCTAAGTACTTTTTGGTAATAATAATCATGGAAAGACAAGGTGTATATTACCATTACTTGAAATACCATGGTGTAATAGTCCATGTCAGGGAAGAATCGAGTCATTTGGAGTAAAGATGCATGTTAAATGGAGAACTTGAGAATGTATGACTCAGATGTTAGTAGAATACTTGGGGAAATCATGGAAAGTAGAGATGATTATGGAATAGTTCATAGGAATGGTATATAAGGCTAAGTTAATATTGAATACATCACTAGCCCATGGGAAGATAGGTTTTAAATGATGAGGATCTAGCATTGAGAGAAAATATAGGGGAAAATAGGCTTGGGTCCATAGAAATTTATTGTAAATGGCTGCCATGACTAAATTCTATTGGTGATCATTGGTGAGTGATATTAATGGTATTTACTTCTATAATAGATTGGTCTAGGTAAACCAAGTATAAATACCTTTTGATCTACTTTTTATTGTTGTTGATGATTTGTTGATGAATTAGTTATCATTGTAACTTTGGAATCATTGTACTCTTTGATATACTTTATGAATATAATGGAAATAATGCTATGTTGACATAATTCTTATGTTCATTTATCTATGGTAATAATGTAATTGATATTATCTATTATCATTTTATGCAAACTTATTTTTAAATTAATTATTAAGTGATGAACAAGTAAGTTGAATTAGATACAAGATTAAGGATGAGTTTAGTACTAAGTACTTGTTTGAGTGCCCTTTTCTAAAAGGTTATACAAACACACCCTTGAGCAACAAACCTAGTGAGAATCAGTCTTAAGCTATGTGTTTTGGGTGAGTATGTGAGAATTTATTCTCTCATGAAATTCCATCATGCTGGCATGTTGGAACTATTATTTACATAGGCACGCAACTAGGGGAAATACATGTTGATTTAAAATAAAAGATCCCAACAACCTTGTTCCTCACCTAAATTTCAAAGGTTAGGTTATTCCAACTCATCGAAAATGGTTTGCTAGAGATAAATTGTCTTCTCCTATAGGCCTCTAGGCTAAGAAATACATTGATGTCTTGTCCAAACATATTCTATGGGTATATGTATATCCATAGAATAAGTGAAAAGAGAGAATATGAAGAAAAAGGAAAGATAAAAGAATAAAAGATAAAGAGGATACATAAAGGGTGAAGTCCTTCATATTGGTTTCACCAATTTGTATACACACAAATTATCACATGCTAATATATGCATTTGAATCCTTGAGGTTTGTTCAATACATCTAATGTAATGGAAGTAATAAGGGTTTGGTTGGTTATTGAGTAGGATAGGATTTAGGATGGGTGCTGGAAATGAATTCTCATGATGGAACTAGAAGACCTCAGTAGTGTCTGATGCTCATTGAGATCAGAGAAATGTGTGGAAATAGATATATAATTCCCTTTAGTCTTTGATATCACAAGAAGATATATTTCTTGATCAATTTTAGGCTCAGGGAAATGAGGAAGATTGGGGGGTGAATGACTCACAGGAAAAGATCTACTCTATAAGGTTGACTTTTCCCAACCAATGTCATGCACTAAGTGTGAAATATATAAGACAAATATATACCCAAGTAGAAAAATAATAGGATAGATGGGTGAATAAGCTTGGATAATGTTGTATTGACATCCCCTATTCTATAAGAGAATAATGATAGGTGTATCAGGGATGGGATCTTATTCTTCTAAAGTGACTAAAGACTCTATGATGAGGTGGGAAATTAGAGTGGATTGAAAGACCTCACATCTCAGCTCAATACTAATGTCATACCTATGATAATTTTTTTACAAAGTTCTCTAAATCTATTGAATAGTTTGTTTTAGATAAGATTTGGTGTCTAGGGGAGGGTCATCCAAAAGAGACTAGGCAGAATCTAGGGATAAGCATATGAGTTTATTCATTCAATAGATTGTGAGGTATTCTTGATGGAATGCTGAAACAAGGCTTTTGATGTGACATGATTTCTTGCACAAATGTCAAATATTATTTAGGATATGTTTACTTACATGTATTTTCAATCCTTTTCATGTGATATGATTGCTTGCATGAATGGCAAGGCTTATGTAGGACATGTTTTCTTCCATGAATGGTAAGGCTTTTGTTGTTATGTGGTTGCTTATGTAAATGGTAAGTATTTTCTAGGATATGTTATCTTACACATATGGGAAATTATTTTTATTTGATATGATTACTTTCACATATGGTAAGTATTTTGTTATTATGTGATTGCTTACATGAATGGTAAGGCTTCTGTTGTTAATTAATTTTGGGCTTTTCTAGGTTTATAACAAATGAATACTTTCTAAAAATAAAGTGCATAAAATAAAGAATAAAAAAAAGCAAGAAAAACTCTTTTTTTCTTATCCTTCTCAATATTTGGTATGTATACAAATGAGAAAGGGAAGAAACTTATACTACTATGCAAGATGTTGATTTCTCCTAGATCTATTTGCATGCAAACTAAATGAAATGTTTTTGTTTATATATTTTTAGTTTATGTGACATGGACTAAATACATAAATTAAATATATTTTGTATAAGTAATATGATAATATATCTAATCTAAAATAATATCAATGAAACATGTATTATTAACCTTCCTTATAAGTAAACTCGATTTAGTTTCTCAACCTTTCTAACTTGATACAAGCAAAAACAATTTAATGAATTGGTAGGATGAAGACAAAAGATATAATTTCTGATTTTATATTTTAAGAGAGATAAATGAAAATTATTTTAACCCTTTAAAACCAAAAAAAATCAGAAATCTAAAACATTCATACATTCACCTACAGTTGTCTATGTTTTTGTGCTTACCCACATGATTATTTTTAGTGTAAAAAGTTTGTCTAGATCTTGAATGAAGGAAAGTTCTCTTGACTAGAAATGGATTAAATATTTACTAAGATATATTTTTTTTAATGATTGATAAGAGGTTTTGTTAATTTTAAAAGAAACTAATCTATTGAATGCAAGCATAAATTATAACTAATTATGTTTTTGGTAGCAAAGACAAATGAAAGAGGTAGATATGTTTCACTATAAAATTTGCTTATTTTCTCTTTTAAATGAGAAAGTAATTTTTAAAAAATAACAAGCTATATTAAATATAATCTATAAAATAAAAAATACTTAAAATCAAAATAACCCCAACCTAATTTTGGAATAAATCAATTGAAGTACAAGTTGTGTGTTGATAAAACAATTCTTAACATGTTAGCTCTATATGCTCTTATGTAAATTTAATAAACTCTCTAACTAATGGATGCACAAAATATGTAAAAAGATAGAAAAAGGGGAGAAGACACAATCCAAAAAAATAAAAGTATCTAAATTAAGGTTGGCTAATGTATTGGCTTGTAAGGTCTATATTGCTCTCACCAATGACACTCCATTTTTAATTATGTATTCAACTCTAAAATGATAGGGGATGAATCTCAAGGCAGTTATAGTAAGGTTGTGGTTATAAAATCTTCTCAATAACAATCTCTATAGGGAAATTTTTAATATGGTATCAATCCAAAATTGGCCTTCTTGTAGGAAGATAAAGGAGTTTTACATGGGAGAGTTCACTAAGTGTGATAGTGAGTTCAACTTGATATGAACTAAAGAAGGCTAAAATTAAAAGAGTGAGTGATTTGTGCATGATTGGAAGTGAATACAAGTGTTAGGAATAAAAAACAAGAATCTAATTATGAAAAATGAATGGAAGTGAGAGTTGTGAGAGCTAATTTTGTGAGGCATTTCCATTATTATAGAACCATCACTTTATGTAGGGGAAGTTGTAGAAGCACTACTTATTTTGTTAAAACTATCATATAAGATAACTAAATTTTCACTAATTTAATGCATAGCTACCCTTATATGGTGAAACTACCTCTTAATTTACATAACCACCATAGAAGTTTTGGAAACTAAGGGGAGGTTTTGAAACTAGATGGGGTGGTTATGTCACCGTAAGTAAAGGTTTTGATACTCATTGTTAGTTTTAGAATCAATAAATAAATGACTAGGAAGGTCATGATTAATGGGGTCAAAGGGGACAAAATATGAATTTGGAAGCATAGACGGGGGTAGATCTAAAGAGTTCCCTATGGATGAAAAAACAAGATATCATCACATCATCATCAAGTTTATATCATAAATGTATCACTGTGAAATTTTTAGGTGCATACATCTCCCATTATTATCTAACTATGAATGTGTGGAGGATCATGCTTCCCAAACATGCCCCCATTAAATCTGTAAACTAGTATAAGTACTAAATATTGAATGAGTGTGGATAACATGATTCCAAATCATGCCCCCACTTATATGCCCCCCTTGAGGTGAAGGAAAGATAATAACTGGGAGTTACCTCACCTCATAAAGGTAAGATAGCTATATAATATATGAATGTAACAATGTAGCATATAGAAGGAACATGTCTAATAAAATGTATCATTAAATCACATAAAACCAATGTGATCACATATAGGCTTAAGATGCATGATAAATATCATGGCAAAATCTAGATAATAATAGTATAAGACAAAAATGAGAACATTCACACACACAAGATCACTCAAAAGTAATTCAACAAGAAATGGTCCAAAGAAACCACAAATAAGGGGAATGTTCAAATGTTTCATAATCTAAGGGACATGACTTAGTTGAATGTCCATGAAAGCAAGGATAACATATTCAAATGTCTATATAATAAATTATTAAATAATACAAATGTCAAAGAAATCATACATAGGCATGGGGGGCACAAAAAAATTAACATAGTCAATTGCTCCAACAAGAAAGACAAGACACTTAAATAAATGTATAAATTAAAGCATAAGCAACTAACATAAACAAGTTATAGTGTCCCATAAATCCAATGTGTTATAAAAGTATGTTAAGTGTGTAACATATGAAGTACTATGTAAGATATAATCATGGATAATAGGCATGTGTAAGTACATATGTAAGCTCAAACATGTTATTATAAAGTGATCATCAAATCATATAACTTGAGTGTATCAATATCAAAGAAGTGGATGCCCAAATATCCATATGAAATGAGTAGAGGGAGAGCTCAACATTTGAAATAGGAGTGTATCATGTATTTATGTATGCTCGTATCATACCCAATGTATAAGTTTGACACATATGTGTATGTATGAGTAATTGATTATGTTTTCCATCAATATGGAAGGAAAATATTGATTTAATTTATTTTAGGAATAATGAATTTGTATTCCTATTTTAGTTAAGGGTCTAGATTAATAAAAAATATAGAATATAACAATAAATATAGTCATGATTTATGTAGCTATTTATTTTCTTCACCTTTCTTAAAATAGTAATAAATAAGAAGAAATATAACTTAGCTAGAAAGTGAACTGAGATGGTTGATACAGAGGTTGAAAATGGATATGTAAGACTATGAAGGTGTCATAAACCTTAATCTAGATTTTGTTGGGCAAAAAGATAGGAGCACCAAAAAGTGGATGCTTTGGTGTCTAACATTGCTATCCATTCTTGTTGCTATTGTCCAAACTATCACAAATACTTGAAACTTCTTAGGTAGTTATGTTATGCCTGTGTGAGCATGCCTATAAAAAATTGAGTGTTGGTTTTTGATGGAACTCATTGTGGAGCTAGTTTTATCTTCAAACCCTAACCTTCCAACATGATTGATAAAATGACATTTGAGTCACTTGAGAAAGAGGGTGGTTAGTGTGAAATATGTATTGAATGTGCAATCCACACCCCTTATGTGGACATGCTACATACATACCAATACTTTGAAGAGGGATCAAGTCATATGTAGTTCTCCTACCTAGTGTGATTTATGCAATAGTGTGATGTGGATGAAAAAACCAAATTTATAGTGTTTGAGGTGGCTAAGTACTAGTATGAGGATTTGAGTAGGTTTGTAGTTGTGTTAGCTGATTGTGTGTAAACAATAAGAAAGTTTGTCTCAGTGCTTTATTTGTATTCTTGCTTACTTTGTAAGTCTGGTCACCTCCCTTTGTAAATGAGCTTTGAGTGGGATTTTATAGGGAACAATTAGTCATGGGTCAAATGTATTCACGCTAGATCAACCTAGTTAAGGATAAGGACCAAATGAAAATGATTATTGGGGCTCAAAGTGTAAATGGATAGGACCACCAAAAACTAGACACTTCTCTATGAGGGACTATAGTCCAAATGGAGTGATCCTATCCTATAGGCTCAGGACCTAGGGGAACAAAATTAGCTTGGGGAATAATTTTTGGTTGAGGTAGAATGATCATTCAAAAGATTTTGGATGATTGGCAATGAGAAAAAAGGTGTCTAAAAGGGTATTAAGAGCATAAATGGGACCTATAGATGGGGTGTCACAAACCACACTCAAACTAACAATTTAGAGATTTTATATGACTATATTTCCCCCCCCATTATTCTAGTGATGAAACAAAGCAAAATACTAGGATAAAAGAAAAATAAAAAACATACCTAAACTTACTTTCAAGGTTGAAGCCCATAAAGATGTGTGATGTTGAGTGTGTGTAGAGAGAGCACATCATAAAGCATAAATATACAAGAGAAAATAAGGAGTAAATCAGTTCTTAGTAGACACACTATGTCTAAAATAATAATGTACAAAGGTTGGGTAAAAGAGAGGAAGAGAAAGGAATGAATACACCTCACCAGGTATGTGAACCAATATAAAATCAATTATGATGCTGAGTGATGTGTTGCACCAATATTAATATTGTGAAAAAAGCTCAGTGCTTAATTCCTCAAGAGTGGCTCAAAAATATAAAGGTTGGCCCATTGACTCCATCATTACTCACTATGTAGTGAAGTTATGTGATCATGTGTGTGTCCAATCCCTTTGAGTAGGTGGCTTAAGAATACAAAGGCTAGCTAGTATTTTAGATCCATCATTACCCACTAAGTGTGACCTATGAACTAATACTGATAAGAATGTGTGTCATATGAGATGGCTTATCAAGCCCATGTATGCTCTATAATGTGACAATGTGGCATGGATAGTCAAATGTGTACTGAGAACTAGGCCAATCTTGACCACTTCAAAAAGTGGAGATTAGGCTTGTATGAAAGCCACTCTAAAATGGAGAAATAGGCTTATATAAAATCCACTCCAAAATGATGCCAACCACCTATAGATGGAATAAGGCATGTAACTACTGAGAATACCTGGGTAATATAATGAAATAGAAAGAAAAGAAGGAAAATGTGTTATGCATATTGCCCCTAATCATAGGTGTCTATAACATGGATTTTGATATGAAAGTTATACCAACTATTTAATCTAAAATTGGAAGTGAGATCCATCATGTTGCACATGATGCCCCTATATCTAGATAATCTAAGTAAAACTATGCCAAACTTCCCAATATGAATTGGATTGTAGCTTAAACAACTATAATCGACCTTACCTTTTCGTGTGTTTTTAAAAATTCTAGGTTTTTGACTATTTGGATAGGAGCACCAAAAAGTGGACACTTTGTTGTAGGGTGTTATAGTCTAAATGGGGTGCTCTTATCTTTTACTATTTTTGATGATTGTTATATGTTCATCCCTATTTTTCTAGTATATTATGCATATTTTAAATTATGATTATTGTTCTAAGTGTTTTGGAAAAAAAAATTGATCTATAGAGGGCTCTAATCTCTATGGCAAAACTCTTGTTTGTTACCCCCTCTTCTGAGGATAGGAATGAAGACCCTGTAATGATTTTCCTCAGAATAAATATCCTTGTAATTGTGTTATGCTACAAAAAACATGATATAGCAATGATGATTGAAAATAAGTCTCAAGATATATCATAATTTATGTTGGAGATTGTTATATCAATAAGGGTATGCCTAGATAGATCTAACAATGTAATAACATGCATAGTATACTAAAATGAATCTAGAAATTTGGTTATTTTTTAAGGAAGGATGGAGAATTATGTCCATCATGGCATCTAAGAAGGCAAGATAATGCATGATGTGGATCATGTCATTGAAAACAACTGAGAAGCAAATAGGCATGCAAGGCAAGAAGCAAGAAGCATACAAAAGAGGCCAAGGGGCTAGGCAAACAAGGGACATGGGCACATGTCACTCAAACTAGGAAATCAAGCATACAAGCCATGTTCAAATTCCCTATATATACATACAATTGCAAACAAGCAAGATTGGCATGAGGGCCAAAAGCACATACAAGAGTACAAGTAAAGGACATTAGCAAATGTCCTAACTAAAGCACACACAAGTAAAAAAATAGGAAATGAGAAATGCAATCACATCTATTTATTAAAAGCCATAAAGGAAGGTATGTAAATGATAGAAATACTATCACATCTGATTGATCAAAGTACAAAGTGAAAGTATGTAAAAAATGTAGTACAAGATTAGGTAGATGCTAAGAAATGCACAAGTACTATATACTAGCGACTGTCAATATAATAATTTGTGTAAGCTAGTAATTAATATACATCAACATGATAAATAGAGTGTGTGAAGTAGGAATGACATAACCTAGATGGTATAGTCATGTATAAGATGATCTTGATGGGTAGATATGTTGATGTATGTCTCAAATGTATAAGTAGGATGCCCCCTCAATAGGTAGAGTGAAGCAATCAAGGATCTGGGTATCATTGCACACACTCAAATAAGATAAAGTTAAGAATGGTAATGTAGATAAATCAACAAATAATAGCTTAGAATAGAAAAATGTAAGTCTAACATGGTAGTAGAAATTTAAAGCATGGATAATGCTTATAATTAAAAGGTTTTTGGTGTTTTGAGTTATTTGAATGTTTTTGTATTTTGACATGTTATATTTTTTTTTTGGTATTTTGAGATATTTTATTATTTTTGGTATTTTAAATAACCTATGTATAAGTAATAATAAGGAAACTCTTTACAAGAAAGTGAAAAAAAACTATGTACAAGTAAGCTGAGAAATTATGTACAAGTAAGTAGAAAGAAACTAAGTACAATAAAATGTGTGTAATGAAATACTATGCATGGAATCTACATAAATGCATAATATTAAATGGATTTTTGAGTTTATTTCCTTCAAGTGAGGCTAGATTATACACTTTAGGGCTAAGATTTTCAATAATGAGGTATGAACCTAGCCAATTTGGTTTGAATTTTCCTTTGATTTCTTATTTGGTAGTGACATTGCGAAGATTTTCTTTGAGAAGGATATCATTAGATTTAAACTCTTTGATGTGAACTCATTTATTGTATGATCATTATATACATTTTTGGTAGATTATGAGATGTTCAACTGCTTGAATGCATGTACGGTCTACTTACTTGAGCTAGTGTAGATGTTTTCCATGATACTGGTCATCAATGAAGATACTTCTAAGGGAGACATTCAGAGATGGGATTTCTAATTCTAATGTTAAAAATACCTTTGTGCCATAAACAAGTGAATAAAGAGTGGCTCATATGGGTGTACAAATACTTATTTGATAAGCCCATAATATATAAACTAGTTGATAATGCCAATCATCTCCAAATTCGGTCACTTTTTTTCTCAAAATATTATTGATGGTTTTATTGGTAACCTATGCTTGACCATTTCCTTATGGGTAGTATGAAGTGGAGAATGTGTTTTTAATCTTATATTTTGTGAAAAAAATTGGACAATTTTGTTCTTGAATGTTGTTCCATTATTAAAAATGATAATTGCAGGTAAGTTAAAGTGTGAAATAATATGAGTCATGAGGAAGCTACAAATGTCTTCAACTATGGTAGATTGAAGTATAATGGCTTCCACCCACTTGGTAAAGTATTTTTTAGTTATGATGATGAACTTATTTCCATCAGTAGGCTCGGGATCAATATTTCTAATAAGATCAAATTCTCATAACATAAATGGCCATGGAGAGACAATAGGCTACAATTATTGTGATGATGCATGTTGTAGGTTACTATGTCATTGACATTTATCACATAGCTTTGCATATTGTTAACATTTATCTTCCATGGTGGTTAGTATTATCCCTGTCAAATAAATTATGTGATATGGCCTTTCCACTAAAGTCAAGCATTGAAGTAATTTTCAATCAAAGGATTGCATAAAAAGGTCTATGTCAATGATTACATAACAAAGTGCTTATTTGTGTAACTTGTGTTTATCATTTTGTGAGAGAGTTTCTAGTGTAATACAAAAATTTAAAAAGTTATAGATATTAGAGAACCACTCTAGAGTTGTATAGATGCATGTAGTAGCTAAAACAGAAAGGGAAATCAAATCCACATTAGATATTGATGGTGATTGTAATCATTTAATTGTGAAAATAGCTTGATCATCATTGATGTTAATAAGAATTAAAGATGTGTCACTTACCTTTGCATCTACGTGGTGGTTATCTTTTTCTTGGTATACTTTCTATAAAAAAAGTAGTTGAACTATGATGATAAGCATTGTACCATGTTTTGTTATGGGATAAGATGTTCTTATTTTATTTGATAGACATCATTGACTTGGTTGAACACAAGTTGGGAATCATCAAAGACTCAAATAGATCTAATTTTGAGGGATTGGGTGGCAAAGAGACCTAAGTGCCTCATATTTTGTGGTGTTGTTGGTGTAAAATAAGCTTAATTGATATGAAATAGGAACTATGTGACCATAAGGGTTGAAAAATACAATGCCTACCCCTACACCGGATGTGCATCGAGAACCATCAAAGAACATGGTCCAAGTGTCAAAATGAGTATAATAAGCAGTAAAATCATCTCTAAATGTGTCACTAATAGGATTAGTGTCCAAAAGTGGTGCATCTACCAAATGATCCACAATTAATTAGCCCTTTATTTATTTATATAAAACTATGTTTAAGTTAAATTATATTAATAACATGACCCATTTTGTGATGCAACCAAAGAGATGTGGTTTTGCCATTAGAAACTTTAAGGGATTTACTTTTGTGATAACTTAAGTCTCATTATTGATCATGTAATGTCAAAGTTTTTGTATGGCAAAAACTAATGCTAAACATAATTTTTCCATCACATAATAATTTTTTCATAATCAAATAATGTGCGATTGATGTAATAAATTGCTCACTTGGTATGTTGATCATCATGTTATGCTAGCAAGCGAGCAATTTATTATGATCAACACATATTGGCATAACATGATGATTAACATAACAAGTGAGTTAATGTATTAGATCAGTCACACATTAGTTTATTATGAAAAATTTATTCTAACATAACATGATGATCAACATACCTCATATCTTTTATTTTCCTCCATCAACATATCTCAACAACAAATCAACTTACTCCTAATGTATGCTTTGTTACTGAGATATGTAATAGGAGAGGCCTATTAGGTATAGATTGTATTAAAATAGGTGGATTAAGAATATATTGCTTGATAGTGTTTAATATTTCTTGATAGGCTTGGTCCCAAACAAAATTTGTATATTTTTTTAATAATCAAGTGAATGACTAAGTCTTATCAGAAAGTTGAGCTACAAAATAGTGGATTGCTTGGATCCTACCTTATAAGCATTGAATTTATTTTAAGTTCATGGGAGGTGGAATTTCAATAATTTCTTTGACTTTTTTAGGGTCAACCTCTATGCCATGTTGAGAAATAATGAAACCTAAGAGTTTTCTTGATGTAACTCTAAACACACATTTCTTTGCATTTAATCAAATATTGTATTACTTGAGTCATTAAAAAATCTATCATAAATCAATGGCATGATGTTGTTATTGGTATTTAGTTAATAAATCATCAACATAATCCTTGATGGTGTGATGAATCAAGTCATGAAAGATATGCATCATAGTATATTGATATGTGGCTCTCACATTTTTTAATCTAAAAGGCATGACAATTCAATAAAATATACTCCAAGGTGATGTTTTCTCTTGATCTTCTTTAGTGATTTTAATTTGGTTGTATCCTATAAAGCCATCAATGAATGATAAAATTTCATACCCGAATATGGAATCTACAATAATGTCAATATTAGGCAAGGGGAAATCATCTTTTGGGTATGCTTTATTTAAATTTTGAAAATCAAAACAATACCAAATTTGTCCTTTATGTTTAACCACAGGGAATATATTGGAAATCCATTCAGGTTGTGCTACTATTCAAATGAAACCAACATATAAGAGGTGTTAGATCTCATCTTGGACAAAGAGAGCCACGTTAAGATGCATTTTGTGAATTTTTTGCTTAACCAATTTAGCATCAGGGTATAATGGAATCCAATGGGCTGCTATAATTGTATCAATTATTGGTATATATGAGTAAGACCAAGCAAAGATTTATATAAAATCTATCAATGTTTGATAAATATTTGTATCCTCTTTCTTTCATAGGGTAATGTCTCACAAGACAATAAAGGGATCCTGATTAGTTCCAAAATTGAAATAAATTATTTCCTTGTTAAGCAATGTGAAATGATCTAATGTGTATGGGTTTGTAGGAGTAGTATCATTTGAATCAACTAGTATGTAGTAGGGAGAATCTAAATTTTATTTTAAGTAAGCATGGGCATTTACATGAAAAGAAATCTATTTTTATGATAACAAGATGGGAGGTCCTCATATTCTCTAAGAAATTGTAGGAGGGATTCATCATTAGATAATTTATTTAATGTGAACATATATGATGAAGTTATATCATCAATGAGATCAATATAGACTAATGATAATGTAAAAGTATGATTAATTGTATGGTCTACAGTTGCAATGGGTGGACAAAACATTATATGCTTTGAAGAAGTGGAAGAAGGTTTATCATGAAGAAGGGTAAGCTAATATCCCAGTCCTTGCTTCCCATATTATATGGATGCCTCAGTAGGATTGATGATTCCTTGTTCATGTTTTCCAAGACCTTTGCCATGATATCCCATATTATGAATACATTTAAGTGCAAAATGAGAGGTAAATTGGTGATCTGGTACTAGTGTTATTATATCACTTGGAAGCTTCTAGTGTATTGTATAGTTTGAAGGTACACTATGAGTAGTGGGTTGTATAGGTATATTACTAAGATTAAAATGTAGAATGTAATTATAGGGATATTCAATAACGTAGTATTATTTAAAAGGTTTGTTTTCTATTGGGTATGTGTAGATGTAGCCTTTGTGACTAAATTTTAAATAAGTATGGAGTATGGAAGGGATTGCATGCATATCATGAATCTAAGGATGACCAAGTAATAAATTATAATTGAGGTTATTTAGCATGACTTGGTAAGTAATTGGTAATGTCTTAGGTCCCAAAGTAAGATTGAGTGTTATTTGACCCATGACTTTTTGTGGAATATTTTCAAAACCTCTAATGTTCATGTCAGAATGGTCTAGATCTATAGGCTTTATATTAAGACATTTAAGAAAAGAAATGTTTAAAATGTTGAGTCCTAAATTGCTATCAACTAAAACTCTTTTTATCATTACATCATTAATTCTTAATTGAATATATTGGGATATATGTTCTTCAATGATGTGGCATGAGGGTAAATCATCTTTATCAAAGGAAATATGGCCTTTAGTCCATTACATTGTGCTAAGGATAGAGGTGGCATAAGATGGTTCAACATAAATAGAAACTCTAGTATTATGATGGGCTGCATATAACACATCTTTGTAAGCATCTGATCATTGAAGGAGTTTGAGAACTAAAACTATATGAGAAGGGGTGCTAACCTAATTGATAAAGCTATAGTCATGGGTGTAATTAACCTGCCTATCTTCATAAACTTGGGTGATATCATGTACCACATGATGTACTATATGAATAGATCTTGTAGTAGGTTTAAGACAAAAGCTAGGTGAACCAGGTTTGAAGGGAGGAGGAATATATATAACTGCTAGTGTTTTTTTGTATCTAGTAGTGATGGGGAGATACTCAAAAGTAGCCAAAGAATTAGATACATCTAGGTATAAACCATGTATGTGAGATTAAATTCATGTAATTGGAGTTATAATTTGTATATCAATATGATTATAAATAACATTCCCAATGAGAGATAATAAACAAGGGATAGAGAGCATGGAACTTCACACTAATGCATAAAAAACTCTGACTTGTAACATGACATTTCTAACATGTTTAGCAAGATAGAGTTGAAAATTATTTCACATGAGAGAGAGAGAGTATGTAAAATAAATAATGAAACCTTGTATTAAATACAAGTAAACATTACTTTGAAGGAAAGGGGTCTTAACATGTTTAGCAATAAATTTCTTAATATCATCCCATATTATAAAAAGTAAGCATGAAATGGAAAAAATGAAGTTTTGCATTAACATATAGTAAACTTCATCATTCATATACATGATAGGACTGAGTATGGACTCCTTATTGTTTACAAAAAATGTTTTGAGTTAGATCTATTTTTGATTTTATGTGAAATCTGATTTAATAAAAAAAATAGAAACATATTACTAAAAATCAGCAAGGAATTTTTCCTAGGGTTTTTAGGGTTTTTTGTGCAAGCAAAGTAAGTCAGGTTCACCAAATTATTTAACTTATTTTGGAAATAATGGATTTTTATTCCTATTTTAGCTAAGGGTTTAGATTAATAAATTAGTATAGAATATAACAATAAATACACTCCTAATTTGTGTAACTATTTGTCTTTTTCACCCTTCTAAAAATAACAATAAATAAGAATAAATAAAACTTAGCTAGAAAATAGATTGAGATAACTAATATATATGTTTAAATGGCTATGTAGGACTGGGAACGTGTCATAAACTTGAATATAGATTTCATTGGGAAAAAGGATAGGAGCATCAAAAAGTGGATGCTTTAGTGTCTAACGTTGTTGTTTGTTCCTGTCATTATTATTAAAACTAATCACAAAGACTTAAAACTTTTGGGGTAGTTGTGTTTTGCCTATGTGAGCATGCCTATGACAAATCAAGTGTTAGTTTTCAATAAAACTCACTATGGAGCTGTTTTTTTCTTCAAACCCTAACCCTCTATCATGCTTTGATAAAATGACATTTGAATCACTTGAGAAAGAGGGGTTTAGTGTGAAAGATGTACTAAATGTGAAATCCACACCCATTGTGTGGGCACACTACCTACATACCAATACTCCGAAGAGGGATTAAGTCATATGTATTTATCCAACTTAGTTTGCTTTGTGTAATATTGTGATGCAGATGAAAATACCAAATTGATAGTGTTTGAGGTGGTTAGGGACTGGTATGAGGATTTGAGTAGGTTTGTAGTTGTATTAGGTGGCTATGTGCAAAGAATAGGGAAGTTTTCCTTAGTGTTTTTTTTGTATTCTTAATTAATTTGTAAGTTTGGTCACCTTCCTTTGTAAATGAGGTTTGAGTGGGATTTTATAGGGAATAATTGGTCATGGGTCAAATGTATTCATACTTGATTGACCTAATTAAGGATAAGGACCAAATGAAAATGACCGTTGGGGCTCAAAGTTCAAATGGATAGGACCATCAAAAATGGGACACTTATCTATGGAGCACTATAGTCCAAATGGGGTGATCCTATCCTATAGGCTCAAGGCCTAAGGTAATAATAATTGCATGGGGAATACTTTCTAGCTGAGGTGGAATGACCATTCAGAAGGTTTTAGATGACTAGTAATGAGCAAAAAGGTGTATAGAAGGGTCGCAAGAGCATGAAAAAAGGAACTATGGATGGGGTGTTACAAACCACACTCAAACTATCAATCTAGACATTTTATATGACTACACATATGGATGCCAAGGATCTAATAAAATAGGTAAGTATGGATGGTGTTTTTGGTTGTTTCTTTTTTTGTAATGTTTTTCATTTTTTTGGTATTCTTGGAGTTTTTACCTACGTAATATATTTACGTAAGCGCATGATGTTCATTGTTATTTTTAAATTCTTTCCTTAAAGTGTCACAAGTTGGTATACACCTTTTCCCATCTTTTCTATAAAGGGAAATGAACCCAACTAATTTGGTTTGAACTTTCCCCTTTTTTCCTTTTTTGCATTGTTATTCTTTTGATTTTATTTTAGTACTAGATCACCCACATTAAAGTCATGTGGATTAACCTTTTTTTACATGATCATTATACATGTTCTTGATATAAATGTAAGTTATAAATAGCATGTGTGCATTTTTCACTCTACTTCTCTAATTAATGCAATTATTTTTTATGATATTCATTATCTTTGATGATGTCTTTAGAGAGACATGCAAAAAGGTTATCTCAAGTTTGATTGGTAATATAGACTCTATACCATAGACTAAATAATAAGGTGTGGATTGAATAGGTGTGTGGACACTAGTGTGATATGCCCAAAGATCATATACCATCTGTTGGTGTCCATCAGTGATGTATCAATCAGTTGTTTTACCAAGTATTTTGATAATTATTTTATTGGTTCCCTTTGCTTAGCCATTGCCATGTGGGTAGTAAGGTGTATAAAAGGTATGTTTAATCTTGTATTTACTACAAAACCATATTAATGTCTTATTTTTAAATGATCTTCCATTGTCAAAAATAATGGCTAAAGGTATGCCATAATAAGAGATGATATTGGTCATCAAAAGCCTACATATGTCATCCCCTATCATAAACTCAAGTGGAATTGATTCTACTAATTTTATGAAATATTATATAGCTGTTATAATAAATGTGTCCAAAAATGGATACTAGATCTACTTTACCTATCAAATCAAATTGAAAAGGGCCATGGTGAAATAATCAACTATAATTCATGTGACATTGCATGATTCAAATCATTATATTTCTAGCATTGTAAACATAATTTTGCATGTTTAATACATTATTTTTCCATTGTGTTCCAATAATAATCTTAGCATAAGAGTATTTGAAACATGGCACATCTGTTGAAATATCCACCACACTCATTGTCATGCATTTCGAGGAGTGTAGTGTGAGCTTCATCTTTACTTAAGAATCAGAGCAATTTACCATCAAAGCCTCATTTGAATAAAGTATTTCATATAATAACATAATAGAACACTTCATGTTGTAATTTTTTATACACCTTAAATTGGTCAAGCAACCACACATATCATGTCTTTTCATAGTCCTTTCATAGGAGACTCTGACTAGAGAATATGATCTTTGCTCACATTTAGTCATGTCTTTTGCTTTAGTCATCCTGGTCTTATTTTAGGTTTGAGTCAACCTTTTGCCTATTCCTAGTCATCCTAAAGCTTTCAAATAGTCATTCCACCTCAATTAGGTCATATTTTATATGATTTTTTCATACCCCTAATCCATAGCATATAGGATAGGATAATTAGGATTAGACTATAGTGTTGAAATCCAGGGTGTCTAGTTTCCAACGCTCTTGTCCAAGTTCAATTTGAGCCTTAACAATTAGTTCCTTCCACTAGATGGGTCTTATCCCCTTTCTTTTCTTCATCCCTAAGTTTTTAAATGTTAGAAAAATGTAAATAAATATCTTAAATTTAAAATAATGTGTCTCCTATATAAATGACTTCACAAGGCATTTTATATCTAGCACTTACTAATTTGGCACATTAGACTTAATATAAATTAGTCAATAATATAGATCAACATTCTACATCACACATAGACTTTCATGCTTGATCAAAAAAAGGAGCTAGGTGAAAGTCATTATTTCATCTATCATGCACATTGATTATACACTTTCTCTGAGGGAGAACTACATTTGATCTGAGACCCTAGCTTGAGGGTTAATGTAAGTAGTGATTAGGATAGTAGGGGTTCTAAATCATGTGATCATTCTTTCTTAACCCATTTCTTCCCCATTTTTATTTTGATGCATTTTTTTTTGCATGTATGTAGGTGAATATAGGGTTTTGGAGATTAAAATGGACCAATAGTGAGTTCTATTGACTTCCATCCTCTAAAATTTGTTACACAAGCTCATACTGACCTAGTAAATAAAACTCAAAAAAATCTGATCCTTAGGATAATAATATCATATGTGGACTATAGCACCAATACCAATCCTATCCACTTTTGGTGCTCTTATCCAATCATATAATGAAGGCCAAATCTAGATTCCACATAGTGTCACAGTCTTGCATCTCAATTTCTAGCTCTTAAATCATTTATTTTAATCCATTTTCATATAATTTTACTTTTCTTCCTTGTGTAATTTACTTGATAAAAATCTATATTTTACCATATTAAATTATATTTTTTCCCTTACTCCAAACCCTTGTTATGTCCTTAACCATTGGTATGTCTAGGGATATGTGAGGCTGACTTATGGCTTACATACCTCTTTTATTTACTTATTACATTTCTTTATGTTCTTAGATAGGTGGGCCTATGGAATAACCTTGGCTAAGTAGACTATATATAGGATGTAGTGGTTAGTCTTTATTCATCATATTAAATATTTTGCTTTTATTGCATTATTGTGGAGGTTGCCCCCTTAAAGTGGCTTTGCTATATTATTTAGTATTCTATTCTACTATCAATTATCATTGTGTAATCTCTCGTATTTTCCTATTTTGCACAATATAAAATCATTCTGTGTGAATATATAATTAATTTCATTACAAGTGGTATCAAAGCGTCAATTTGGACAAGTTCTCTAAGGCATTTGTTTTTATTTCTAGCAAGGCATGGTTTTTGGGATTAGTGAAAGCAAAAAAAATAACTTGCAATCAAAGAAGAATTAATTTTTTCTATCAGTGTAGTATTGCTTAAAATGATTTTTTTTTTTTAAATATTTATAAAAAAATTTGAAATTTTATTTTTCCCTTACACACTTGTAGTCATTAGATTCATCTTGGTGAGATGATTACAATGGTATATTCTATCGATACACTTTTTTGGTACCAAAATGTTTACTCTAGTGCACAAAAGTAATAATTAGATTCAACTTGACAAGACAATCACAATGGTACCATTTCTTGGTACAATTTTTTGGGGGTCAAAAACTCCTAGGGTTTGTTTATGGTAGGTCCTTCAACTCAGGGAAGAAAAGGGCACCAAAAACTCCTAAGACTCCTTCTACCAATGACATGGAATCTAGAACTTTAGATCCAGTGATTTCTCAGCTTCAAGCTGACATAAAAAACTTGGTGAGGCATGATGACTTTATTGTAGTCTAAGATAATGTTTTAGGGATGCACAAAGAGATTACTAGGGTTCACAATGAATTATATCATATCAATACGTAATTGGTTGCCCTCACATCTCAGTTTTAGCTTAACAATCCTCCACTTCAACAGTCAAATCTTCCTCTCAATAACTCCCATGCTATTATGAAACTAATGTTTCCAAAAGTGGACATGTGTAACTTTGATGATAAGGATCCTCTCACTTGGATTATCCAAATTGATAATTTATTTGAGATGCATCAAACCCTTAGTTCTTAGAGAGTGATGGTGGTATCCTTGTATCTGAACCCTGATAAATTCATTTGGTATTAATAGTTATGTGATCAAAATAAAAATAATGGTGCTCCTAATACATGGACTATTTTTACTGAGGAGTTGATAGCTAATTATAAAAATAATATCTTTGAGAAATATTTCAGCCAATTAGCCAAGTTATGGCAAACAGGAACTGTGAAGGATTATATTCATCAATTTTAAAATCTCTCTTTACTGGTGGAAGATATCACTAAGGGAAATTTGATTGATCTATTTTTGTGTGGCCTCAAAGATAGAATCCAATATGAGGTTTGAATGTTTAACCCAACATTTGTATCAAAATCTATCCCTAAGGCACACATGATAGAAGAAATAGAGATGGTCAAAAGGAGAACTTTCACTACTGGTCGTGATCACAACTTTCTAACACCATCATTTCCACAGTCCACCAAATTAATATAATTACAAATTAAGGAGAAGAAATACAAAGGGTTGTGTTATGGTTGTGACAAAAAATAGAGTAAAGACCATTGTTATGCTGAAAAGAAGTTATTTTACATTGAATGTGTCAATAACAAAGATGATGCAGAAGTACATGATGCAAATGTAGAATTTATTAAGGAATAATCTAAAGACTCTCAACCTAATATTTCATGTCATGCATTATTAGGTATTAGTACTCTCCAAAATCTTAAGGTGATGGGTTTCTTTAAAAAATAAAAGGCCACTATCTTGATTGATTATGGGAGTAGTACACATAACTTCATCCACAATAAGTTGGCTACTCATTTAAACTGTTTCATTTATCTAGCTCTAGAATTTTAGGTTATGATTGTAGATGGTAGTAGTGTCAGATATTTAAGAAAATGTCATATTATTAAGTTTTCCATGGGATATTACTTATTATATTCTCCTATGTTTGTTATTCCAATGGGTGGAGCTGATATTGTTCTGGGAGTCCAATGGCTCACCACTTTAGGTACTATTGAGATGAGTTTTCAAGAATTATTCATGTATTTTCATTATAAAGAAAGGAAATTTGAGATAAGAGTATTAAAGGCTAAATCTCCCCAAATTTTTATCTCCCATCAAATGACAAAGATTCTTTGTAAGGGTGCTGAAGGATTTGTAGCTCACTTATTTTCTATGAAAGTATAACCAACTCAGCCATCTCCACCTCTTGATCTAAAACAAATAATTGATGCTCATTCCATTATTTTTGGAGACATGCCAAAAGGACTTCCACCTAGTCACATGCATGATCATGCTATCACACTTATTCTTGGTAGTACACCACCTAACATCAGGCCATACAGGTATCCCTATGCCCAAAAAAGTGAAATTAAAAATATGGTATGAGAGATGTTGGATGTAGGAATCATTCACCATAGCCAAAGTGAATATTTTTCACTAGTTTTCATGGTGAGAAATAAATATGACACTTGGATGATGTGCCTTGACTATAGAGAAATCAATAAGTATAATATCAAAGATAAGTTTTTAATTCCTATCATTGATGATTTTCTAGATGAATTGAATGGTGCTCTTTATTTTAATAAGTTAGATCTACATTTTGGGTATCATCAAATTAGGATTTGTGATGAAGACGTACCCAAAACCACTTTCAAGTCATCAGGTGTCTTATGAAGGAGTGAAAGTGGATCCTAAAAAAATCCAAGCAATGGTCAACTGGCCGATTCCTAAGACACTCAAGAAACTTCAAGGATTTTTGGGGCTTACTGGTTACTATCACAGATTTGTCAAAAATTATGGTAGTATTATATCCCCACTCACCTCTTTGTTAAGAAAAGAATTATTTTAGTGGACTTATGTAGCTACTCAACCATTTGAATAATTGAAATTGGCTATGTGCACTACTCCAGTATTGGCCACTCCTAATTTTTATAAGACTTTTATGGTTGAATATGATGCATCTAGGTATGGTATGGGTGTTGTACTCATGCAAGAAGGTAGACCACTACATTTGAAAGTCATCAACTCAAGGGTAAAATTCAGTAGAAGCCCATCTATGAGAAGGAAATGATGGCCATTTTACATGTAGTCAAATAATGGAGACCTTATTTAATGGGTCATCACTTACAGGTAAAGACTAATCATGATAGTCTTAAATATATTTTAAAACAAAGGTTATCATCTGAAGAATAATACAAATGAGTAACTAAGATGGTAGGCTATGATTTTTAAATAGTCTAAAAAAAAGGCAAGGACAATGTGGTGGTAGATGCACTATCTAGAAAAGATGAATTAGTTGAGGCATTACAATGTACCATAACCATTTTATAGGTAGATTGGCTAGAGGAAGCATGATTAGAATGGGAACATGATAGTATTGCTCATGATTTGATTCAAAATCTTTAGTAAGGTTTAGGTGGATTTTAAAAATTCACATGGAAAGGTAATGCATTATGGTATAAAGACAAATTGTACCTATGTAATAATTCTCTTCTTAAACAAAAAATCCTTCAAGAAATTCATGCAACTCCAATTGGGGGTCATTCAGAATTTTTGAAAACCTATCATAGAATCAAGAAAGATTTTTTTTGGGAAGGTCTCAAGGGGGATGTCCAAAAATATGTAGCTAAATGTATGATCTGTCAACAAAATAAAGCTAAAACCATCAAAACTTTAGGTCTTTTATAGTATTTATCCATCCCTACCTAGCATTGGGAAGAGGTATCTATGGCTTTCATTATAGGGTTACCAAGATTTGATGGTCAAAATGTTATCATGGTTATTGTAGATCATCTCAGTAAGTATGCTCATTTTTGTTCATTATCCTAGCCATTTGTTGCTAGTACAGTAGCTTTTGCTTTTCTCAATATAGTTTAGAAATTGCATGGGAACCCTAAGATCATTATTAGTGATAGAGATCCCACTTTTATTAGTAATTTTTGGACTAAGTTATTTACATGTTTAGGCACCCAATTGGCTCATAGTTCATGTTATCATCCTCAATTTGATGGACAAATTGAGGTAGTCACCAAATGTCTAGAAGGATATCTCCATTATTTTGTTTCTGATAAATAGGATAAATGGGTTCATTGGCTACCACTTACTAAATGGTGGTATAATACTTCTATTCATAGTTCTTCCAAAATGTCTCCTTTTGTGGTACTATATGGATACCACCCTCCATCTATCACTTTAACCTTGAAGGTCCATCCTAAGTTCATGTAGTTGAAGAACATATTCACCATCAATAGGAGGTCCTTACAAGTTTATGTGAAAATTTAGCTATGGCTCAGAATCACATGAAGGAATAAGTAGACCAACACAAAAGCGAGAGAAATTTTGACATTGTTCATTGGGTCTTTATTCACTTTCAACCATACAAATATATGTCATTAAATCAACAAAAAAAGGATAATAAGCTATCCCCTAAATATTATGGGCCTTATTAGATCTTGAAAAAAATTGGCAGTGTGGCCTACAAGTTTGATTTTCCTTCATCCACTCACATACATCCAGTATTTCATGTATCATGCCTAAAGAAATTCATTATACATAGAGTTACCATTTAAATAGAACTATTAGAATTAGATGAGGAAGGGATATTTTTTCTTGATCCTGAGGCAATCCTTCAAAGGTGCACCAAGTAGCTACGTTACAGAGTAATTATAGAATACCTGATCAAATAGAAAAAATTTCCATGTGAATATGCCACTTGGGAAGATGAACCATTCATGCAGTAGCATCTAGAGTTGCCACAATGTTGAGGACAACATTATTTTTTAGGGGAAGGGCTTGTTATGCCCTTAACCATTGGTGTGTCTAGGGATATGTGTGGCCAAATTGTGGCTTACATACCTCTTTTATTTACTTGTTACATTTTCCTATGTTCTTAGATAGGTCATCCTATGGAATAACCTTGGCTAAGTAGACTATATATAATTGGTAGTGGTTAGTCTTTATTCATCATGTTAAGTATTTTGTTATCAGTACATTATTGTGGAGGTTGCCCCATCAAAGTGGCTTTGCTATATTATCCATTATTCTATTCTGTTATCAATTATCACTGTGTAATCTCTCATATGTTCTTATTTTGTGTAATATAAATTCATTCTATGTGAATATCTAAGTAATTTTATTATAGCCCCTTTTTATTTAGTAAGTAAACACTAGTTTCCTAAAAATAATAAAATATTTAGTGAACTTGACTTACTTTGAACAAATCTAAAACCCTAGGTACCCTTAGGGTTTTTCCTTCAAATTTTGCACACAAATTTAATTTCAAATTTTTGATTTTTGGATAAATTTTTATGAATTTATCCTATTCAAAATTATTTTTAGAATTCAAATTTATTGCATAATTTTCAAAAATTCTAAAACGCTAGCTCAAAACCCTACATTTCCAAACTAGGTCCTCAAACCCTAAGCCTTCCTCCCTTACAATTTTTAGAAAAATATCTTAGAATTTTTGCAAATTATTTTGATAGTCAAAAATATTTTCAAAATCTCAATATTGGTAGTTACTTTGTGCAAAAAATCAATTTCAATTTTCTAATTTTTGTATAATTTTTTGTACATTTATCCTATTCAAAATTAATTTTAGAATTTAAAATTATTGCATAATTTTCAAAAATTATAAAACACTAGCCCAAAATCCTCGATTTCCAAACTAGGTCCTCAAACTCTAAGTTTTCCTCCCTTATAATTTTTAGAAAAATACTTTGGAATTTTGTCAAATTATTTGGATAGTCAAAAATATTTTCAAAATATCTATGTTCATAATTATTTTTGCATTTATTTGCTTAATAGTACTTTTCAATATTCTCTTTGGTGAAAGAAATAAAATGGCCACTAAGACACTTCTTCCCTCTCATCCTAGAGATCAATTTTTAAAAAAATTATCATAATTATGACAATGAATGGACAAATTTGCAAAATTGCACATTAGCTAAAAATGTGGAAAATGATTTCATTTAAAATAAAGATAAATACTATTTTTTTAATGAGGAATATGATGATATGCGTGATAGTGATAATGAAGTACAAATAGATGCATCTTCTTCTCTCAAACCTATCTCTTTTATTCCCTCTTCTAAAGAAAATAATTTTGATAAATGGAAAATATACTTTTCACCTCATTCTCCTATGCACAATGCATCAAATGATCAAATTAGTCATGCACTTCCAAGTGAACCTCTTGTTGGTGATAATTTGCTTCCATGTGAACCTAATATATCTCTCTTTCTCTATCTCTTTCACTAATTCTATGTTCAAATTACAACAATATAAATGTAATAGAATCAAATTACCAATGCATAGTTCAAATGATACATCTCATGTTCCTATCTATACTTTGTCAAAATAATGTTTAAATGAAAACTCTTCTTCTTTTATCTCTCATATTGCACCTAAAAATCATGCATATACTTCATCCATGAATAACATAGATGCACATGATATTCTAATTTCAAATTATACTTTATTGCATATTATAAAAGAATTAAAATCTTCTCTTACACCTCTCCCTAGTTGTACTAAAAGTGATAATGAGTATGATAGTGAACATGAAAATGAATATGAAAATGAGAGTGATTATGAACAATATGTGAATGATGACAATGCATGGAACAATGACCATTATTATGCACACAGTGAATAATAATATGCAACTCATGTTTCTAAATCTTATCTCACTCCTCTCAAACATAATACACTTCCAAATGTTGTTTCTACTTCTATGCATGATTATATTTAAAATAATTCACATGTTCATGATAATATCACATCTTCTACTCAATTAGAATGTCATAAACTAAAACATGAAGATACCAATGAATCTCCCAAGAAACCCCTCACTATAGTAGATCCCAGTTCTCACTCTTAACCTAAAGAGAATGTTAGCCCACATCCCTCTAGTAAATTCCAAGTTACCATTACTCCCAAAGTTCAAGTGAGCACACCCCCTCTTTATGATCCAATTTCTAAATGCAGCAGTCTCATGGCTAAAATTAACATTCAAATTTAACTATTAAATGAGCCACTTCAAGATGCTAGTGTACCATCCTAGGAGATTATCTCTTTGACGCATGTAGTTGGTGAATTACAACACCAAGTACATCTCTTTACCTTGGAAAACAAGGCTTATAAGTCTTGGATGGATGCCAATGATTTACATGGTAACCCATTTCCAAAAACATTCATAAAATCTTCAATACCTAAGCATTTCTAAATACTATCATTACCTCACTTTGATGGAACTAAAGATCCATTTGTACACCTTCAAACCCTTCAAAAGGATTTGCCATCTCATGCGAGTCCTTTGATTTTACTAAAATTATTCCAATAGACACTAGTGAGAGAGGCATAGAATAGCTTCTTTCATCTACTCTCTATTGGCTCCTTGGACACATATGATGACTTAGAGGAGGCATTTCTTAGACATGACATATCAAATATGAGCCCTCATGTCAAATATGAGAAACTTTCAACTTTACATTAGAATACATCAAAGCCATTTAGTGTTTATATCTTATGATTCAAGAATCATATGTTAATATTGATATACAAACTAGCAAATTTAGAGATTCAATATATCTTTATTGAGGGGCTTCATCAACCTCTTCTTGAGCATCTAATATATTAGATAAAGTCTTATTTTAAACACTTATGCTATATAGTTCTAGCTTTAGAAAACAAATTGGGATTTATTGAGGTAGATTCAGTTGATTAGATTACTCTAGATTTCATAGCAATATCTACAAGTCCTAGCATCCAGCATCCACCATGTCTTAAACAAGTAACTGGTTAAGAATAGAGATCTATTCTCCAGAGTATAACCTATAGTATGCACTAAAGATAACAACATCATGGCACCACTATAGTTTGATTTAGAGTAGGATAGCCCATCTATGATATTATCATCACTCTTAGATATGAGGTTAATCACATTACCTTATACTCATTGATGAGATCCACATCTGTTATATAAATAGCCACATCATCCCTTTTAAAACTATCATCATATTTGTGGACAGAGATAATGATTTTTATAGACTCAAGGATTGCATTAATAGATGTTTTAATAATGGCATCATAGCATTCACACAAGGGGCATCTAAATCTCCTACACCATAAAACTATAGACCTTATTCATCCATGATTGAGTCATCCTAGGACATTCCTTCATAGGAATCATCAATCACTCATCATGATATTAATGAAAGTTCTAGGATAGAGCCTCATAGGAGATCTCCTATTCCACCTATTAAAAACATTTGGAAACTAGTACAGTGAGAGAATCTTACATATAGCATTATATTTCATGGAGTACATAGTGGAATTCTATACACATACTGAGAAGATTCATAGGCACCATAACAGAGTACTACTCATGAGAAATATTCACTACAGCCAAATTTGCTAGGTCCTATCTCATGCAGTAATCCACTATGATCGAGATTAAATGAGCCTACATCATAGGTTTCAGTTCCATCTCAATCTATAGCTCAGTCATATACATCTAAGCAAAATCCATAGGGTATACAATTACAAATAGATGAGCCTTCTTCATAACACATAGTTTCCATGACATATCTAATAAAGTTACATTTTGTAGAATCTCAATGTCTATCTATAGTTAGTACATAACAAATAATATCAGATATAGAGCATATTACTACACAACATGAGTATTATTCTCACTTATTCAGTTGGCCAATAGGATTCAGATAGTGATACAACATAGAGTGATATAACACACATTCATACCAACATTAGTTCATAGCTTCACTTAGCAAGGTAATGATGGAGCCAAAGGTCTAGTTAGCCTTTATATTCTTGAGCCAATCTCAATTAAGTAATATGCATAGTGTGTTATCTTACATCCCCACATACTAAATATAACATTCCTATCTCCTGATAACTATCCATAGCCAAAAATTAGATTATCAAAAGTCTAGATCTTATAAAATCTTATTTTACCAACATTAAATCAATGCAATGTATCCAAATAATTTACCAATCTCAAATTAGCTCAATTCATCCCAAAAATTTACCAATTACAAAAAACCAACAAATTTTGCTTATACATGATTACAAATCAATTCTAAACATCACACCTAAATTTATCAACAAAATTCAAATCACATATCCAAAGTACCATTTTACTAAACATACACCACCTTAACATAAATACCAAATCAATTACTTCTAGAAATAACCATATGCAATGAATATAACAATATATTTCAAATACAATAATGCAATATGCATGGGCCAAAACCAAACCAACATCCATATATATATAACCAAGTTTTCAAATACATATGAATTGTATCAAGTAAAATCAATCATGAATGGGCATCATTCCCTCACTCTCAATCTCATTCTCTCCTCTAGTATTGGTCCCATAGTCCATCCTAGAACTTGATGACCCCATACATCCTCAAGCTCTCAAATTCCTCTTATGATGACTATCTCACTCTAATAACTAACCATGCTCCTCATGAAAGTTTTCATACTACTTCTACATGTTAGGTTGTGGAGCTAAAAGCTTCAACTATGCAGATGAAAAGAAGGTTGCTAAAGTACTAGAAGCACCGGCATCGGTAGCATGATCGACGTCGATCAAGATGAATGCAAAAGGCAACCGGCATCGGCAGGGAGTTGGCCAACATTGGTCAGCACCAGTGAGACAGGGACCGATGTTGGTCTCTTGTGTGTTTTAGAACTGTTCATTACACGAACAGTTAGTTTGTTGAACTGAGTGTTTGCATGTAAAGGCTATTTTGAGTCTTGAGCTATGTGGATAATTATAGTAAACTAAGATTCTAAGTTATTGTTTAAGTCTAGGATCTATTTATAGACCCATTGGCATGTATTGTAATTATGAGCTAAAAATGAAGGCAAGGAAGATCCTTCCATTGTAAGATCATTGAGTTGCAAGTTGTTACAAGATCATAGGAGATCTACATGTGTAAGTATGGTCTGTTGAATTGCAGGTTGCAGGTTCATGGGAGATCTACTTGAAGTACTTTAGAGTGCTTGGTGTACTAGTAGGGTTATTACTGACTGGTTGGAGAGGTGAACACCAATTCTGTGTGTGAGTTGTGTGTTGGGACCATTTTTGGTAGGAGAGTGTTTTGAAGAAGAATTACTATACACTTGAGGTGTGGGAAGCCTCTATAAGGTGGAAGAGAGTGGCATCTCTTTATTGTATTCTTTTCTGTGCAAGTATTAATACAAGATTGTATATTGTCTCTCATATTCTATGCTATTGGTGAATTCTAGTTACTTATGCTTCTGGTATATTTACGCATGTTTAATTACTTGTATTTGGTAATCATACTGTGCTCTTTTTGAGGAGCAAGATCCTCACAAGTGGGATCAGAATAGGTGTGTTTGTTCTTGGATTCCCTGACAACTGGTATCAGAGCTTTTAGGTTGGGATACTAACATATTGGATTAGATCTTGTTAGTGTGTGTTGATTACAGGTTACTCACAGGGGTTTCTGTTTGAGTGGGAGTAGAGCAATGGCAGAAGATAGTAAGCTACGAATGGAGAAGTTTGATGGCAAGAACTATCAATTATGGAGGATGTAGATTGAAGATTATCTGTATCAGAAACATTTATACTTACCATTGGGTGGGGTTGATTGCAAGCCACGGGATATGAAGGATGAAGAATGGGAGGTTCTTGATCAGAAGGCTCTAGGATCTATAAGGTTGAGTCGTGCATCATCTATGATTTCCAACTTATCACATGTGAAGACAATGGTAGAGTTGATGGAATCTTTGGTAAATTTATATGAAAAACCCTCGGCTTCAAATAAGGTATTTCTTATGAAGCAATTATTTAATTTGCAAATGTTGGAAGGTGGATCTATTTAAATTTAGTCAATATTGTTTTTGATGATGAAATTAAGGCTCTGTTAATCTTGTGTTCATTACCTAAAAGTTGGGAGAGTTTGGTAATGGCAGTTTCTAATACTGCATCTGCTTCTAAAATCTTAAAAGTGGATGATATTGTGAGTGTGATCTTGAATGAAGAGATATGCAGGAAAAGCACAGGTGAATCATCAGGGAATGCTTTGAGTGTTGAAGGCAGAGGAAGGCAAAGAGAGAAGATAGAGCATGGGATATCAAGGTCCAAGATAGTTAGGAGATCCAAGTCCAGGTATGGCAGAATAACCTACTGGAAGTGTGGAAAGCAAGGGCACTTAAAGAGAGATTGTAGGTCGGGTGAAGATCAACATGAAGGACATGAAGAAGAAGTAGATGTTGTAGATTTCGTTGCATAGGATGCTCTGGTATGTTCTTTGGATAAAGTAGAATCTTGGGTTTTAGATTATGGTGCCTCTTTTCATGCATCCCCAAATAGGTAATTTTTTCATGAGTATGTCTAGGGAGACTTTGGAGAAATTTGTGTAGGGGATGGTAAGCCTTGTCAGATGGTTGGCAAAGGGAAAGTGAAGCTGAAATTGCAGACAGGTAACATATGGGTGTTAAAGGAGGTTATGCATGTCCTAGTTTTGGAGTGGAATTTGATTTCTATTAGAAGTTTGGGTGATGAGGGTTGCACAGTAACTCTCATAGTGGACTCTTGGAAGGTTACCAAGGGTGCACTTGTTGTAGCAAGAGGTAAGAAAGTAGGTACACTTTATCTATCTACTTGTATTACTGATTCTCTTTTTGGGTTATCTACTTCAGCTGTAGATTCAAAGATGTGGCTTAATAGGCTTGGTCACATGAATAAGAAAGAGATGCATGTTCTTGAGTCAAAGGGTATGCTTTCATATTTGAAGAGCACAGATCGAGATTTATGTATGCAGAAGAAGAAGGTGATGTTTCTTGAGGAATCCAATGTTAGTGACAAGAATAGGAAAGCCTTGGTTTTCAAGGAGAAGGTGATAGATAGAGTTTAGCACAAGGGGTAGAAGAATTTTGATCAAAGTAAGGGTGATTTGGACAAGGGTTTGATGGAGCTCACAGGTAGAAGTCAGCTCTCACAAGCAAAACACAGAGACCAACGTCGGCTAGAAAACTGGCGTCAGTGTCTAGACAGGGACCAATGTCAGCTATGTGTAGCCCGACGTCGGTGACTTGGGGATAGATAAACACCGGTGTCGGCAAGGGGGAACCGAAGTTGGCAATGAGGCAGTCACAAGGAACTAACATCGGTCAGGTGCAGACTGAGATGTGACCAGCATCGGTCACTGAGACAAATTTTGGGTGGACAGCAAGCTGTCAAGGAGTCTCAAGTGCCCATATGGAGGACTTAAAGGGTATGTAAGCCTCAAATTTGTCATTTCCCTTCTTTACACTACTTGTTGCTCACTTATGGTAAAGAACCAAGAAGTTGTTAAAGAAGCAAAGCAGGTAGATCTAAGAAACAGTGGGAGCTTGGCATGGATGGAGGATGTGATTCCTTGGAAGAGAACCAAACAGGAGTTTTTGGTGGAGTTGCCAGCTGGAAGGAAGCACTGAGAGAGGAATGGATGTTTAGGATGAAGAAGAGCAAAAATGGATACGTGAGATGATAGGCCAGGGTATATGGTCTTGAGTAAGCTGCAGGGCAATGGAGGTTTGATCATTGTGTTTCTCTTTACCAGGCTAGATAATATTAGCTACATTATCCTGTTACTGTATGATGTGCTTATTGCAGGGTTACATATACAGGGAGTTGCTAAACTAAAGGTAAAGCTAGTTTAGAGGTGTGTCATGAGGAATCTGGGAGCAGCAAGATTCTTTGGCATGAGTGTGTTTTACGGACATGGAAGGTCACAGGTTGACTTTGTTTTAGGATGATTGTGTGAGACCGGTTAGCATGCCGATGGTTGGACAGTTCTATGAATAGTGTCTTGATTCACATAAAGAGGTTAAGTGCATGGTATGTACTAGACCTGAATTTTCCCAAGTAGTGGGAGTTGTCACAAGTTTGGAGCCAATCTGGGAAAGAAGCATTGGAGGGTAGTTTAGTGGATTCTTAGGGGGACCAGCAACAGGTGCACATGCTATGCAGGGTCAAGTTATTTTCTACATGGGTTTGTAGATGTGGATGTGGTAGGTGATTTGGATGATAGGAGTTACACTATAGGTTTTTTGGTGGTTGGTCTTCAAGAGTGATCTTGAAGAGGGATGCAAAGCCAAGGGAACAAACTAGACAAAGTACAAGTATAGGTATAGTTGTAGCTATTTATCTCTAAGTGGGAGATTGTTAGGTTGTGGAGCTAAAAGCTTCAACTATGCAAATGAAAAGAAGGTTGCTGAAGTTCCAAAAGCACCAGCATTGATAGCATGACTGACATCAGTCAAGATGAATGAATAAGGCAACTGGTGTCGGTAGGGAGTCAGCTGATGTCAGTCAGCACCAGTGAGACAGGCCTGTGTGTTCTAGAATTGTTCGTTGCATGAACAGTTAGTTTGTTGAACTGAGTGTTTGCATATAAAGGCTATTTCGAGTCTTGAGCTACGTGGATAATTATAGTAAACTAAGAGTCTAAGTTATTATTTAAGTCTGGGATCTATTTATAGACCCATTGGCATGTATTATAATTATGAGCTGAAAAGGAAGGCAAGGAAGATCCTTCCATTGTAAGATCATTGAGTTGCAGGTTGTTGCAAGCTCATAGGAGATCTACATGTGTAAGTATGGTATGTTAAATTGTAGGTTGTAGGTTCATGGGAGATCTACTTGAAGTACTTTAGAATGCTTGGTGTACTGGCAGGGTTATTACTGACTGGTTGGAGAGGTGAACACCAATTCTGTGTGTGAGTTGTGTGTTGGGACCGTTTTTGGTAGGAGAGTGTTTTGAAGAAGAATTAATGTACACTTGAGGTGTGGGAAGCCTCTGTAAGGTGGAAGAGAGTGGTGTCTCTTTATTGTATTCTTTTCTATACATGTGTTAATACAAGATTGTATATTGTCTCTCATATTCTGTGTTATTGGTGAATTCTAGTTACTTGTGCTTTTGGTATATTTCCACATGTTTAATTGCTTGTATTTAGTAAGCATACTATGCTCTTTCTGAGGAGCAATATCCTAACAAGTGGGATCAGAACAGGTGTGTTTGTTCTTGGATTCCTCGACACTACAAACCCATGTACTCATCCATAATCTGTATAGTCATTGATCCATAATTAGGTGGAGGCATCCTATACCTATCTAGCTTAGCCCTTAACACATCTCTTTGTCTCACTACCCTAACATATGTAGTTGTAGTTATAGCATTCCTATCAAACAAATGAGCATAAACACTAACTATAATTGTCACTCGCTCTATCAAACCCTCCTCTATAGCATCATCAAGAACATGTCATGTGAGCTCTCAGAGTGTAGACTTAATGATGGTCTCCCTAAACCCATCATCTCCATCTATTACCCCAATTTATGCTTAATCATGAGCACCTTCTAATCCACTTTCACACAAATGTATAATAATCCATTATACACACATGTTTAAAATAAGATAAAACATAAACAAACTTGTACATAATTCAAATATTAATCAATGCTTACCCCCTCATCATCTGGATTAGTGTAGGATCCTCATACTTGAGGGCATCCCCTCCACCAACAGGATATAATGGAGCCAATTGATGCCTCATTCACCATGTGGTATATACCTTTATGCATCCAACATCATTTGCATTAGGAATATCTATAGCTACTTCTCATGCATCTAAAGGTAATGGTGCTAAATCAACCTCGATATGTCTCCCATGAGTTCCTACCCTTGTTGGTGCTTGTGCACTCCACACCCACACCCATGCTATAGGAGGCATATCTTGTGGCACCCCAAACTATCTATTCACATGTTCATACTAAAGTCACTCATACACTCCAACCCAGTGGTCATGTAACAGACCCTCATATACCTCAATTACACTCCATCATTGGGCCACCCAAGGAATCCTCTATAAGGCCTCCATATGATATCCCAAGCAACAAATCTATCTAAAAATAATCTATAGTGATCTATCTCAAGAGACTAGATAGCCAATGTACTCATCCACTACTCCCCATATGGTTGTGGGGGTGCCTACCTCTCCCTCATCAATCATATCAGCTACATAGTTGTTATATGCTCATAATCCCAATAATGCAATAAAGTAGCCACACTCACACCACCACTAAATGCCTCTTGAGTAAATTAATAAATATCCCTATATAAGTGGGTAAACATAGTCCTACACTATGAGAACATAGTACCATACACCTCTATACTATACATTATCCTTGCATCATATATGCAATCGACACCCCACTCCCATCCATAGTAATAAATGAAGTTAGCAACATGGCCAACCACTTCTACAAGTGTAGAACACTTGACCACACAATAATTGACAATAATACATCACTATCATTTCCTTTCCTATGTATGTCTAAAGGCACACTAGAAAAATATAGGGATGCATGACCAATAGAATCTATACCCATGTCATCGTGTAATGTCACCTAATGTCCACTAATTGGTAAGTGCAAAATATGGTACACATCCTCTAGAATAATCATAATCTCCCTAGTAGGAAGCTAAAAAGTATATGTATCTACATTTCACCTCTCACATAAGGTAATAATCAGATACATATCTCATTACATAGGACCTAGGTCACACACATGACCTAGCATTGCTTTATCCATCATATCCCTCTTATCAATTGATAAAGGAAACAACCATAGTATCTCCATAACCTAACCTCTATAGAACTCTCTCATCCATACCTTACCTTGCAAAAACACCATAAAATTGCATATACATTATTTAACCATGCCAAATCAATAACCAAGCAAAAACACACAACTAAACTAAACAATAGCTCAAAAAATCCAACCTCCAAGACAATAATGCTAGGTATAGGATAACAGCACTAGATAGGAGTGTTGTATCCTAGATAATATCATTAGAGGCTGGACAACAATTCTAGAGGGATAGGAGCATTGGAACTAGTTAAAAATTTCCTAGGTTACTTAAAACACCTCAAAAACATCTAAAATAGGCTTCCAAATAGGCAAAAATCATGCATTTTAGATATTTACTAGGGTAACCTTCCCACCAACCTCAATTTGGGATGCCAATTGCTCAAATAAGTTCATGGTAGGTGATCATCTCCTTAACATATCCCCTACTCTATAGTTCAAAATCTCAAACTAGTCAATGCACAAATGAATTGAGAATCAATCCAATTCTCTTATATCAAACAACTTTCTCATTCAAAGCAAAATACCATTTTTCCTATAACTTCAACCCCATAGCTCCATTTTACAAACCATATTATTCCATGAAATCACAACAATGATACCTTTATATCACATGAACCTTGCTCTCTTAATACATCATCTACCTACTATGCCACACACATATCTATACCAAATTTTTACCTGGACATACAAATTGGTCCTAACCAATCAAAGACTCATTCAACTATCAAAAAATTTAGCCTAACAAATCAAAAACTCATTCATATTTCAAAATAACTAAGTTTATTCAATCAAGCAACTTCTCAATCAATTCAAACTATACCAACTTCACTTTGATCATTATGCCACTAGTCATCACTTTTGGCTTGAACTCCTCTATCATGAGATCTCATCCCTATCCCCAAAAGGGGGGCATCATTCCTATTGATCCTATTCCTATGCTTATATAGCATGCCTATCCACTCTCATAGATGGATACACCATGGTTATTACACCTCCATCAATTAGATTATTAGAATAAACTTAGATCAGTCAAAATATGTAGTGATTCAAATTACATGGGTCACTCAGCATGGTTTTTACACCTCCACTATTTAGATTATCAGATTCAACTCAAATTGGTCAAAATATATAGTGATTAAAACTACATGGGTCATTCAAAATTATTTAAGACATTTATAAAGGCATACCTTCAGTTTACAAATACATATATTATTTAGATATACATTGGTTCAGATTATATAGATTTACAGTGACTTCAATACAAATTCAAACCAGATAGTAGATTATATGATTAGTACAAAGCACATTATTTTAATCTCTAGTTTTTCACATGGGATATGACACAATAGCTCATATCACATGTGGTTATACAAATTTCCATATTATATAAATGCATCACTCACATACCAAACTTAGGGGCATGACACAGATGATCATTTTTTTAGCATTCAGGATTATACAAAAATGAATGGCAAGACATGCCATCTTCTTCATACATATTTACCATAGTTTCTATATTACACCTATTTTTACCCATGTTATCACCATATTGGACAATATGGCCATCAATAATGGTTTGTTTATAGCATTACCCAGACCCATACTACATGAGTTTTTATGAGACAGAGGGCAGACATTGGTTTTGAGCCTTCGAGAACTTCTCAATTTTAGTTCATATTATCCAAAGTGGGGGCATGAAAATTTTTTCTCTTCACAATATAGAAATTCTATACACACATTCTATATTATATGAGTTTATGTGGGATAGAGGGCAGACATTAGTTTTGGGCCTCTAAGCATTTATAATTTATATCCAAATTTATCATAGGGGACAAGCTTTTCCCTCATTCTCCATGATGAGAAAAATTCTATATTCAGATTTAGTATATGGGGCATCCATTTTAGGGATTCCTTATTTCTACAGGCACTATTCAACTCTCCATCCACTTCTATGGCCAAGAAGTTAGACCCTTTTTCAGCACACTTATCTCCACATAAGTAGGTTTAGGTATGCATTTTCTTTCATTTTTTTTACTCTAGTACTTCATTTCATTACATCACTACATTAAAAGGGGGGGAAATAAATATACCTTAAATTGGTCAAGAGGCCACACATATCATGACTTTTCATAATCCTTTCACAGGAGACTCTGACTGGAGAATATGAGCTTTGTTTACATTTAGTCATGTCTTTCACTTTAGTCATCTTGGTCTTATTTCAAGTTTGAGTAACCTTTTTGCCTAGTCCCAGTCATCTTGAAACTTTCAAATGGTCATTCTCATATTTTCTATGCTTTTTCCATCCCCCCTAATCCCTAGCCTATAGGATAGGAGCACTAGGCTTAGACTACAACACTAAAACCTAGGGTGTCTAATTTTTAGCACTCCTATCCAAGGTCAATTTGATCCTTAACGATTAGTTATTTTTGCTATATGGGTTATAGATTCTTTATTTTATTCATCCCTAAGTTTTCCATTGTCATCCAAATGTAAATAAATCTCTTAAATTCAAAATAATGAGTCTCCTATATAAAGGACTTCACAAGTCATTTCATATCTAGCAGTTACTACTTCGGTACATTATACTTTAAAAAATTAGTAAATAGTAGATCTCAACATTTTGCATCACACATAGACTTTCATGCTTGATCAAGGAAGGGTTTAGGTGAAAGTCATTCTTGCATCTATCATGCATGTTCCTTAAGGGAGAAATAAATTTTATCTGATACTTTAGCTTGAGGGTTAATATAAGTAGTAATCAAGATAGAAGGGGTTCTAGATCATGTGATCATTCTTCCCCTAACCCTATTTTTCCCTCGTTTACTTTTGATGCATTTATTGTTTGCATGTGTGTAGATGAATATAGGGTTTTTTATATTAAAATAGACCTATAATTAGATTTGTTTAATTTTAGCCTCTAAAATTTGGTACACATGCTCACACTGACCTGGTGAACAAAACTCAAAAAGCTCTAATCTTTAGAACAATAGTAGAATAGTGGACTATAGCACTGGTGACACTCCTATCCACTTTTGATGCTCCTATCCAATCACAAAATGAAGGCTAGATCCAAATTCTAGATAGTGTCCTAGTCCTACATCTCAATTTTTAACTCCTAAATCATTCATTTCAATCTATTTTTAGATAAGTTTAATTTTCTTACTCATGTAATTTACTTGATAAAAACCTATAATTTACCATATTAAATTAGATTTTTTCCCTTACTCTAGACCCCTTGTTATTTAAGAACTAAAGACTAGTTTCCCAAAAATAATAAAACAAATTTCTATTTATCATTTGATGTAAAATAGTCTTATATCGATAAAGAAAATTATAACTATCAGTGAACCATTATGTGTTTATAATATTATGGGTAATAGCAAGAACAACTAAGGTATTCATTTAATCAAAATAAATGGAAAGATTTGTAGATGTCTTATTGTAAAGTTTATGTGATCATAATCAAAAGTCATCAAGGATGTTTTACTTGCCATAACATATGCATGGTGGTTATCTTTACATGGAATATTGTTGATATAAAATGTGTTGAATGTCTATGTGAGTTTATCTACCATTTATTTGATGGAATAATATGATCTTCTTTAGTTTGTTAATGATTAGCAACTTGATTAACCACCAAATGGGAATCACCAAAAACTTAGATGTCTTTTATATCTATCTTATGTGTTATGGATAATCCAATGATCAAGGCATCATATTTGAATATATTGTTAGTGTAATAAAAGGTTAATTTTTAAGATAAATGCATGTATTCACCTTTGGGGGTACAAAATACAATGTTATCACTTGCTCCTATTTAACATTTTCATCCATAAAAAAACATTGTCCATAGAGTGAAATATATATGTCTTGAAATCATCCCAAAAATCCTTGGTGAATGGAGAATAATCTAGCAAAGAAGCCACAACCAATTATTCATCTATAAATTGACCTTTTATTTAATTTTGGGCTAAAAATTTTAGATCAAGTTTTGTGAGCTACATCACCCATTTTAATATGCATTTGGTTAGATGTGTTTTGTGTACGAAGAACCTTAAAGGATCTTCTTTAGTTATAACATGAACCTTATTATTGAGTTAATAATTTCAAAATTTTAGAGTAGTAAAAACCAAAGCTAAACATATTTTTTCCATAGTTGTATATTTGAGTTCATAATTGACTAGTTAATGACTAATATAATAGATTTTTCTCTCTTTGTAACTATCATCAAATTGCACTAGCAAGGCCCCTAGGCCCTCATGGGTATTTGATATATAAAGAAGTAATTATTAATCTAGAATATGAGGCATAAGTACTTATGGGTTTGATAAATAGGTTTTTATCTTATCAAAGGTTTGTTGACATACATTATCCCATATGAATGGTGTATCTTTTTTTAGCAAATGTGTGAAAGGAATTGTTTTATTAGCCAATTGGGCAATGAAACATTAAATAACTTGAATTTAGCCCTGTAAAAATCTTAATTGTTTTATATTTGTTGGTGGTGGTATTTCTATGATAGATTTTACATTTTTTGGATCAACCTCAATGCCTTTCTAAGAAATAATGAATCCTAGGAGTCTTCCCAAAGATACCCTAAAAACTTTTTTTTTTGGATTTAATCAAACATTGAATTTGTGTAGGCACTCGAATATTTATCATAAATTAGTAGCATGGTCTAGGTGGCATTTTAATTTGGAAAGTAAATAATTAACATAATCATTAATAGTTTTGTGTATGAAATCATGAAATAAATGAGTCGTGCCCCTTTGATATGTGGATCCTAAATTTTTAATTAAATAAGGCATGATTGTATAACAAAACATACCCTAAGGAGTGGTAAATATTGTCTTTTCTTGATATATGGGGTTAATTTTAATTTGGTGATATCCTGCAAAATCATCGATAAATGATAATGTCTCATATCCAACTATGGAATGCACAATCATGTTGATACTAGGTAAAAAGAAGTCATCTTTAGGACAAGCTTTATTTAAATAATGGTAATTGATACAACAACAAATATCACCATTTATTTTTCAACAAGGATAATGTTGAATGCCCAGTTAGAATGTGTAATGGCTCTTATAAAAAAGGTGTCTAATTTTTCTTAAATTTTGTCTTTTACCAATAATGCCACTTTTTTGTTTCATTGGCTTTGCATCTGGGTATAATAATATGTTATTCATTGCCACTGATGGATTGATTCCAAGAATATCCAAATAAGCCTAAGTAAAGAGTTAAATAAAATCATGAAGGACCTATCGATAAGTTTTTTCTTCGTCATCTTACATCATTGCAGATAATATAATTAGTTTAGGGTATTTATTTATTCTAAATTTATATTTGACTATTTTTTTTGGTTTAACAAAGTAGAATTATTTATAATAAATGGTGTAGTAGGAATAGTATTTGATGCATCATGTTAGATATTTGGATTATTACTCTCACCAAAGTAAGCATGAATAGAGCTGGCATGAGGAAATCTATTCTTATGTTATAAGAAATGGATATCCTCATATTCCCCTAAGTACTCTAGTAATGATTCACCATTGGAAAACTCATCCATTGTTATAATATCTAGGGGAGAGGCATCATTGATTAAATTATGGTTGACCACTTGGAGCTCGGTTTTGGAGATATTCATACATTCCATTTTAGACCTTTTGGAAAAAATTGTACTTCATGGGATATACTTGTGTTTAGTAGATTTGTTTGAAAAACCTAACCCTTGTTGGTTTGTATTATTCATATAAGAAATGGGTTGTTTTATTACTTTTTCATTTTTACCTGACCCTTGTCCCTTGTACCCATATTTTATTAAATATTGAGAACTAAAATCAGATTTATATACCTACAATGTGGGTTGGATTGGTGGTTCAACCATTGCACAATGTTTGAATGGATTAGTATCCATTAGTCATGTGTAAATGAAACCCTAATAAATAAATTTCAAGCATGCATGCAACATTGAGGGAATTAGATACATCTCATGTATCCAAGATCATATAAAAATAATGTTATAGTTCAAATCATTTGGAATAAATGTTATAATCTAGATTATACCCTTTAAACAAAGGGGTTTCATCCATGCCTCATTCAGCTAATACAATGGATACACCTCTAAGCGTGGGTAAGCTTATTAGTGTGAGGTGAATCTCTAGTTTATGCGGACACCTCCATTGATGCATCATTTGAGTTCAACTCCTAAACCTACTTGTTGACCAAATTTGACTTTTAGGTCAAATTAGGGCACCCCTGGGTAAAAAATTGACTTTTATGTGTTTTAGTGGTCTAATATAGATGTCAAAAGGTGTTCTATAAGTTAATTTATGTCATTTAATGTTATACTAGCCTTGGTCCTTAGTCATTTTCATCCTTTTAGTCATTTTGGGTCATTTTGAGGTAAAAATGGTACATTTAATGACTTGTCTAGATTTATTGGGAAGTGTGAAGGTTATAAAATTTTGTTTCATGTAATATTTTTCATGTTATGTCTTAGGTAACTATTTATAACTAAAAGTGGTAGGTGTTTCAGAAGAAAGAACATTTTCTTGGGAAAAAAGTGAGTTTAGCACTTGTATGGCCCATGGGGAAGTGTGCCATGTGAGAAAAGATAATATAATGCTTCTTTATATTCCTAAAACTTATTTACACTTTTAAAGTTATCTAGAAGTGCCATTTTTGTCCCAAAACCATTCTTCTCCTTTTTCACCCTTCTTGGCAAGCAAAAGTAGTCTTCATGTTTGTACTTGGTATGGCTAGCAAAGGAGGTTTTAGATCAAAAAATTTGGGAAGGTTAAATTAAATGTAAATACATTAATTTTCATATAAATATTTTTAATAATGGTGTATTTTTCTTTATGAACCATCCTCATGAAGTTGACTATAATTTTTTGCTTATTATTTCATGCACCTTATAGTTTTGCTTTGGTTAGAGAATTTTTCATACAATCCAGTTGGTCAAATTTGTTTTATATGATTTTTGATTCATCCTTATCTTCTCTAAAATAAAATTTCAAGTTTTTTATGTTTGTATATAATTCAAGTACATCAAAATTTTAGAAGAAGCATCTATTTGTGTTACAAGTAGATTTTCCTTTATTTGCATAATCTTCATGTTTTGATCATGATGCTAATGTTTTTATAAATTTGTTTCAATGTATTATTGGTACCATATTATTTCAATTTAATTATCTAAGTCAAACATTCTCCTTGAAGTTACAATCACAACCACACATACAACCACTCTACCTTATGACTATAATATACAGTTAACTATGTACTTGCAAGTGATTTTCACATTGAAAGGGATGTTTTAGAACTAGTATTAATATATCCTTTATGTAAATTATGAAATTTAAGATTTTAAATTGAGTTTGGTTTATTCTTAAAACCATTCATCTACCCTTGTTGCTCCATTATGCACTCACTATCTACATACAACTCATATGCATCTAATGGAGCCTCCATGATGACATCATGCTATGATAAGATATTTAATAATGGTGTCAAGCTATTTGAAACATTAGGACTGAATTTTTCATATTGATTTTGGTTCATAATTTCATAAATATTCAAAGCAATGCATATTTTTCACATTTGCATATATTGTCTATAGATTTGACAATGCCCACCTACAAGAGTTGTTAGTAGAGAACTAAGGGCATTTGATGAAGGTATTTGAACAAGTTATAATATCTCTTGAATTTATATCATGCATGTATTATCATGTAATACCTAATTTGAGGTATAAATTTTAAAAATATAAGTGAAAACCATGTTCAAGGATATGATTGTAGGTTCAAGCCCCTTTGTCCCTAAATTGAGAAAATAAAGATCCTAAAGTGTTTGGGAATCGCATATTACATGGATACATGACCTTTTGGGGCATCCTAATGGATTTTTTTTGTCACCTCTATCATGGAGAATCGCCTTGAAAATTTGGAATGGTAGAGAGATAATGGAGGTTGGTTGTTTAGGGTCCTAAAATTGCTTTAAAAACACTAAAATCTTACAATATCATCTACAAAATTTTGAGTTTATGCAACCTTTATTTGTAATTTGATAATATAGACCACATATTCACACTGTAATGGTTCCAATTGGTTTTCATGAAGCCTTTATGATCCAATTATCACCTAAGAGGTTAGGATACTGTGTTTTGAGCCCTATACACACCTACAGTCCATACAAATGCCCTAAAAAGATGCACCTACAACCAGTATAGGTTTCAAGTTTGAAAGGTTGCTCCTTCTTACATGTATGAATGATAGGCATGTTTATTAATTTTAAAAGTTATTAAAGGTTTATTAAAAATTTAAAGTGTATTTAGAAGGAACCATGATGATTTTCCAAGATTCATAAATACCTGCAAACCATCCACCTATAGCCTACTTATAGGTACCTATGGAGTTCTTAAGATGAAATTGGAATATTATGAGACTATAGATATGATCACCTTCATTGAAAGTGAAAAGTTTGTTTAAGTTATTTCAAAGGGTTATCCAAAATATAATAACACCTTTTAAGAGAAGAGTCTCCACCTATAGGTCTTGAAACTCCCATATAGTCAGTTGGGGATGATTGAGTTAGGCAGTGAGATGAAACTTGGCACCTAATGTTATGATTAATAGACATAAGTCAAATAGTGATTCCAGCCATTGATTATAATATGGTATTTTAAAATTTTGATTAGAGTCTAATCAGGCAACATACACCTACAAGTGTGATGTTTTGAGGCCAATACAGTCAAGGTGTGTGCATATAGTCCTAAAGTTTCAATGGTGAAAACATATATGTAGAAAGTATTATGTGGTAATATTACCTGAGGTACATCCATATTGAGTATTATAGAATCTAAATCTTCTTATAAATTTAAAATAATCATTGAAGAGGCTATGTAACATAGTCAAGTAGTATACTCTCTAACACCCAAACACAGTTTGCTTTCCCACAAGGTCTATCTTGAAGCTTGAAGGAATGGGGGGGGGGGGATTTGGCATGGTAAGAAGACCATTTTGGGTACATAGGGTCTCCATAAATTTTAAAACACTCTAAAATATTCAATTTTTTTTGGGAAAATAGGGGAGTGCCCTTTATTTTGTCTCAGACAAAGGGCACTCCCGTTATGTGTAGACTGACAAGTTTTGAAGAAAGTGAGTGATAAGATGAGCCAAGAGTTGAGAGAAAAATTAAATGAAGTTTTTTAATATATAAAAAACCTATATAAATCATTAAAACCTTTCATATAGAGGAGAAACCTAATGGGATGATCTGGACCATCAAGTTTACAAGCAGGCCTACTAGGCAGGTTTTGGCCTAATATCCAAAAGAAGGGTCACTCACACTTATGGACCTTATTATGATTTTTACCTTATTGATAAATTTTTATGAGGACAAAATAGACATGTTAAATCTCTTGGGATGAAAATAAAACATCAATAAATCCATTTTGAGCTTCAAGGACACTTAGGCCTATTTGACATGGTTAGATCTAGTTTTCAAATGCAAGGTCAAATTTAATTATAGTCTTAGATATGAATTTAAACCTATTATATCATGTTTTTGGGGTTAATAAAAAGTCAATAAAGCTTTTTTAGGTCAGATATGTTGAAAACAATCCATTTTTTAGCTCAAAACTAACTCAAACATGCAGGAATTGTAAAAACAAGCTCGATAGCCTAGTTTTAGATGCTTATATCTTTCATGAAGCCTTGAATGGATGAAAAATGAGTTTATATGTGATATAAATGTCCTTTAAAATCATCATTATGTATTTTTTTTTAATTTTTATGTCATAACTTTTTGAACAAAGCTTAAGAGTCAAAATAGGCCTAAACCCCTTGCAAACCCTCAGTCAAGACCTAATTGGCAAAATGAAGCTAGAGATGCATTATAATGGAATATTTTGATCATGGAAGTTATTTTAAATTTTATAATACTAAATAAATATCCATCCCACACTTTTTTATCTATATGGACTTGTATGGATAGGGTACAAAATAAGCATTTTTTTTCTAGTTTTATGCATTATGCAGGCTACAAGAGGAGTTTGAGTCTAAAATAAAGTTTGGAAGGAATATTAGGAATTTTAATAACTCCATATGTTAATTTAATTCTAATAAAAAAATCTTAAGTGTATAAATAATATATCTCATCTTAGCCAATCAAAATTGGCATAGTGGACAAGCTAGTGAGAAGGGTGGAAAACATCAAGTGGGGTTATTTTAAGGTGTACATAATTATTATAAGGCCATGGAGGGTATTTAAAATTTTCATCCACTCCATCCCATATATTTTCATGGAAAATTGAAACCAAATTTGAGGCCAAGTGTGTAGGGTGTATGAAAGATGATTTTTCTTATTAATAAATGATGATAGCTCATTTTGGGATGTTTTCATATGACCAAGCCTATAAAAAATGCATAAAATGAAATGTATAAAACCATTAACCTTCACTAGAATCATCATACCTATCCATAATCATTTATGGTATGTTTAAATAGGGCTAATCATGAAGGTAGTTTTCTTGAGCCAGAATAACAAATTTCATGCCACTTTGTAAGAGTTTGATGACTTATACGGACACTTGTGCTTCCTAACCTTTCATGTTTCATCCAAAATCCTCTTTTCATTCACAAATAACTTATTTTCTTATCTTTAAAATTTTCCTTGTGACCCTTGGACTTTTCTCTTCTTCTCTCTCTCTCAAGTTCTATAAGAACTAGCCATTTTGGCCATTGTAACTTATGTTCCACCTGAGTATGGAAAATACCTACTCATTTTCATACCATTTGATCAATAATAATACTTTTTTTTACATATTTATGACTATTCATAAGTTTTTTTTACTTGGATGATGAATCTTGCTTAGTGAAGACTATAGATTCCTTAGAATGTTGTCTCATTCTTTTACCCTATTTACAGTTAAAAAGCTTCTTATTACAAGGCATGTGAAGTGTTATAGGAAATGTCAAGGATTGAGTGAGTTATTATTTTCATTAGTGCCATGAAAGGCCTCTTTTATAGTCCTCCTAGATTTTCACATTCATCTATAACCTCATAATGTAACATTGATGTGAGAAGATACAGATTGGAAAGTGTATGTTCAATTTGTCCTTTGATTTCATATATAACATATTATTGGCTAGAAGTCATCATATAATTTGGTGTATCACCCACCTTAGGATAGTTTTCTTTCATTTTTTTCTCTCCCTTTTCACCTCCCAAATTTTAGGTATAGTTACAATCCAAAGTGGTACATCAAGGGAGCTAACCCTATCTAGAGACTCACCTCATCTTTAGGCTACCCACAAGCCTAGAGGTGTTTCCATTGTGCCACTTGGATGAGGAGAGATTAATAATATCCTAAAAGGTTGAAAATCCAAGTGACAATATTTTTTTTCATGCTCTTTGGGACTCTTAGTCTAAGAGGTTGAAATATTTTTGGTGTTGTCTTTCAACAATCAACCTTTGGAGACATCTATCTAAGCATCAATGGTGACTCTGAAGCTATATCAGTTGGCCAAGTAGCCTAGGTTATATTTTGAAGATTTTTGGTAATATATTTTCTTTTTTTATTGATTTTAATGAGTTTTCATGGCTAATTTTGTTTTTGATATTTATCTTACATAAGTTGGCGAGACATTTCAAGCTTGTGCCATTCCCTATCAATAAGAGAAATTTCTTAATCAACCCTATCATGAAGTGTACCAGCTTAAACATTATGTGTATCAGCCATAAAATTAAGTTTACCAACTTAAAAATGAAGTGTATTAGCCCATTCATGAATTATATCAGTCATATAGCCAACTTTCTTAATATCTTGCTTCTCTTAGTCAACCTAGCCACTTCTCAAGTCAATCAATTTCTACCTTCAAGAAAACACTCTTGGGATATGAGAGGTATATGTTATATCAAGAAACATTAAGTGTATTTGGTCAAGATTTTCCTATTAATATTATTCATAAGGTGAGAGATGGATTAGATTTGGTCAAAAGAGAGTGGGTTTCTATTGAGAGAGACAATTAGCAAAGGCTCACAATTGAGATGCTAGATGTGAGTGGCTTGGTTTCTTCTTTAGAGGATAGGCTAAGAATTCATGAAATTCAGCCTCATAAAACCTATATTCCTTCATATCCATTTACCCAAGATTGATATCAGTCTTATTTGACCCCTATTCATGAGCTCAATCAAGCTTGCCAAAATCATCCTTTTTCCCAATCAGTTGGAGGAGAGAGTTGAAAGGAGAAACCTTGTGTTTGAAGCTAATATTGATATGAATATTGAGTTGGATAAAATATGAATTTGTCCATATTATCAGTAAAGGAATTAGATTTAAAGTCATCATTACCCTCTCACATTACATCCCCATCTCAAGGAAAGACCTCTATATATGACATTCCAAGTTGTAGACAAGGTGGAGAGTCCAAGCCTAAGGATATTCCAAGTTTCTTGAGTACTACATTCACTCCTCAAGTTGCATCACTACCTAAAAAAGAGACTCCTAATCCTAATATGGAATAAGATATTTGAGTCATGTGGAAAGAAAGAAGATAAAGGCCTTAATAAAGAGTGTGAGGTTGAGAAAGAACTTAATCCTATGCAAACCCCTCCCACCCTTCCTCAAGAAACCTCTTGTCCTTGATATGAATCCCCTTGTATTCCTCATCTTCATGATGATGCATATTAACTTCAAGATATAACTTTCAAAGAGAATCTATCTAGGTAAATCAAATACTTAGAGTCAAGGATGAAGCTACTAAGTCAAGGTGTGATGAAAAGTTTACACCCACAAGAAGATCATATGCCTAAACACACCCCATCTATCCTTCCTCAAGAGAATGATCAATCCCAAAAAATTAAAATGAGGTGATTATCTAATGGAAAGAATAAAACCAAGATATTTTATCCCAAGATGTACCTCCCCTTCCTCAAGAGCTTCCAAAAGAATCCCCTATACTTCACTCTCAATCTAATTTTGAGTTCTATGTGCCACCTCCACCAACTAATTCATCTTGTCCTCACCCCACCACCATTTGAATTAATGGACCTATGGTATGGGAACCTAGAGAAGATTAGTTGGTTGAGGAAATTTCATAACTTTTGATTGAATCAGACCTACCTCCTTAGCAACCTCATTGGGATAGGTCACATGATTTTAAGATGCATAGTCTTGGCATCACCATGAAGGAGAAAGAGATGGAAGATCTTGTAGCCCTTGAAGAAGACTCTATATACTTAAAAGGTTGTAGATGATCACCTCCAACATGAATATGAATGTGTTATTAATGATGGAGAATAATTTCAAGCCATCCCCAAAGAGGTGGTAGTCCTAGAAGAATCTCTTGAGATAAAGGTGGAAGTTGTTGCTCTTAAAGGTGATCTAATACCTCAACCTACTCTTAAATCACCATAAGATGCATTTAAGCTTAAATAACATTATCTTGATGACATCATACATCAAGAATAGAAGATAGAAGAGGTAGTGGTTCTAGATTATAAAGAGAATAAGGATTATTTTCACCTACAAATGGAGTTCTATCAAGGGCTTGAAGATTTTTTCCAAGTTGAGAATCAAGTACATGGCAAGCTAAAGAAGGAGGTTTTCATGGAGGAAATGACTAATATTTGGAAGAATATGTAAATCTCCTTGATGATCTATAAGGGCTTGTAGCTAAGAGGAATCCTAATCTTATTGAGATCACTATGAAGGTCAAGAAGGTATATCTTATTGAATCACCATTTGAGGTTGTAATTGAGGATCCATATGAGAAGCTTGAGGCTATTTAGATTCAAGAGAAATACTTTTACATTTTAGACCTATTTGAATATGGTCTACTTGAGATCATATAAATGGAAGTTCCAAGAAATAGGTTTGATCCATTAAGTGTTCAATCTAAAGAGCAACATGCTTTGCACCATGTTTCATCTCATGAAGAAGATGATGCAAGAAATTTTCCTATTGATCCTCAAAAGGATGTATGCTTAGCTTCTATTTATGCATAATAGTTTGTTTGTTTTCCTTAAATGCCTTAATCACATGTGTGTCTATGTCTTGTTAGTGTGTTTGCTTTGTTGGTGTGTGTCTTTTATTTTTTGTGGTTGAGGTAATCAAGTGGTCATGTCTTGATCAAAGCCTATGGTCAAGTCATTTTATTTGTTTTAGACTTCATATGACCCCCTAAGCCTAATGGACTGATAAGGATATTGGTCTAGTTAGTATAGTAGGTATACTACCCATATGAGTCACCAATTTGTTGACCAAATTTGTTTTTTAGGTCAAATTTGGGTACCCCTAGGTAAAAACTTGACTTTTCAGTGTTTTAGAGGTTTAATAAATATGTCAAAAGTTGTTTTATAGGAAAATTAATATCATTTAATGTTATACTAGACTTGTTCCTTAGCCATTTTAGTCCTTTTAGCTATTTTAGGTCATTTTGAGCTCAAAAAAGGTGCATTTAATGACTTGTAAAAAAAATTGGAAAGTTTGAAGGTTACAAAAGGTGATGTCATGTGACATGTGTCATATTATGTCTTGGTAACTATTTATAATTGAAAGTGGTAGGTGCTTTAGAAGAAAGAATAGTTTTCTTAGGGAAAAAGGTGAGTTTGGCATTGTACAACCCATGGGAAAGTGTGACATATGGGAGAAGATCATATAATGTCTCTTTAGCTTACTCAAGCTTAGTTACATGTTTTAACTACTCCAAAAGTTCCATTTTTGTCTCAAAACCATTCTACACCTTTTTCACTCTTCTTAGCAAGCAAAAGTAACCTTCAATTTTTTACTTGGTATGACTAGTAGAGGAGGTTTTAGATAAAATTACTTGGGGAGGCTAAATTGCACTCAAATAAATTCATTCACATATAAATATTTTTAATAATGGTGGCATTTTCTTCATGAACCATCCTCATGAAGTTCACTATACATTTTTTCTTTGGTTTGGGAATTTTCATACAATCTAATTGGTCATATTGGTTCTAGATGATTTTGGCTTCATATTTAGCTTCTCTCCATTCTTATTTTCAAGTTTCATGATGTTTTGATAAGTCAAGTACATAAAAATTACAAAATAAGCATCTTTTTATGATATAGGTAGCTTTTCCTCTATTTACAAAATCTTCATGTTTTGATCATGATTCCAGGTATGTGATAGCTTTTTTCAATGTCTTAAATGTCTTATTGGTACCCTCCTCTTGTAATTTCATTCTATAAGGAAAACAATCTCCTTGAAGTTACAATCACAACCACACATACAACCAATCTACCTTATGACCATCATATACAATCAACTAGGTGCGTGCAAGTGATTTACACATTTAAAGGGATGTTTTGGAGCTGGTATTAATATATCCTTGATGTAAATTATGAATTTAAAGTTTTTACATTTAGTTTGGGTTGTTATTTAAACCATTCATCTATCCTTGTTGTTCCATTCTACACTTGTTGCCTACATACAACTCATATGCATCTATAGGAGCCTCTATGATGACATCATAATATGATAGGATCTTTAGTAATGGTGTTAATATATTTGAGACATAAGGATTGAATTTTGGAGATTTATTTTGTTTCATAACTCAATAAATATTCAAATAAATACATATTATTCATATTTGCATATATTGTCTATAGATCTGATAATGTCCACCTATAGGATTTATTGGAAAAGAACTAAGGACATTTGAAGAAGGGATTTGAAAAATTTGGAATTTATCTTAAATTTATATCATGTATGGTTGAGAATGGAGTACCTCATTTTAGGTTTCAAGTTGACAAATATAAGTGAAAACCATGTTCAAGGAGATGACTATAGGTTCAAGCCCCTTTATCTAAATTGAGAAAATAGATATCTTAGAGTGTTTTGGGAATAACATATTACATGGATACATGAACTTTTGTGGAATCTTAATGGATTTTTTTTGTAACCATTATCATGGATAATCACCTTGTAAAGTTTTAATGGTAGAGATATAATGGAATTTATTTTTTTGGGGTCCTAAAATTGCCTACAAAACACTAAAATCCTTCAATATTATCTATATAATTTTGAGTTTGAGCAACCTTTGTTTGCAAGCTAATAATATAGACCACATATTCACACTTTAATGGTTCAAATTGGTTGTAATTAATCCTTTATGATTTTATGATCACCTAAGAGGTTATGATATTGTGTTTAGACCCCTATACACACCTTCAATCCATACAAATGGCCTGAAAAGATGCACCCACAACCAATATAGGTTTCAAGTTTGAAAGGTTGCTCCTTCTTACATGTATGAGTGTTAGTAATTTTTAGTAATTTTAAAATTTATAATAGGTTTCTTTAAAAATTTAAAGTGTCTTAATAATCAACCATTATTATTTTCCAATATTCATAAATACCTGTAAACCATCCACATACATCCTACCTACAGGTACCTATGGAGTTCTTAAGATGAACTTGGAAGATTATGAGTCTATAGACATGAGTACCTTCCTTGAAATTTAAAATTTTGATTAAATTATTTAAAATGGATATCAAAAATATCATAATGCAATTTAAAAGAAGATTCTCCACCTACAGGTCTTGAAACTCCCATACAGTCAGTTTGGGATGAATGAGTAAGGCAGTGAGATGAAACTTGGCACCTAAGGTTGTACTACATAGCCCTAAGAAAAATAGTGACTCCAAAATTTATATATAATTATATAGAACTTAAAATAGTGTATTTTCACATTGTGGTTAGAGTCTAATTAGGTAATATACATCTACAGTTGTGATGTTTTGAGGCTAATACAGTCAAGGTTTGTGCATAAAGTCCTAAAGTTTCAATGGTGGGAAGAGACATGTAAAAATTATTAGGTGGTAAGAATACCTGAGGTACATAAATATTTAGTTTTATATCATCTAAATTCTCTTATAAATTGAAAATAAGTAGAGAATATACTATGCAACACAATCAAGCAGTCTACTTTCCAACACCCCTACACAGTCTGCATTCACACAAGGTTTATCTTGAAGCTTGAAGGAATGGGGGGTATTTTTGACCTGATAAAAAGCCCATTTTTGGTACATATGGTCTCCATAATTTTTATAACCATCTAAAATACTCATTTTTGTTTGGTAAAATAGGGGAGTGCCCTCTATTTTGTCTTAGATAGATGTGTAGACTAACAGGTTTTGAAGAAAGTGAGTGATAAGATGATCCAAGAGTTGAGTGAACCCTTAAAGGAATTTTTTGAAGCTAAAAAACACCTAGATAAATCATTAAAACTTTTCACAAATAGGAATAACCCAATGGGATGATATGGACCATCAGGTTAACAAGTAAGTGTACTAGGCAGGTTTTGGCCTAGTGCCCAAATGAAGGGTCACTCATATTTTTGGCCTTAATTATCCTTTATAATTTTTTTATAAATGTTTATGAGGACATAATAGATATTTTAAATCTATTAGGATATAAATAAAACATTATTAAATCCATTTTGAGCTTCAAGGACACTTAGGCCTATTTGACATGGTTAGGTCTAGTTTTCAAATGCAAGATTAAATTCAATTCTAGCCTTAGATATGCATTTAAACCTATTGGATCATGTTTTTGGGGTTAATAAATAGGTAATAAATATTTTTTAGGGTAGATATGTTGTAAATAATCCATTTTGAGCTCAAACATCTAGGAATTGTAAAAACAAGCTCAATAACCTAGTTTTAGATGCTCATATCTTTCATGAGGCCTTCCATGGATGCCCAAGGAGTTTAGAGGTGTTATTATGGTCCTTGAAAATCATAATTGTGTAATTTTTTTACAATTTTGATGTTAGATCTTTATGAACAAAGCTTAAGAGTCAAAATAGGCCTAAAACCCTTACAAACCCTCGTCAAGACTAGATTAGAGAAATGAAGCTAGAGATGCATTCTAATGGAATATTTTTCTCATTAAATTTATTTTACCTTGAATAATACTTAGGCTCACTCCCATAATTTTTAGTTGTACATACTTGTATGGATAGGGTAAAAAATAGGCATTTCTTAACAATTTTGTGCATTGTGTAGGCTACATGAGCATTCTTAAGATGAAATCAAGTTTAGAGGGAATCTTATGACTTATAATAACTCCCTATATTCATTTAATTCCAATAAAAAATTAATTAGTGTCCAAAAAAATAGCTCTCATCTTAGCCAATCAAAACTAGCACAATGAACAAGATAGTGAAAAGGGTGGAAAGCTTCAAGTGGGTTGATTTTAAGATGTGTCTAATAATTATAAGGATATGGAGGTACTTTACACTTTCATACATTCCATCCCATATATTTTCGTGGGAAAATGAAACTAAATTTGAGGCCAAGTGTGGAGGGTGCATGGAAGAGGGGTTTTCTTAACAACAGATGATGATATCTCATTTTAGGATGATTCTAGATGACCAAGATTGGAACTAATGCATGGAATGGCATGGATGTAACCCTTTACCTTCACTATAATCATCATTCATATCCTTAATTAGTTATGTGACATTAAAATAGGGCTAACCATGAAGGTAGTTTTCCTGAGCTAGAATAAGGAATTTCATGCCACTTTGCAAGAGTTTGATGACTTGGATGGACATTTATGTTTTCTAACCTTTCATGTTTCATACCACATCCTCTTCCCATGCATAATTAACTAATTTTATCATCTTAACAAGTGTCCTTCTGACACTTGGACTTCTCTCTTCTTCTTTCTCTCTCAAGTTTTGTAAGAAGTAGCCAATTTGGCCATTATAACTTATGCTCCACCTGAGTATGGGAAAGGCCTAATAATTTGCATACCTTTTTCTCAATAATAAAACTTATTTTAACCTCTTCGTGATTTTTCATAATTGTATTTTACTTTGATGATGAATCTTGCTTAGCGAAGACTATAAATTCCTTAGGATGTTGTCTCATTCTTTCACCCTCTTTACCATTGAAAAGCTTCTTCTTATAGGGCATGTGAAGTGTTCTATTAAATTTCAAGGATTGAGTGAGTTAGTATTTTCATTAGTTCCATTTAAGGCATCTTGTCTAGTCCTCCTAGCTTTACACATTCATCCATAGCCTCATAATGTAACATTGATGTGAAAAGATGTAGATTAGAGAAATGTATGTTTAATTTGTCCCTTAATTTCATGTGTAACATGCTACTGGTTGGAAGTCATCATCTAATTTAGTGTATCACCACCCTTAAGATAGATTTCTTTCAATTTTCTCTCCCTTTTCACACCCCGAATTTTAGGTATAATTACAATCTAAAGTGGTACATCAAGAGAGTTGGCCCTACCTAGAGATTCACCTCATCTTTAGGCTATCCACAAGCCTAGAGGTGTTTCCATTGTCCCACTTGGATGAAGATAGATTAAACATTTCCTCAAAGGGTAAAAATCCAAGTGAAAACACTGCCTATTTTGACAATGGAAAGGGATAGAAGGGAATCATGAAATGAAACCTATGATACTAGAGGTGATGCACCAATATGTTATGTCCACTCTATTTGACCTTTCAACAACACTAATGAATAAGACAAGCACTAGTAATTGAACCACTCTCCCCAAAGGCTTCTAAGCATCAATGTTTCACATATAGGCTATCTTAGATGATAATAACTTGAGGTTTATGAATAGAATGTCTGATTCAAGACACTTACTAATCAAATTCCACTCCAAACTCAACTGCTAACACCTTCACATGCTAGGTGACCTACATAGAATAAAGTACTAGTATCTAGGTGAGGCAAGGACATGTAAAGGTAGAGAAACCCACCACTTATTCAAATAAAAAAAACATGAAACATACTAAACTAGTATAGAGAAGCTAAAACAATCCTTAAATTAATTCAAGAGGTTACAATGTATAAATTTTGGCTGAATTTATTCATATCTAGTAGAGGGATAGATATAATGGCATTTGAGTCTCAATTTATAGACAAGAGAATATAAGAGTGTATACACATAATATTTTCAAATTTTTATCAATTAATGACACTTTGTATCTTATAAGAACCCATAAAATCTTAATCTCTCTAGGTGTATGCCTTAAGGGATGCATTAAGAAAGGGGTGGGTAGACCATTGGTGCTTCATAAGATTATTGTCCCTATTGCCACTTGCCATCTACACACTCATCTCCTAAAACCATTTACCCTAAGCTTATTCTTCTCAATCTTACCCATGCCAGTCATTTGTCATGATTTATCCTCTTTACTCTTGCCTTGACCCCCTTTTTTGAGTTGACTATACTAAGTTGACTAGGTCAACCCTGTATAGTTTTTAACCTATGATTACTATATAGGGTTGACTAGGTCGACCCTATAATGTTTAGGGGTATTTTTAATTATGAAATCTATTATCCCTTCAACTAACCTAGCTTAGGACCTAGTGAATTATCTCCCAAAAACATATAGGGTTGACTAGGTCGACCTTATATAATCGACATATTAAGAAGGATTTAGGGTAAGATCTACCTATATATACAAGTTATTTTCCAACCATTTGTAAGAAGAGAATATAATAATAATAAGTGTGAATAAACATCTACTTATTGACCATTTGACTTAAAGAGTGAAGATTAGGGTTCCATACTTTCTTTGAAGATACGTGTCTTATCTTATGGAGAAGTATTTTGGATGTATAGATAGGTTATGTAGCCTATAGTTGATTTGTCTTTGTTATCCTTATATACCACAACAATCTATTATGAATCACCTTTGCTAAGGGAGAGGTTGAGGCCCAGTAGGTTCATCTTCAAGGTAAGTATTCCTATCTTTATTTCTCCTTTGTAAGAGTAGATAGATAATGGAGTTGTGCTTCTCTCTCATATATTAGGATTTTGTATACATTGATGTGAGTATATGTTTTCTATGCATGTTTAGTTTAGTTTGTTTTATTTCTAACCCCCACTTTGTGTCACAATATTTGGTGTGCACTAGATTAGATTTACTTCTTTTTTTATTATAATATAGTGAATATTAAACCTAAGACTCTTTTAGGGTTATTACATGATTGTGTTAGACTGTAGGCTTTGGAACCCTTTCTAACATGGTGTATTGTGACAAGTGATTCCCTAATCAGGTCTAGTGGATCCCCATATTGGTCATGCCCCCATGTAACAAATTTATTCCCAATTGGAAGTGTAGGTATGCTCTATCTTCTTTAACCAAGGATTGATGTATAGACATGATGAATTTCTAATTGTATACATTCTAGTGAACTCAATGTGAACCAACCCTTACATGTTTTTTTACCTTATTTCTTTCTTTATTTCATCATTATTTTTATCATATATTTACCAGATTGGATTGACTCTATCAACCCATTATTTAATTTTTATGCATAGGATTTTAGGTACAGACTACTAGATCGACCTTGTCAATCTAGTACAAGTATTTAGCTTTCTAGACTTCTAGTCTAGACTATTAAGTTGACTCAATCAACCCTATACTTTTTTAAACATAATGTTTAGCATACTAAGTTGACCCAGTTGACCCTATACATTTCAAGCACTCAATAGTAACTTTTTATAAAGTTTGATTGACCTAGTCAACCTAGTTTGCATAATTTGCAATCATATATCATGGTTCTTGAATAACATTCTTCATTATTTGCATTTTTATCCACCAAGGTTCCTTTCTATCTCTTTATCTATTTATTTTCAATATTTCCTTTTAGACTTTGTAGTCTTTAAAACTACCCTTTCATAATCAACTAGATCAACCTTGTCAACCCAGTTCTATCTTTTATGTATTATCTGAATAACTAGGTCAACTCTATCAACCTTGTTCATTTCCAGATCTTGCTTCTATAATATAGGTTTAACCCTATCAACCATGTTCTACATTTTTTGACCATATCAATATTTTACCTTATTTCAAAGTTATAATTAACCTTATATGCTATTAATTAGTTCACACTTTATTTTCGTATTGCTTGTATGCTTAGAATATATCACATAGCTTAATTAGGTGGTTATCAATTAATTTTTTAGTTTCACTATTTTCTATTTTATGTACACATGACCAAATCACAAAATATAAAATAACATTTTAACATTTATCTATCCAAGGCCAACCTACTTGGATTTCATCACCAAGGGGGAAGCTAACTTGATACTCTAGTCAAGTATAAAACATGGTTAATGGTATATTCTAGCTAAGTATCCAACACCCTTATCACTATGGTGTGTGAAGTGATGGGGTAGGCCCCAATACCAAGCTTGTATCACTTCCACTATAGTCTATTTTAGATTAAACTTCCAAAAGCCATCCCTAGATTGTCATTCTAGTTGCTTGCTTACAACCAAATTCTTGTCACATTTAAAATAATATCTTGATAATTTAATAAGCATATAGGTTGACAAATTAGTTATCTATTTACTTTTTTAGTTGATTTGGTTCTCTTTGCTTTATTGTATTTTGTATTTTAAAAACTTGTATTAATCAGCATCGATGTAAGGTTTTATGTTATGTGCTTCAATTGGGTCAGCCAGCATTAATCCAATTGATTATTTTTTTCCTTTCTATTATTTCTTTTCTAAATTTCTTTTAAAAGTTATCTTATTTTAGTTCATAAATCTATCATAAATTTCCTAATCTTCACTCTCAGTTGTAATGGGTCAACCCAGTCAAATTTGTACCTTTTTATAGCCCCTATTCACTATATTGGATCGACCTAGTTGACCATATATAGTTTTAGACCCTATTTTCTCTTTTTTGGATCTATATTCACTATACTAGATCGACCTAGACAACCCTGTACTATCTATAGACCTTATTTTTATGCTAGGTCAACCCAATCAACCCTATACACTTTTTGTCATTTCTTGTTTCCTTGATTTTTCATCTCCCTTTCTTTCCCTTCATCATGGACATTCTACTTGATGACAATATTGAGTTGTAGTCAATAGATAAGATGAATTATACCAACCCTCATAGGGTCTTCCATAGATAGAGTAGAGCTCCTCTCTTGGATGTTAGTAATGTTTATATTTCCACTCACATAATGAAATATTAGACCCCTCCTAATAATTATTCATAATTTAATCATGTATTCTCATTAGAATACCAACCTAAATTATAGTATACCCCCAAAATGCTCTTCTTTATCTCTAAATTTACTCAACATCAAGGAAAATATCCTTCTACTATTTACAATCTTATGATTAGTGGTCAAGTTGAAGAGCCTCATTCTCCTACTCCTACATTCTCAACTATATTGGAGGGTACCACTTTCTTTGATTCTTATCTTATTCCTTTGATCATGACCCCTTCTCATACCATGACCTCTTCTTCTCTAACTTATTCCACCTTCATGCCTAGTATATCCACTAACAAGGCAAGTTCTATATCTATTGGGTCTCTCTTAAGATTCACTATCCTTAATCCTTCCACTAGTGCATCATTTTCTACCCAAGGTAATCATGATATTAGTGCTTCTTATTCTCAACCATTCACTATTCCATCTTTTGCTACACAAGCAAATTTTGTGACTAGTGCCTCGCATTCTCATAATTCCTCTCAAGCTCATATTAACACCAATAGTGGTACCCAAGCCAATAATACCACCTATAATACTTCTAAAAATGCTAATCAAAAACATCAACTATTGATACAAACACTCAATCAAATGAATACCGTTCAATATCATAACACAAATCAAATGATGAGAATGCAAAACCACCTTTTTCATCTTCAATGTAATCCTCAACCAATGGCTTGGGGCACACATAACAAGAATGTTCCCCCTCCTCCTATTTAATATTTTCAAGGAAATCTCATTCCTCAACCTCCTTTGGTTAACAAAAACATTAAGCATCTCCAAAATAAACCTCTCACTACTAAAAATTCTAACATTGATATAGGAGGTATCACATTTACAATTTATTATAATGGATCAATCGATCTCACCCTTCATCTTAAAAAATTTGGAAATCTTTATAAGAATTAGGTTAAACTAAACAGCTTTTGATACTACCAAACTTTTATCAAAAACTCTCATAAGCAATGCCTTGGATTGGTAAAACCAACTTAGAACTCATTCCATTACTAGTTTGGAGGATTTAGTGAATGCCTTAATTCAAGAATTCCAAACTAGTGATCTTCTTGAAAATACTTTGGCCCAGTTCATAAATTATAGACTTGAAAATGAAACTTCTCAAGCCTTTGTTAAAATGTGGAAAAAAATTTCAAACAAATGTGAACATAACATGGCTAATGATAATCCTTTCCATCTCTTTACCAATGCCCTTTTTCCAAAACTTCAATATCGAGTTTGTACTCTCTTTCCACATACCTTAGAAGAGGATATCAGCCAAGTTAAATGACAAGATTTCCTTATGCATCAATTCAAGCCACCCCAACCTTCTATGGGTCCTCATCTCATACGTAATAATAAAAATTTCAATGTTACCAATGATGGTGTTACATATTCTTATGACACCATTCACAATGTTCAAGTTATCATTCCTACCCCTTTGTTGGAACTAGCTCCCCCTTCTCAACAATATACCAATCCTCACTTATCTCACCAAACAACATTAATGTTCATAAACCTCTATCATTATCTTAATTTTTTAAGCATCTACCTAGGCCTCTTTCAAGAGATATTGACCCTACTCATCTTATGAAATCCTAGTATGATCCTAACAAGTTTTGTTGGTTTCATGCTAGTTGGGGTCATTCTCATGAGGCCTATAGATAAATTTGTAATTTAGATATGTAATTTATTCTTGGTCATAATTTTTATCATGATTATATAATTTTAAAGATCAACAAGATTATGAAATTTCTTTTAAGGATTTTAAATCACATGACAAAAATCAAGCCTTGAACCAAGCTAATGTTGATTTGTCTATCTACAAAGACCCTCTTCCTAATCATCAACCTATCCAAGATAATCAATACAAAGCCACCATGTCCACTAATAATTTATAAAGTCATGTTTAACCCACTTCCAAATATAATGTGGTTAACATGAATAATATGCAAAGGGTGGTTGCTGTTATAGATTCTCAACCTATCTACACTCCATCTAGAACATATTGTGTTATCCAAGATTCTTCTCCAACTCTTTTAAATGAGTTAGGTCAAGATGACCTTATTACTTTTGAAAATTCAATTTTTGATTATCCCTTGGATAACACTTCCTTTTATATTCCTACCACTCTTCCATCATCTTCTAACACTAATGATAATCCAATTTCTACTAACACTTATTCTACCAATTCTTCAAATCAACTTAAACTAGCTACTTCATCATCACAACATAATTTACAACCTTGTTATAAACCTTCTTCTTCTTACTAACATAAACTCCAATATACTTTGACTCCTCCTTATGATGACCTCATTAATCATTATGCACCTATATCTAACAATATTCTTATGGGTTATGATGAGTGGGATCCCATTGTAGAACTCACTAATTTCCCTTCCCAAAGTCTATTCCTTGAGATTATGAGGAATTTTCCACATCATAGAAACAATCTTATGCAACTATTATTTGAGGTGAATGTCCCTTGTCCTCCCATAGAAGGACAAGAGGTAGTCTTATCTTGATCTAAGGATAGTATATTATAACAATGTGAAGAGATGTATATCAGTGTTGATGAAACTATAAACACTTCTCTTTACTTAAAATTTATTCTAGCTTCCATGATTCTCAATGAGATTCTACTTCATGTAGATGATCCTCCCTTATTCATTAGTGTTTAAATAAGTGATATCCAAGTTAAGTGTGCATTGATTGATGAGGTTTCTAGCACCTACATTACCTCTCTCAACTTCATTAAGACCCTCAGATACTTACAATACAATCTCAAGTCTACACGTAGTACCTATCAAGGATATGATAGAAGATAAATGCCTCCTCTAGGTTGTATGTGGCTTCCCATTATTGTACCACCTATCACCGTTCATGTGAAGGTGATGATATTTAACTTTCCCCTTTCATATAACATCCTTCTTAGTAGGTCGTCGACTCATCATATGAGAGATGTTGCTTCTTCTACCCATCAATGCATTAAATTACCTCATAATGGATCCATTTACAAGATTTAGGGTGACACTATACCTTATAATTTTGAACAATTCCAAGACTGTGGTGTCTTTAAGATTCCTACTCTTGAACCTTTATCTAGCATTCCATTCCATGAGTCTCAACATCTTAGTTTTCCCATTAATTCAAACTAAGGTTATAATAGGCATCCCAAACTCATTGGGAACATTTCTCCTAACCTCTTATATATCTATTATGACGATCTTGATAAGATGAGCCTAAAGATTAAAACTTTCAATCTCTCACCTTACCTCATCTCGAAGCTTCCTACTTTGTAACCTCATTCTCGTAAGCTTCTTCGTAATGATATTCTCATAGTCTTAACCAAAACATGACATTATATTCACCATACTTTCTCAGATGACAAGGTTATCCCTACCTATGTCATTGATCTTCATACCTTGGATTATGATGATGGTTATTACTTAGATTATCTATTATTATGTGATATTCTACAAGCCCATAATGCCAAGATTATCCATTATCATTCTTAATTACTTTAGTATTTTCATGTGTCTTCCCATCTTCCTTCATTTACAATTCCTAATTTTATTATTTTTCCTCTTTATCATAAGGTATATATGATGCCAATACATTCAATTTCTAAGGATCCTCATAGGAGTATGCTCATGGATCATGTTATTATTAGGCCTTACTATTTTTTTAGGTTTCCTTGATCACCATATTTGGATTACTCCTATGATTAGTGTGACCCTCCTTATACTTTTTGTAGATCCTACTACTCCCTTAGTAGAGCCATTATCGAAGCTCATTCTTATTCCCACTATAGTTTCACTTGTTCTGACTCCTATTATTGTTGAGCCTACCCCTATTTCTCATCCCATTACTCCTTTTGTTGAGCCTAGTTCCATTCCTCCTCCATCACCATCTTCCCTTGGTGATGGTTTTCTTCCTTTGCCTAAGATGACTCCATTGCCCAAAAAATGGGTTGATGATTCCTCTCTGCCTTCTTCCACTCATGTTATACCTCTTTCTATGAGTACTTCTCCTAAGACCACTCATAAGTTTATATGTTGCTTTCATGGGATAGATAACCAATCTTTTACCTATTTTCATAAATTGTGATAATATATTGATACGTTGCATACATCATCTCCTTCATCAGAAAAAACCATGCCTCCCCCTAGAAGTTCTACCTAGATATATACCTAATTATGGTGAGTTATATTATTTGTGGCACCAATGTGGTACCCATCACACTGATCATTATTGCATCTTTCAACAATACCTTAAAAATCACCTTATAGTTATTATTGGACCTTCTTCTATTCCTCTCATAGGTCATTCCCATAATAAGGCTTGTCCTTCTTCTCCCATGGCTCCACCTCTAGTGGTTCCATCCCCTTCTATGGTCCCTTCATCACCTTCTATGCCTCCACCTACAATTCCTTCACCTATGGACCTTTCCTCACCCATGGATCCTTTTCCACTAGTGATTCCTATATATCCTATAGAGCCTAATCCTATGCATTTGTTTGAGCATCCCTTGCTTGATTTTCCTTGAAACAATCTATTGAGTATTCCTACTTTTTCAGTTGAAGAGATTAGAAGAGAGTATTTTTCTAGTTTTCATTGAATATTGATGAGACATTAGCAATAGTTCATATCCATATTCATAGAGATTTATTTGATGTCTTGGATAATGCGTGTGGGTAGATTTGTTAATATTTATGAGCACATGTATGGTGCTTTTACATTTACATTTTGATTGGACATGTGCTCCAATTTCATTCTTATCTATCTGTTATATCATTTAATGTTATTTCAAATTCATATCTTTCTTGTATAATAATTATTTACCTTTTATACTATATCTTGATTATATTTTCATTTATCTTTACACATGATTGACTTTATTTATCATTGCATTCTCTTTCTTTTTTGATTTTTTATAAAAAAACTCTTCTTGTGCCTTCATGATTGTTTTCTTCGTTGTCTCTATTTTTCCATGAAAGATTATCATTGTGCCTTAGTTATATAAACCTTGTTCCCTTTTATCCTTTTACCATGTGATTAGTTAGAAAACAATGCATCTCATTATACTTTCCTTTCATCGATCCAATTTGGATCTCCTTTTTCCCCTCTTCCTTTTTTTCAAACTAAGCATATACACAGTTGAGACTTGAGATCACATGTTAGTTCATTGTTAAGCCTAAGTGTCCTAGTCAATCTTTGTCCTTGGTTACTTAGTATCCTTTAGCCTTAGCATAAATCTAATTCATGTGTATCACTACATATCTCATGTTTGGTAATTCCAAATCTGTATGGAGGAAGAATCATAAAAAAATCATAAAAATTTAAAATCCAAATCATTTTATAAAAGCCAATGATATAAAATGCAAAAATATTCTTAAAAATTAAATCATACTAAAAAATATGATTCAAAGCACATCTCCTTATTCTAGTTGAATCTCAAACTCCATAGTTGGCCTTATAGTACAATCGAGGTCATTTAGGGTGTGGTAGGATAGTATATTAGAAGAGGAGAATAAACAAATAATTTAGTGCTACCTACTTTTTCACATAAGTACCCAATATTTGTAGTAGACTGATGGCTTTGTAAGGGGTCTTGAAGATTGAGGAACATGTCATGGGAAGGTAGGTCCATTTTCATTTTATTATACCAATCTACCTTCATGAGTTGAACTTAATATCATGCTTATTTTCCTACAAAGCTTTATGTCTATAGTGAAAAGGTTTCCTTTGTACATTGATGGTCACTAGTCACTTGGTGTCTTCTCATATCCTTAGTATGCCTCTTGTCTCCTAAGGTATTCTCATAAGATGCCTAAGTCTTGATTTTTACACTCCCTTTTTTATTCCCTATATTCCTCGTATTTCCTACTGAGGAATATTATTTTGTCTATTGAGCACTCCCCTTGGGATTTCATTTGTGAGTTATTTTGTAAGACCATGGATATGACTAGACCATCCTCATAAATTATCACCTTTTTCCTTCCTATTACCCACATCCTTTATTACTTGATTTTCCAAATTTTGACACCCTAGTGGTGTTATCTTTATGAGTTGTAATGTAAGACCATGGATAGGGCCCAACATTCCTCACAAAATTTTCAAATGGTACAAGTCACAAACAAAATTACATGTGTCAAATATTAGATAAGATGTGATTGATTATGAAGTTACACATCAAAGGCATGCTTCCCATCTTAATTTAACATCTTTATGCTTAATTCATTTCTATTTCACTTTTATCTTCTTATTTTTTGAGTGCATGTATGAATACAACCATTTCTTGATTTTTTTCATAATTCCCAGCTTGAATTAGTGTGATAAATTTAAGACCAATATTTTACCAATTTTATTTTTCTCTTATACTTTCCAATGTGATTTAGTATAGTTTATTGACTTAATTCACTTTTTTATACTATTTGTGCCATTTTATATACCTTCCATTTTATTACATTATTTTCATACTTCCCAACATGATTTAGTATGATTTTACTTGTTTTAATTTGGTATAAAAATCTTTCACTTTGGTTTAAAAGTAAATTCATTTTTACCATCTTGTTTTACCATCTCTTGGTTATTTAAACTTAGTCATTTTCTTGTTATTACACATTTCCCAACTTGAAATAGTGTGTAGTAAATTTTTGATTGATTATATTTTACCAAGTCATGCATATGCTCTATATAAGGCTAGAAAAGAAATCACATCTCATATATTTCTTATAACATATACAACAATAGATAAATACATGTGATGGAAAGATATATATCCAAGGCATCAACAACCACAACCATAATGATGATAATATATGAAATCAACATCAATATGCAAAAATGATACATCATATATACATCTCATGGGTTTTGATACAACAATAAAACCATATATACAATGCTCTAGCTCTATGCTTGGGCTCCATCCTGTCTATCTCATGGCCTATCCATGATACCTATTGAGGCCTTGGTTTGACTCCTATAAATAGTATATTGTGAGGAGTCCATCCAAGATCTCAATCCCTCTACCTATCCCTATAAGTGTGATACCTGTAGTTGTCCCTATGCTAACTAGGTATGGGTCACTATATGTGCCTATGTCATTTGTGTCACTATATCTAAATGCACAACTCTCTCCTCTCTCATTGCTTACCATTCTTATATCTTGCTTTCACCCATCTCTATTGGTGGTTGCATCCTCTCTCTCTATGCTTGTATCTACCTTATTTCCTCTCTAACTAATCTAAACTAGCTCACCTAAGTTGGGGCAGATGGTACACTGGGGTCTTCTAATGTAGTAGGGTCATACAAATGTATAATCTCATCAAAGCATCATGGAGTGTTCCCCTCATAATATACCCCCATCTCTCCTCCGCATCCTCAACTACACTTGAAAAATCACACCCAAATAGATATTGGATCACAATTATATCTCATAATATCTATTTATCTCTAGTCTTTATTTCAAAATAAAAACATAAGTAACAATATAATCATCTTTATTACATGTCTATGTCTCAGCCACTATGGTCCTGCCATTTACATGATAACCTAGCACAATCTCTCCATCTACATGGCCTCCTAGCACCTCCTCTATAGGTCACCTCCTTAGCTCAAATTTGGTTATATGGCTCACATCTACCTCATGTTGCACCTAAGCAACCTCTCTATAATCTAACTCTCCTTTGGCTCACCTAATAGGTCATCAATGATGGTGATAGTCTACACTCTCTCCTACCCCTCCTACATCTATAGACACTATGTCATCAATGGTCATATCTCATCTCATTATGGAGCTAGTGGTGGTATCTTTAGTGTCACTACCTCCACACCCATCTCCTCATGTTCTACTCCCTGTCATGCTCACCTAGTCCATAATCACTCATGGTCTTAATGTTAGCCTCACCACTAATGACCCTAGTCCCTTCCTCCCCATAGCTCTCTCACATGTTGAGTTCACTGCTCAAGCATCAATATTGGTAACATTAGATTAGGTAAGCCCATCTATCCTAGTACTTTTACCATTAGATGTGGATCTCTCCACCAAGTATAGTATCCAATCACCTCTATCCTCTTTATAGTTGGTGCAACTATGTACCATCTCATCCATGTAGTCATTGTGTGCCCATATGGCTTCTACACTATGTCTTCACATATCACCAAATGTAGTGTTAGCATATGGGGCATGGCCCATGCTATTAGGTCCTCTCTCTATCTCTACACTCATGATAACCTATCATCAACCACATGGGGTAACCCAACCAGCTAATACATGGTAAAACTCTCATAGATCCAAGCCATCAATAATATGATCAATCTTATTGACTTCTACCCTATGACTAGCACCTCATACAAATCATGTATGAGCTAGACCTAGATGATAGAGCTGAGATCATATAGTATGCCATCCTCTAGGATCATCATGCTCAAGGCTACCATGAATAGTGGTACCTTGCCATCCAATTTTGTGATAAAGCACTTATTATGTCACAAGTCTTATCACAACCTTCCAGATATCAAAAATCTATGATACATATACATCAAACATACTAACTCTCTTACCTATTAATATTACATCCAAGCCTATAGCCTACATAGCTAAGGCTCTCCTCTCTTCTAGACTATCTAGTATTTTTGTAGTCATCGATTCTCCTACTACTGATAGCCCTACAATGGCATGCACATCCTCTAGAGTGATATCTACCTCTACCACATCCCCATCAACCTCCCATTTAAAGGTGTTAGTCAATCATTTATAGCATCTAAGGAACGTGACTAATAGATCCACTCTCAAGGGAATTCTACACATGTCATCTATCCCTCCTAGGCATACAACTACTAGCCTAGCACTATCTCCTATGGTCAGACTCTCTAGTAGACCTGGTAGCTAAGACATGTCTACCAATCTCCAAAATTTAGGTCATCCCTATAACCAAGAAATAATAAAAGATGTATTATATCCTCCATGTCATGTATAGTTAAAATACATTCTTTTTAAAATTTTAATCAAAACAAGCCTAAACTACTTTAATTAAATCATTTTTACCTATTTTTAGCCTATTCAATTATATTTTCCCTTACTTGGTCATTTTAGGCCATTCTAGCCTTCTTTCAGCCTTTTACACACATTTTTGTACTATTCTGGTTCTTTGGTGAACCTAGTTTGACCAAAATTTTGCCTATTTTTATCTTGGTTGACTTAAAAATCTAATTTAATGTTCTTATTTTCCCTTCCCTAGTATCTCATTATCATTCTACACTTTTCAAATCAGTCGGCAAAATTGTACTAGGTTGGTAGTCTACAAAATGTATAGGGTTGACACACACCTAATGGGTTGGTAGTGAAAATTTTGCCTATTTTTAGCCTACTAGGTCGACTAGGTCAACCCAATTATTTTTGACTACTGACCCCTTGAATTTTCCTTAAAAAGTGTCTTCTAGTAATTTTCTCCCTAATTCCTTTAAACCTATTTTCCTAATTGGTTTTTCCTACATATAAAATCTAATTTCACTTCATTTTGACATCTAAACATGCTAAAATTTACATTTTTCTAAAAATACACTTAATTCAACAAAATATTCAAAAAATAGCTTAATATTCATAGTTTCATACATGTAGTGCACCCACTACCACTCCTAGAGCCCCTCTTCATCTAGCCTATCATCTCCTCACCATCCTAGCTCATTTGGTCTCCATATCTCTTTTTTTCTCTCCTTCACAAGTCAAAATAACCAAATGACTTCTTTTTCCCCTATTTAAAAACACTTTTCAAAATTTAAATTCTTCAATTATTTTTAGGTACATTCCTTATTTTGACTATATATTTTTTTTTCTATTCATCCTTTTTTAAAATCATAAGATATGTTTGATTCATGATGACATAGAGAATATTTTCCACTATCATATTCCTATATTCAAAAAATAATAATTTTTGGTTATTTTTTGCACTAACTTCTACAAGTTTTCCTAGTGTTATTCACATTGGATGCCTTCACTTTCTCTTGTAGTCTAGTTATTTATCTACAACACTAAAGTAAGTAAAGGTATGTGTTTTTCAATTATGTCCTTTCTTTTATCTTATTTTCTACTTATTTCAGTTTACTTAGCATAAGTATTTTGTGTTATCATGATTTTCTAAAGAACCATACTATGTTGTACTTATGTGACACATGATGAGCTTCAATTGGGGCACATGTATACACATAATATTTTCAAACTTTTATCAATTACTAACACTTTGTATCTTTTAAGAACCCATCAAATCTTGATCTCTTTGAGTGCATGCCTTAAGAGGTGTACCAAGAAAGGGGTGGGTAGACCATTGGTGCTTCATAATATTTTAATCCCTTTTTCCACTTGCCATCTACACACTCATCTTTTAAAACCATTTACCCTAATCTTATTCTTCTCAGTGTTAACCATGCTAGTCATTTATCATGATTTATCCTCTTTGCTCTTGTCTTGGCCACCTTTCACCAATTGACTATACTAGATCGATTGGGTGAACCTTATACATTTTTAAGCCTTTGATCAGTATATAAGGTTGACTAGGTTAAACTTGTACTATTTAAGGGTATTTTTCATTAAGAGCTTTGTTAACCCTTTAGCCAACTTAGCTTAGGACCTAGTGAATTATCTCTCAAAAACATACAAGGTTAACTGGGTCAACCCTATATAGCCAACATATTTGGAATGATTTAAGGCAAGATCCACCTATATATATACAAGTTCATTTCCAACCATTTTAAGAGTATAAGTGAATAAGAATAAGTGTGAATGAATATCTACTTATTGATCATTCTACTTGAGGAATAAAGCTTAGGGTTTCATACTTTCTTTGGAGATATAGATCTTATCTTGTGGAGAAGTCTTTCAAATACATAGATAATTTGTGTATCATATATATTATTTATCTTTGTTATCCTTACATACCATAATAATCTCTTGTGAAACACCTTGGCCAAGGAAGATATTGAGGCTCGACACGTTTGTCTTCAAGGTAAGTATTCCTAATTTTATTTCTCCTTTATAAGAGTAGATAGATAATGTAGTTGTGATTCTCTCCCATGTATTAGGATTCCATATACGTTGATATGAGTATATTTATTATATGTATGTTTAGTTTAGTTTGTTTTGTTTCTACCCCCCACTTTGTGCCACAAGCTTTGGTGTGTACTAGATTAGATTTACTTTCTTATTTATTAAAATAGAGTGAACATTAAACCTAAGACTCTTTTAGGGTTATTGTGTGATTATGTTAGACTATAGGATTTAGAATTATTCTTAGCATAGTGTATTGTGACAAGTAATCCCTTAATTAGGTCTAACATATCCCCATATTTGTTATTCCCCCAATTAACAAATGTATTTCCTATCGGAAGTGTAGGTATGCTCTATCTTCTTCGAGCCAAGATTGATTTATAGATATGATACATTTCTAATTACATAGAGAGAGGACGAAAATTTGGTGTGGAATTGTTTAGGATAGATCATGATGAGCTTCATTTACTCAATAATTAGTTACAACATGTATAAGGATTAGTAACAGCTTGTTCAACTCTCCCATGTAATGCATTGACTTCATAATAGCCTTCAATGATAGTATGGTGTATGAAATGGCCTAGTGGAGGCTCCTTCAATTTTGGTTTACTTCATACACATCATGACCACACTAAATTGGTAAAAAATCTCTCTGTAATATAGTTATAAAGGAAAAATTGTGGTCCATCTTTGCCTCCTTGAAGCATTAAGTAGCCTACCTCTCTCTCACATGTCATTAAGGCTTGGAAATTTGCCTCATCCTCATTTATGGATGTGAAATGTACTTACTCATATCCATGAGGAAATTAAAAGGTTTTTTATTACCTAAAATTACTCCTTTGGTATACCTTTATGCTAATGTCATCTTTTCTTATTGATCAAATAGGCCTTCTAAGTAACTAAGTCTAGTCACTTGGTGTTAGTTGCTTGGATGGCCATGAGATTTCCATAAAACCTTAATAATAGGTAAATGAGTGTATTTAAGGTATGAACAAGCATATTAAACCATGATTCATGTATTTTAAATAGTTTATTCCTATAAAACTTATTCATTTATGTGACTAGGTCACCTCTCACTAGCACTTCTAGACTGGCTCTTTAGCCCATACCTGCAGAAGCATTTTCAGGAGGATTTGAGAGAGGTTTGTAATCTAAGAGGGTGTAATATGTTGAGAAGTGTTTTAATTGATGTTAAGGTTAGTGTCATTAATATGAAAATAAATTAATATAGTAACAAATAATTTTAAGGAAACTAATGTCTCTTTTATTAGTTGATTTCAAGGTTCAAGTCAGCCTAAAGTTATCAGTGTTGTCACACAGAGGTATGATGGTCAAGTAAGAATTACAACCTTATTATGAGGCTCTAGATCTGAATGAGTTCATGAGAGAATGTTTTTTATAAATATATTAATGAATTAGTGTGAGAGTGTTATCTAAAGAGTGTTCTTGTTTGATATCATTGAAATAAACATGTTTTGTACTAGTTCTTGAGTACAAGGTGCTTGAGAAGTCTAGTCATGGCATGTAAAGTCCTTGTGAATATGTATGAGCTTGTTGGCTTGGTGAGATAATTGCACATAGTTATGAATTAATGTATGAGTTTAATTGAGCATGCATGTAAATTTTTTGTGAAAATGTATGAGCTTGGTGGCTTGGTGAGATAAGCGCACATAGGTATGAATGAATGTATGAGGTTAATTGAGCATGCATGTAAAGTCCTTATGAAAATGTATGAGCTTGGTGGCTTGGTGAGATAAGTGCACATAGGTATGAATGAATATATGAGGTTAATTGATCATGCATGTGAGGTATTATATCACTTGTAATAGTCTTAGGGTGAGCCTATAGGGGTAAGACCTTTAGATCAAGTATGTAACTAGACCAATTCTAGATCATGCTTGGCCTAATGAGGTATCATGATCTATTGTCAAGGAATGTTAAGTATGTATGGTAGTGTTTACACATGATATAGGTATATTTAGTATGTAAGTGAGGTGGGGATCATATGGAAATAGGCATGACGTTTAGTTTTAAGGCCTAATATGGTTTATAGATCAAGGTCTAGAGAGTAAAGAGAGAGTGTGTGGACTAATGAGGGGCCATTATCATATTTCAAGGTGTCTAATCTCATATAAGAGTTTTCATATGTAAGGTATGTTTTTTCAAGTTTTTCCATGCATTTTGAGGTCATAGTTTGAAGGACAAGGCATGAAAAGTAGTTTTTATGTCTCTTGAGTGCTCAAAATGAAAGGTTCTCACTCTAAGAAGGATTTTCTTATGCTCATTAGCTTGTCAAACCTTTACATGGGAACCTAAGCTATTCATGGTATATTGTAAATTGTCTTAGATTCCAAGCATTTGTTTTTGGATTGAGGGGTTATGCTTTATGAATGATTGTTAAGAATGGAAATAAATTTAAACCCTTTTAGAACCGTAATAAGGACCTAGTGTTGAAGATTTTGATCAAAGGTTCCCATAATAAATTAGTATGATAAAGTAAGATATTTAAACCTATAGCATAATATCCTAAGTACCTCTAATTGGTATTGGTTAGAGAGGAGAGATAAAATGTTGAATTACAAACTTATTTATAAAGAAGTTGTTATAGAAGTCAAAAGTTACATTGGACATAGTAATAAAATGGATAAACAAAGAAGGTACAGACTCATGATTTTTGTCCATAAATGTTTTTTGACATGTTATAATCCTCAAGTTTGCTAAATTGGTCATCCAATTTAGTTAATCACTAACATACCTAATGGTGTAAATAGTGAAAAACCTAGGTAATAATGAGAAGATAATTAGAAATGTGTTATCATGATAGAATGATGAAACCAAGTGCATGGAGATGTTTTTTGGTATTGTTATATACTATTAATTAGTGGTATAAATATTTAAAGTTAGGAACAATGGTAAAAATGATGAAGCCAAAATGGCTTATCTGTCTCAGTGACGTCTATGTACAGTAAGGTCATAAGATTGGTCTGCAAGACTATTATTTTACATTTGACCATATTATTTATATATTTGAAAATTGTCTAATGATCTCATAGGATCATCTAATTTCATAATAATTATTTTAAATTTATCATATAGGTGTTGAAGTTCAATGTCACCATGAATGTGTTTTAAGGTAAACTGGAAGTTCTAGGTAAGCAAGTTGTACTGGTGAGTTTAAGGCTTTATGCCCTAAGTGAAAGTATCTAATATATATGGCATTATTTTTTGTGACTTTAAATTACTATTAATTCTTTTATAAATCTTGGAATTTAGTGTAATAGGTTGAAAATTTGAAGTCAAAATGGCTTATCTAGTTCATGCAAGACTATGTGACATACGGTTAGAAGATTAGTCTGTAAGACCAATGTTTGATATTAAATATTATGGGTTTTATGATTTAGGGTATTCTAATGATGTTATATAAGATTTTACATGTATTTATAATCATTGAAAGTGTCATTTTAGGTGTTGTATGTTAAATAGTTTTATGACTAGATCTTGATAGTCCTAGAATTTTTGACTAAGCATACTAAAGAGATGAGTTTAAGCCTTTTTTCCCTAAGTTGAAGCATTTCAAGCATATGGTGATGACCTGAGGTCATGTATACTCAATCTATGCACTTGTTTGATCATGTTTGAGTGGCTTAAGTGATTTTTAGCTTCATTATTGAAAGGCAAATTTTTGGTATACATAGGTCTAATAGGACTGAGTACTAATGAGAGGTTTCAAGAAGTGATTTGTTGTAAAATGTATTGTTGAGATTAAAAGACATTAGTGAGGGTCTATTTGATTATTATATGATATGTTCCTCCCTAGTGTTGTGTTTTAAAATGTTTCAAAGATGGCAAAATGTAATGTGTCTTAAAGCAGACCTAATGGAATTAGGTCTCCATGAGACCTAAAAGTGAAACGAAGTCTAATAGAGCTATGATAGAGAAAAAGTACTCAATATTCATTTTAATCATGTTTATGATATGTCCTAAGACCTATTCCATGGTTGAACTAATAGGTTAAGGGTGATTATCTGACTAAGTGGTATACAAATAAGGAATTATATATGTATATAAGGTAGTTTTAGGCATATTTGTGGAAGTAGAGATTATGCAAATAAAATGGCACATTGTTAAGTAAAATGAGGTATTGTAGACCATAATAAGAGTGTAGAAGATCAATCATGAATATATGATAGTGTATCTTGATATGAATATCAAGGTCATATTGTGATCATAGGAATCCAATAAGGTAAGTTAGTAACGTGTTTGTTCAAGTAAATAAAATTTAATAAAAACACACTAACACTTACAAAACTAAATCTTAGGGGTAAGCTTAATGAACAAAACCAAATGAAAATCACAACTAAAATTCAAAAGACACATAATAATTTACCTTCCTTAGGATATCCAAATACATTTTTGAGTGGCTTGCTCAGTTTATACTCAAAGAGTCTTTGGCAATGGAGTTTGTGTAGCTCCTTAAATTATTGGCACCATTGTAACTTATGTTGGCATGATGTGGTTTGGCTCAATATTTTATAATTATAACAATATTTATATAATTATCATGAAATAAAACTTGCAATATCCAAGCTTTGAAGTCATTGTGCATGATAAATTTACACTAAAATAGCTTAAAATTCAATAGCCAAGGCATTGTATTTATATAAAATGGATCTAACCCCAACCCAAGGCGAGATAATTTGGAGTTTAAACATGGAATTAGTTTAAACATAACCTAAGTTATTCAATATTAACCCTATTAGAGTTAATATTTGTCAATTAATCATGATTTATAATGAATAGACATGGGTCTCTAAAATAGATATTTTAGGATATTTTCAAAGAGCTTGACAACTCATAAAGGTCATGATGAATGGCTAGGATATTTACATTTTTGAATTTTCTTTTTTAGTTATTCACTAATTACACATCGATGATTCAACTAGGCATTTAATTTTATTTATCTTGTTAATTAATTTTGATTAGCCATTTATCTCTTTAAAGATTTGATATTTGTTTATGTACCCTACTTAATAGGTCCATAGGCCAAATTGACTATTGTGATGCCACAAGATGATTAGGGATGAATCCATGAGAGGTTATTATTTCATATGATAAGATGCCCCAATTAGGGATGCCTCAAAGTGATTTTGATCCTTGAAACATGATGCATAAGAAAATTTAGGATGTTCAGTAATTCTTAAGCTTAATTTTCAATGGTTAGTAGGAATCAATCTAAAGTCTGGTCAAAGTTTATTTATGTCTAGTTTTAGGTGTCTATAGTTTTCCACTATTTGTAATGGCATTATAAGCTATAATCACAATGATGTCTTCTCAAATAATGAAACAAGCTACAAAGAAGATAATGATTGAAGAAAAATCTCCAAACAATGTTTGGGAAGCCTATAATGATGCCCCATCGAGGGAGTGGCCAACACATATGATTGATGGATGGTCCCTCAAAAATAATCAAGAATAATAATGAAATTAACCAATGGGTGAGATCAATCTAATTGAGAAAATGATTGCATGCATTGATTTAAAAAGTACTAATTTGACCAAAGGCATTTATAATTAGTAGTAAAGGTTGAGCTACTGATTTTCCCATAGATAGTTATAATAAGTGGCATATGCATATACCCCAATTAGGGATATTAGTCCAAATAATGATTTTGACGTAGGTGGTTATAATCATTAAGATAACCTAGATGAAAAATTGATATTTGTTTGTGCCCTAGTAGGGTAGATTGGCAAGCATAACTCATGGATATAACTTATCATATATATTAAATATGAGTGGGTGTACATGTAGATGCAATGGTATAATGACTAAATAAGTCACAAATAACCAAGCATACAAGGATGTGTAACATGATGAATTATATTAATAGAAAAATAAAGAATTGATCAATGTGAATTATTCAATTATACATACCAATATAGAGATGTTTGTCCTTATTAGTATTGATATAAATAGAATGGTCAATGAGTTGATTTTATCAATAAGGATGGGATGATTTTCCAAGGTTACCAAGGAGAAACTTATGTAGCTCAATTTTTTGTAAGACTTCTTGAGCTAATTTTTGATATAGCATAACATGGTATGCCTCATGATATAACACCATGAGAAATTTGCCAACATATGCATAAATACTGACTCCTGATCTAATAAAAATTTGAAAAGAATGAACCAATGATAAAAACCATGATGATAATTTTAATGTATGAATATTTATGGACTCAATAATAATGGGCAGAGAATCACTCAATGAACACATATAGACTGAGTTGAGGACAATACTGAAAGCAAATAAATAAGAGAGCAAACAAACAAATGACTAATCAAACAAACACACAAAAGGCTTCAAAATAAATGAAATAGAAAGCATCTTAATGATGGATTTGCCATATTAAACTGGATCAAGGATGACTGACTAGGATTAGATAGGATAAATGTTTTTGGATTTTGAGAATTTTAAATGTTTTTGTAATAGTTGGGGTATCTTAACTCAATTTATATTCGCAAGATGCCACTCATAAAATGGTGAAAGCATTGGCTTAGGTTGATTATAAAATGGTGAGAGCATATGGAAAATGGGAACTTAGATGACCTCAACATGAATTAATCATAACCTAGTAGTCCTATTAAGACCCCAAGTCATAGTAATTCCACCAACACAAAAGGTGAATCGGTGAGATCCAAACTGATAATAACAAGTTCTAAAATTGAGGCAAATGGCTAAGAAAATGATAATAGTATGAAAAGATGATGTCTCAATTCATGATAAAGGTGTTGTTCCTCATTTCTTCATAGGTAGTTATAATTAGGAAATAATGGCATGCGTCTGTGCTACTAATTTGCCTATAGGTGGTTATAATTACTAACACAAGGTGGAACATGAATTTTCTCATAGATGGTTATAATCTATGACATAAGTAAAACATAAATTAAAGATAAATTTCTAAATTCACTATCACACAATTTTCATAGACTATCATTTAAACACATAATTCAAAAACTACTGAAACTAGTTCAAAATCCCCTCGTAGAAGATACAAGAAGAACCAAAGGAACCAAGATCAAAATAGGCTTGGGTAGGACAACTAAAAATAGGATTCTATATAATAGATATGGTATAATAAAATGACATATGGTATTGTTTTATAAAATGATGGTATGAATATTGGGTATAATAGTAAGAGGGATGACCCCAAGTGGTAAGGTGAGGAAAATGGTGGGGTATGGAATAATGGTAAGGGGAATGGAAAATGACAAAGGTTAGGTAAATGGAAAATAAAAACAAGGTAGATTTTTTTATCCAAGGTGAATGATAGTATTATTCCTACTGAAGTGGATATGCATGTCTTGATCAGCATATGACACAACTAGAATAATCAATCATGTAAATTATTAGCACACACCTCTTTTGAATAGTTGCACTATCAAGAACCTGTTGTAGATTTGGATGTCAATAAGGTTGTTTTGCTATTCATTGGTCATTGATTATATTTCCTCTAAACATTGAGAAAAGGTATTTTTGTATCCTATATAAAGGAAAGTGTTGCCAGGGATGGTAAATATAGATAAACAATGGGTAATAGGTCTAAATTGGAAATGTAAATGTGGATGATAATGGAATATATAATGGTATGGAAACAAAAAAATATTGGGATTTTTAGGAACACACAACTTTGTTGATTCTATATTTGACATAACTTTGGTTGTGGTGGGGCCAAATATTAATGAATATTCTCTCGATAGGACCACCATATTTTTCTATTATTTGGGCTTGATCTAATTATGTTATAGATTGGAATCTATATTGATTTAATCTTTGATAATGTCTTCATCAAGTAGTGAAGGATTTTTATGCTCAACTATTGGTGCCTCCATGAGGTTTTCACCAATGAATTTGTCTTGATTTTCCCCTAGTGCTTCCAAAAATGTTTTACTAAGGAATGTTGACTTTATACTTTGATTGTCTTCTATCACCTCTAAAAAGGTTTCACTAGAAGATGTTAAGTTTTGACTTTGATTTCCCCTTAGCACCTCTAGAAAGGCTTCACTAGGAGATTGTTCTTCTTATAAATGAATTTGGTCTTACCCCCTGATATTCTACAACTAATAGGTTTCCATGGATATATTTTAATAGTGTGATTATGTTAGTCCTAATTGACACTTATGGGAGGTGGAACGTCAATGTAATCATTAGGTTGGTTAGTGGTTATGGAATGTAGAATAGTAATGGAAGGTTAAGAGGCCACTTAATCCTTGTAGAAGATACTATGGGAACTTGTGTCAAATATGAATTAATCATTCAAAAAAACCATAAAAGGATCATAAATATATTAAAACTGATCTACAAGGCATGTGTAACTAATATTGTAACAACCACAAATGTATTCTAATTCTAAAGTTGATTATAACATAAGGGAGTCTGAATCTAATGTTAAATTTGATGTCAATTCAAGAATAAAACCTAACTTCAATGTTGATTCTTCATCTAGTTATGCATGCTACTATAATAATATCTTATTAAATGTTTGGTATTGGATAAGTAATAGCCTGTGATGGCATAAGGGGTTTCACAAATACTTGTTTGTCAAAGTGAGACTCCTCAATGATAGTAAAAATGTCAAGAGATAACTCCTTAGATACTATCTTATCAAGGGGAAGATCTTTAAAAATAGGTATATGGTTGAGATAATGATTCCCCCAAAGGTGGTTATAATCATTAAGAAGTGACTCAGTAAAGAATGGATTGTTACAGTGAGACTCCTCAATAATAGGTATAGGATCAAAAGGTGATTCATCATAGGTTGACTTATCACAAATGGGTGTTTCAACAAAAACATCTTGTATTAGTTAGTTCTCTTATCCTTGGTTTGCAATTAATTATAAAATACTAGTTTTAAACATATGTTGGTCTTCAAATAATTAGATCAGTTGAAGAGGTTTTGATTGGCTTGGTTTTGGATGGATGATTGGTAGGGGTTTTCTAAAGTGGGGAAAGGTTGGTAATAGATGAATAATATCCAATGGTTGGATAATTATAGGCTTAACAAAGGTTAGTTTATGGCATAAGAGAGTAACTATGATGTGCCAAGTTCTGATTAGATAACTTTGTTGGGATGAGTTACCATATGTGGAATAGCCTAGAATGGTAATGTTAGGGTGTTTTGAATATTCGTAATTTGTACAAGCTAAAGGATGAGGTATTGATATATAAATGGTAGGGAATTGTGAAGCTTGGTTACTATTGTGAGCTAAAGGATGAGGTCTTGGAATAGAAATGGTAGGGCATTATGAAGCTTGGTTACTTGTACAAGCCAAAGGATGAGGTCTTGGTATAGAAATGGTAGGGTGTCATAGAGCTTAGTTGCTTATACAATTCAAAGGATGAGGTCCTAGTATATAAATGGTGGGTCATTATGAATCTTGGTTACTATTGAAAGCCAAAGGATGAAGTCTTAGTATAGAAATAGTAGGGCATTGTGGAGCTTGGTTTCTCAAACAAGCCAAAGGACAAGGTCCTATAATGGTAATGGTAGGGAGTTTTGAAGCTTGGTTACTCACACAATCCAAAGGATGAGGTCCAAAATTATAAATGGTAGGGCATTATGGATCTTGGTTTCTTGTATAAGCCAAAGGACAAGGTCTTAGAAAAGAAATTGTATTCCTTAGATGTTGTGGAGCTTGGTAGCTCACACAATCTAAATGAGGGGTAATGGTATAGGTGGTGGATCAGATGTCATGATCAATGAGATGGTGAGCATCGTATGTCAACTGACCCAAAGAATGTGTCACAAAATATGGTTCTTGGCTTTGTTTCCTAGACTAAGGATTATAAAGAGGATAAGGATCCATTTCACAAACTACGTTTTCACCGCAAGGGTTTTGAACAAAATCAATTTGTGCAACCATTCTATCATAACTTATATTATACATGACTCTACCATAAGTGTAGTGAAACATATCCACATCAATAATGAATGTTCCATAAAAATGCCTAGATTTTTACAAACTCTAAAAACAATGTCCAAAGGATAAATGGTTCAAACTTTATCTAACTTGGTTTAGGGGAGCTCTATATCCAAAATGGTTTGTGCTAAAACTTGGTATAAAATATTATAACATCAAATGTCTACTATTAAATGTCTTAAACAAATGGTCAAGTGGCTAAATGAAAATTGGCATGCCAAACTCTAGGTACAAAGTGTTCCAAATAGTTATAATCTAAGAACTTAAAATTTTCTAGGTCTTTTGGCCAAATGTGGCATCAAAATCTAGGCTCAAAATAGGCATATGCTAGGAATTTTGGCAAAATAAGCAAAAAATATAGACTTAAAAAAAGGTTGGATATTTAATCTAACAAATCTAAAACACTTTGGCATTAACTAGGCATTTAGCATCAAACATGAACTTAGTCAATTGGCATAAGGCATAAAACAAAAGGCATGTGGAGAAAGACTATTTCTACCAAATCTAGGCACAAACAAATATTTATCTAATTGGGTAAATAATTAACCTAAGTTACACAACCCAAAAGAGAAATATTAGTGTTTAATCCCAAATTACATAAGGCATAAATAGAAATCAATCAATTTTTGGACTTGAACTTGTCAATGGTTAATTGAAAACTCAACTTAGGAAACTAGGCTTCTTTGATCAAACAACAAGCTATAAAAAGGTGAATGATATATCAGCATTAGGTAAAAGATCCTAAAGGTACACACGGCTCAATTTCAAAATTAAAACTAGGCACAAGATAAATAAGTCTCTAAAAAAAATTGAGCAGTGTAACAGCATTATCACACTCTAAAGATGTAATCAATGATTGATTTCAAGACTTAAAAGCATGAAAACTTGAAATGAATTAGGCAACATAATGTTACCCTTTTCAATCAAGTGAGACACACATACAAAGATTTATCAAAATACTAAGACAAAGGCATGTGATAAAATGAATGACATAATTCCTCGTCAAATAATAGAGTGATGTACAAGATAAGACTCAATTTTATGTGAAATAATAAACAAAAACATATAGCTTAGACTCCATAAAATCATGTAATAAAGGATAAAATGACACAAACACCTAAGTGTAGCATCATAGATCCTAAAGCTAACAAGACTATATAGTATTATTGAATTATATCTATATACGTGCTCTTGAGAAGATTTTAAGTGTTAATAAAAAAGTAAAAGTGCATGAATAATGAGGTTTTTTACACCCCCCCTTATCTCAATAGATTTTATGATGAAATGAAACTTTAGGCTACTCACCCTACATCAATAATATTTCTACTATAAGTGGGTTTGTTCTAAAACTATAGGTTTTGCACCTCTAAATGGTCCCAAGTTTGGTTAACACTAGATATGGAATAATGTCAATTGATTTCATACGAACTAACCTATTATGTAAGGTTATATTCCTTTACATAGCAATTACATACATATACTTCTTAGTGAAATCCCTTGGTTATCCAAACCTAACTTAGGTTTTCATTATGATTGGAGAGGCTAGCCACTCAGCCCCCTAGTAAATGTAGTATGCATCCCATAATTTATATACCTTACCATAGTGCAAGGTTGGTATGATTTTGGGAGATGAAACCCTAGGTCAACACACATTGAAAGAACTTGTGAGGAGGCTATGAAATCTTGCTCACAAAACAAGTTGCATAAAAATAAATGACAAAAAGAAAAGACTTATAGATTTTGTTTAGATCACCCAAACCATATGGATTTGGGGAGAGCCTTAACAACATTATTTTCATGTCTTCAAAAAAAGCATGAATATAAATAAAGAGTGATTTCGGTCACCAAAGATACCTAAATGAGATGGGGGGAGAGCGTATAAGCATCAATCAATTTTTGAAAATAAACAACTTCAAACAAACAAGGCATAAAATGAACATTATCAAAAGCATGTAACCTAGTGATTAAAGTTCATTTTCATGCACTAGAAATGAAATGTGTAGTGAAATTATTTTATCCCTTTAGATTTAATTGAAAATTTTCAAAATCATTCACAAAGCAACTAAGCATAAAAATGTCTAGATTCCTTTTAGGCACCAAAACAAAATGTTCAAGACTTAAACACTTGAAAATTTACACCCTTCTCTCACTTTGGTCCTAAAAATTTTAGAGGGTTTTTACTTGCCTTGAAGCACTTTCATGAATGAACATAACATTTTTCATATTTAGCTCTCAAGTTTCTCTATTTTTGTTACACAAAAATTGACATTGGTCCATAGAGATCGATTCTATTTATAATAAAATCGATGTCAATTGTAACAAAACCAATGCCAGTCAACCTAAAATTGATGCTAATTATCTATAAACCCATAGGCAAAATAAAATCTTTTGAAAAACATTTATTTTCCCAAATATGTATAAAATCTCCAAAAAACATTTGGATCCTACAAAAAAATGTTTAGATAGAGAGCATGCAAGTTAGTAAAACCAAGAATAATAACCTGTAACTTTCAAGAAAACTCAAAAACAAATTTTTTTGTTGTGTTCTACTAGTTAAGATAGGACCGATGTCATTTATGATAAACTGATACTGATCACTGTGTAAAATTTTTTATAAGTAAAAATAGAGTATGGAAAAAACAAAGTAAAAACTCAATTTTTTGAGATGGTCAAACATTCATTAGAAAAACTATGAGCTGCATTTTGGTTTCCTTGTTATATGGGATGATTTAGGTCCCATTAGGAGTTCCATTTGTGATCATAGGAATCCAATAAGGGAGGTTATTAACATGTTAATTCAAGTAAATAAACCTTAATAAAAACACACTAACACTAACATTTACAATCCTAGATCTTAGGGGTCAGCTTAATCAACAAAACCAAATGAAAAACATAACTAAAATGTAAAAAACATGCAATATTTTACCTTCCTTATGATATACAAATACATTGTTAATTGGCTTGTTTGGTTTGTGCTCAAATATTCTTTAGCAATGGAATTTATGTAGCTCCCTCTCTCCTTGGCACTATTTTGGCTTGTGTTGGCTTGATGTGGCATGGCTCAATATTTTGGCATTATACCACTATTGATATGAATCTCATACAACAAAACATGCATTATAACTCTATAATATCCAAGCTTTAAATTCATTTGTGCATGATAATTTTGCACCAAAATAGCTTAAAATTTAATAGATAATGCATTGTATTTATAACAAATGGATCTAACCCCAACCCAATGTGAGTTAAGGTAGAGTTTAAATATGGAATGAGTTCAAACCTAACCTAAGTGAGGCAAACTAACCCCAGTAGATTTAATAGATGTCAATTAATCATGATTTGCAATGAATAGGCATGGGTCTCCAACATATATATTTTAGGATATTTTCAAAGAGCTTGACAACTCACAAAGGTCATGATGAAAGACTAAGATATTTGCATTTTTGAATTTCCTTTTTTATTTATTCACTAATTTCACATGGATAATTAACTAGATATTTAGTTTGGTTTAACTTTTTAATTAATTTTAATTAGCCATTTAGTTTTTTCAATATTTTATATTTGTTTATTTGCTCTAATTAATAGGTCCATAGTCTAAATTGACTATTATGATGACACAAGATAACTAGGGATGAATCTTTGAGAGGTTGTTATTGTATACAATTGGATACCCCTATTAGGGATGCCTCAATGTCATTTTGAGCCTTAACGAATGGTGTGCAATCAAATTTGGGATGTTTGGTGATTCCTAGGCTTAATTTGAAATGGTTGGTAGGAATTGGTCTGAAGTTTAGTCAAAGACTAGTTGTGGCTAGTTTTAGGTGTCTACACATATGACGTAATCTATCTTGAAGATACCTAGTCAAGTGAATAATCTTAGAAGGTAATTTGAGAGGGATAGAAGAGTGAAAAGAGATAAAAAATTAGGTGATCATCATCTATTTTTTGAGAAACAAGGTTTTCTAAAGGTGATCAAAAAATTTAGGTGGTTGAGTTGGTGCTGAGTCACCTAGGGGGTTTGTAATCCCTTGCAACTTGGTGCTTACTAAAGCCTAGTTGAGTGGGTGCTTGACTATTTGGGGTTTGTGCTCCATGTAGATTAAGTTCTTCACTAAAGATTAGTTTTTATCTTATAAGATTATAGTATATTTTTAAAGATCAATGGGTTTTCTTCCTCTTGAAGGTTTCCCACATATGTAATGTGTTATCTTATTTCATGATCTTGTATGGTTGTATATACTTTGCTAGATGTTTATATTTATATGAATGGTTCATATATGTTTAAGAGGAATTGAATGATTATTTTGTAGAAATTGATTCACCCCCCTCCATATCAGTGATTGTGATTCTAACATTTAGTATCAAATTAGATCCTTTGAAGTAGGCCTAATAGCATAAATGAGATCCTAGAAGTGAGGATGGCTAGTTAGGAAGCTCAAGGTGATTTCTCTACCATTAAGGTTTTGTTATATAATAGGACTAATTATTATTTTTTAAGCATCATAATGAGGGACTATCTATGGTTCATGACATGTGGTAGTCAATTGTGGATGGATACACTCCACCTCCTACACCACCAATTGATGCAGTAAGCAAGAAGGAAAGTGAGAGCAATTCCAAGGCAATGAATTCCATTTTATATGGTCTCACAACTTTTATGAAGTTGATGCACTATGAATCAGCTAAGGTAATATGAGACAAGTTAAAGGCTATCTATGAAGGAGACATCAATGTAAATATGGCTAAATTGTAGACTCACAAAAAGTAGTTTGAAAGTTTGAGTATGAAGGAAGATGAGAGCATTGCATCCTACATGTTAAGGGTTGATGAAGTTGAAAGAGTCTATAGTTATTCAAAATATATTGATATCACTAACTCCTAAGTTATATTCTAGGGATTTTGTAGTAGAAGATATAAAATACTTGAACAAGCTAGAGATGGATGGGCTTCATGGCATCTTGACTACCTCTGAGATGAGAACAAATGAAGGAAGATCACCCAAGAAGGAAGCAACTTTCAAATCTGAGAATAATTCAAAATCTAATAAGATTAATGATGAAGTATGTTTATATATTGATGATGATGAATGATATCCATGTTTGCTAGGAAATTGAGGTTTGGATCTGGTAAGTACAAGGGTAATTTTTATTTCAAATATTTTAATTGTGGTAAGATTGGTCACTTTGCATCTAAGTGTCTTAATAAGGATAAGATTGAGCATGATGAAGAAAATCATGAACATCATAGTGATTATAAGAAGGTATATAATCTTGATAAAAACAAGAAACATTTTAGGAAGTATGAAAGTAAGAAAGTGTCATTCAAGAACAAGAAAAGTTTCTATATCAAATAAGATAATAACTCATCTGATATAAGTGACATAAGTACATCTAATAGTCATGATGATAGTGATTAACATGACCATGAAAATAATGAAACCTTATTCATGGCTATATAAATATACCTTGAGGATTTATTAAAAGGGAAAGGCCTAATGGATGATGAATAATTAGATGAAGAAGAGGCTAACGTAAACCTTCAGGTTAAATTGGTGAGTGATTTAGATGAGTTGAAGTTCCAAAAAAGGAAGAATCATAAATTAAAGTCATTAGTTAAAGACTATGAAGATAATATTGGTTTATTTGAGGAGAGATTGAGTAACTCATCCAAGGAGTATAATGGGATCATCAATTAGATTAAAGGAAAAATGGAGATAGTCACTGCTAGCTTAAGATATAAAAAGAAATAATACACCAGTTATGGAACTAAAATGGAATCTTTGAAATATAATCTAGATCAAGGTTATAGAAATTTGAATACCTTTATGAAGTTTGAAAAGAGTATTGATGTTGTAGATAACATCTTGAGTATTCAAAAGTCTACAAGTGATAAGACAAGTCTTGGTTTAAAAGAAGACCAAAAGGAGGAAATGCAAGTTAAGGAGAAAGATAATGAAGAAAAGAAGATCAACATGAAAAGACCAATAAGACAACCTAATGCTATGAGGTATGTTAATTCATTCAATGGTTACTATTTTTTATGAAATCAGTTTGGTCATAGAGTAAGAGAGTGTATAAAACCCTCTAAAAATGAATATGCATGGGATTGTGAATGGAATCATCAGTCAATATTTTTCCCTCATAGAGTTAGAAGACCATCAAGTCAAAACAAGAGGTTTTAATCCCCTAGTGTACAAGAGAGAAGGTAAATGAATGAGTCATGATTAGTCTACAAGCCCAAAGGACTATTTGCTATGGTAAAGCATACTTTAGATGTGAAATCAAGTTAGGAATGTCTGATATTAGCTCATATTATTGATTAAATAGTTGATGAAAAGGTCAATCCTAAGGTGTCAATGAAGCCTAACAAGACCATGAAAGATATTCAATCTTGTGATAGCATGGAGATTTAGGAATCTCCTAAGTTTATGTTGTTTTAGTGCCCTAAAAAGGGGTGACTCCATTAGGCTTCATGAAGATACTCTTTAGTAAGTAAAGTCATGGTATAAGCTTGGTTTATGGGGGAGATATTCAGTGTGTATGACCCTTTATCATTAATTTCAAAGGGATATAGATCTCAATAATGGATAAAAACTAGAAAGGAGGAGATGAGAGTGATCAAATTTAAGAATGTTTTGCCATCAATTATAAAAGGGGAATTTTTTGAGGAGTGTTGTCATTGATGTCAATGTTCATGTCATTGATGTGACAAGAAATCTATGTGGAAAGATAGAATTTGAATCAAGAGATAATTTGAAGGTAGATAATGTCTCTTTTTTTGGTTGATGTTAAGGTTGAGGTCAGCTTTAAGTTGTTAGTGTTGTCACAAAGAGGTATGATGGTCAACTGAGCATTGAATCATGGTTATGAGGCTCTAGGTCTACATGAGGTCATTAGATAATCTTGATTAGAAATATATGTTTGTATTAGTTTGAGTTTTCTATCTAAAGAGTGTTTTTATTTTATATCATTGAGGTAAGCATGTTTTATACTAGTTCTTGAGTGCAAGGTACTTGAGAAGCCTAGTCATGGTACTAGTCATGGCATGTAAACTCCTTGTGAGAAGGTTTAAGACTAGTGGCTTAGTGAGATTAGTTCACATAGGTATTAATGAATGTATTGGGTTGTTTTATCATGCATGTGAGGCACTAGATCACTCATAAGAGTCTCAGGATGAGCCTACAAAGGTAGGACCTTCATATTAATTTTATAACTAGACCACTTCTAGATCCTATCTAGCCTAATTAGGTATCATGATATGTTTTCAAGGCATGTGAAGGATGTATGCTAGTTTTTAAGCATGATATAGGTTACTTGAGTATGTAATTGAGGTAGAGAACACATGGAAAGAGGCATGAAGGTTAGTTTTAAGGCCTAATATGGTGTACAAATCAAGGTCAAGAGAGCAAAGAGAGAGAGTGTGGCCTAATGAGGGGTCATGATCATATTTCAAGGTTTCTGATCTCATATAAGAATTTTCATAGCTAAGGTATGTGGTTTGAAGTTTGTTCATGAAATTTGAGGTCATAGTTTGAAGGACAAGACATGAAAAGTGGTTTTTAGGTCTCTCAAGTGCTTATAATAAAGGGTTCTCAACTTAAGAAGGATTTTATTGTGCTCATTATCTTTTTAAACCTTTTAATGGTAACCTAAGATATTCATGGTAGATTATGAATGGTCCTATCTCAAAATTCTAGGCATTTTTTTTTAGATTAAGGGGCTATGCTTTATGAATGATTGTTAAGAATGGAAACAAGTTTAAAACCTCTTAGAACCTAATAAGGACCTGATATTGAAGATGTTGATCAAAAGTGCCCAAAATGGATTGGTATTATTAGGTAAGTTATTGGATCCTATAGTTGACTCTTACAAGTATATCTAGGTGGTATTGGTTAGAGAGAGGAAAGATAAAAAGTTGATCTATAGGCTTATTTCTAAAGACATTATTGTAGAAGTCAAAAGTTACATTAGAAATATTATGAAATGGGATAAGTAAATAATGTAGATACTAGTTATTTATGTCCATTAAGGTTTATATATATATATATATATATAGAATATTCTTCTAGTGTTCTAAATTGGTCATCCAAGTTATTCAGTCACTAACATACCTTATGGTGTAAACAGTGAAAAACCTAAGCAACAGTGAGAAGATGATTAGGAATGTGTTATCATGATATGATGATGAAACCAAATGCATGGATATTTTTTTTAAGAATGGTATGTCCTATTAATTCTTGGTATAAATCTTTAAATTTAGGTACAGTGGAAAAAATGATGAAGCCAAAATGGCTTGTCTGGCTTAGTGAGGTCTATGTACAGTAAGGTCATAAGATTGATCTACAAGACCAATATTTTCTATTTGACCATTTGATATTTATATTAGATAATTGTATAATGATCTCATAGGATATTATAGTTTCATAATAAGTCTTTAAAATTGGTCATGCAGGTGTTTAAGGTTAATGTCACCATGAATGTGCTTTAAGGTAAACTGGCAGTTATGGGTAAGCAAGTTACACTGATGAGTTTGAGGCTCTATGACCTGATTTGAAGTATATAATGCATATAGTGTTATTTTTTTGTGAATTTAAATTAATATTAATTATTTTTGAAATATTTTAAGTCAATGTAAGAGGTTGAAAATTTGAATTCAAAATGGCTTGTCTAGTTCATGCAAGACTGTGTGAGATAAGGTTAGAAGATTTATTTGCAAGACTAATGTTTCTTATTAAAGATTATGTTTTTTATGATTGAATTTGTTATAAATATGTTATATAATCTTTTTAGTTTATTTATAATCATTTAATGTGTCATTTATGTGTTGGATGTCAATTAGTTTCATGACTGGCTTTTGATAGTCCTAGCAATTTTGAGTGAGCATACTGAAAAGATGAGTTTAAGACTTTTTGCCCTGAGTTAAAGTGTTTCAAGCATATGGTGATGAACTTTAGATCATATATACTCTATTTATGAACTTTTTTGATCATTTTTTATTTGATTCATTGAGTTTGAGCTTCATTATTGAAAGGTAAATTTTTGGTGTACACAGGCCTAATAAGATTGAGTACTGATGAGAGGTTTCAAGAAGTGATTTGTTATGAAATGTATAGTTGAGATTAGAATACATTGGTGATGTTGTATTTTATTGTTATATGATATGTTACTACTTAATTTTTAGTTTGAAAATGTTTCAAATAAGGCAAAGTGTAATGTGTCCTAAAGTATACCTAATGGAATTAGGTCTCCATGAGACCTAAAAGTGAAATGAGGTCTAATAGAGTTACTATAGAAAAAAAGAGAATAAATATTCATTTGAATAATGTTTATGATATTTCCTAATTCATATTCCATGTCTAAACTAATAATTTAATGGTGAGTATCCAAATAAGTGGCATATGATCAATGAATGGTATATATATAAGGTAGTTTTTGGCTTATTTATTGAAGTGGAGAGTATGTGACTAAAATAGAACATTTTAAAATATAAAGAGATATTTTATACCATAATAATAGTGTATAATATTAGTCATGAGGACATAATAGTGTGTTTTCATAAGAATATCAAGGTCATATGACCTAATATGTCCTGAAGAGACCTAGTTGAGCGAAGAATCCTAGAAGGCAATTTGAGAGGGATAGAAGAGTGAGAAGAGCTAAATAAGGTGGTCATCATGTTTTGTGTGAGAAATAAAGTTTTTTTAAGGTGATCAAAATTTTTATTTGGATGATTTGGTGATGAGTCATCTAGGGTGTTGGTAACTCCTTGTAAGTTGGTGCTTGTTAAAGCCTAGTTGAGTGGGTACTTGACTAGTTGGGGTTGGTGCTCCATGTAGAATAGGATCTTCAATATTGTATCATATTTTCATATATTAGTTATTTTTCTTTCAATTGAGGGTTTCTCACATATGTTATGTGTTATCTTGTTTCATGATCTTGTATGGTTGCATATGCTTTGCTAGATATTCATATTTGTATGAATGGCTCATGAATGTTTAAGTGGAATTGAATGATTTTTTTGAAGACACTGATTCAAAACCCCTCCCTCTTATTGATTATGTTTCCAACATAATACACCTCACACTACCTTTTTGAATGATCTAAAATTCTTTATAAAGCTTTATACCTTGAATTTATCACTAAATATTATAAAAAATAGGGTTATGGTACATTTGTACAAAAAAATACCAATACTAGGACCTTATTAGAGTTTAAAACATGTTATAAGTGTCCCCCAAGGCATTTCAATGAATTTGAGTGCAAATTTCTTGAGTTTTCCTCCATCATGTTCTTTTATGGGATTTAGATAGGGATTAAAATGGCATGGTTTCTTAACAATTATTCATATACCTAAGGGATTGAAATTCAAAACTAATGCCAATAAGTTTAAATATACAATCTCATTCAAATTCCCTTAGTATCTAAGGACCCCATACATCTACTCCATGGTGTTCCAAACTAAATAAAATGCCTCTCAAGATCAAAACCCTACATTATAGGAGGTCAAGAGAGAGGAAAAGGGTGTATAAGATAAAAATATATTTATTTTTGACTTCCAAAACCTCATAATGGTATGTTTCAACCCACATAACCTATTCCATTGTTCTTATTTTCCATATCTCCTCCATAAATCCTCTACAACTCATTAGTTCTTACTTAGGGTTCTTGGGTCTCTAGGCTAGTTTGAGTAATTTGAGTTTCTTCTATTTGATTGAGTCCCAAAACTTCATGGTATCTTATTTAAAGTTTTAAATAATCCTCCTAAATCTTCCCAACCTTAAAAATTCCCCAAACATGCAAATGTACTTCATTTTCCATGTCTAGGCCTACACATGTCAGTTTAGGCCTAATACACCTAATTAGGTCAATAGGCACTTCCCTATCTCAAAAGACCAGAGTATTATTTTTAAATTGAATGAATTTATAAAACAAGTAAGATACCTTTTTTCACCCTTTTACTTCACCTTTATATAGGTTTCCTCACACTTTCACTTTCTTTGTGACCTTGCTTGTCAGTTTTTAATTAGGTCTGTCTGAATGAAATATAGGCACATCTTCCTTTCTTGGTTGTCATTTTAAGACTTCATTAGAATTAAAAACATGATACATCAGATATTAATATTTAAATATACCATATAAAACCTCTTTTAAATTTTACTCATAACTTAGTCACCTTACTCCCCCAAAACTCTACCTGTAGGTAAAAATTAACATCCTTGACTGTCTATAAAAGGTGAGAGGTGAGGTTTGTTCTTGAAGTGAGTCCTCCATAACCTCTTTGTATTGTATTATCATGTTACCATTTTTTTAATTTTCCCTCTTATACCTTATTATTACCATAAAACATGACTCTTTTGTTCATATGTTCTCATCTATAGTCAAACACGTAGATGTTCAACTATAGGCTCTTGAGTGTGTGGGAAAAGAAAATTAAAGATTGATTATTCATGGTAAATCTCTTATCATTTAAAACATATCTAATTTATTATATGAAGTTTCAACCCCATTTAAATGCATACACTTTCAAGGCACCTTGAAATAGACTCTTTTACCTAAATTTTTTTTCTTCTATAATTAGGGTTGTAGATGGCAACCCTGAGTTTCTTAACTATGAGTGCTCATTTAAGAGGTGAGTTTCCATTTTTTGTTAAAATACAAGGCTTATTATGATAAACTATATCATGTATTATAACATCCTTTTTAATCATCATAGGTCCTATTTCAATGCAAGGTGCATCCCTTTTCTTATTCCACTAATGATAGTTATGTATGAGCTAAAAGCTTTCTTTGGATGAGTGTTATTAAAATAAACACTTTGTGCTTAGTTTATTATTGAAGACAATAAATATGAAAATTTTATTCTTCACATAAATGTCCTTTGGGATCCCCTAGACATTTATCCAATCTCACAACAAGTCTACTTTCTATTTAGACCTCTATATAGTTTAAATCAGTCCATAGAGTCCCTTACAGTGCAAAGTAGATTACACTTGAGATCCATAAGTGATCAATGTGGCTAGATGATATTGATGGAATGAATATTAAACTATATTTATAATTTAAAAATATCATATTATTTTCTACATCCAAATTTTGGTACCAACAGTGGCCAAGAGATCATGTAGACCTGTAGTGTTCACCAACCTTCTTATGTTGACCTAGAGAAGAGACATTATGAATCCTTTACTAGTTGGTGTTTTCAACATAGTTGAGATAATATTCATATGATCCAGGCAACAATTCAAGCAACAATTTGGGTGATGGATCCACCCCAATTGATGATGGAACTTTTGGGAGCCATAACATTTGCATCGTAGCTCCAATTGCCTCGCCGTTTGAACCGTTGGAAAGCTAATAATGAGGAGAACATCATGAGATGGAATAAATATTTTATTGATGAAGTTTTACCCCTAAAAACCCAATTTAAGGGCCCCAAATTTAAATTTTAGTAGTGCAATCTAAAAATATTAAGTTTCTAAAAATAGTAATTCCTCAAATTTTGTATTGTTGTAAATCATGGAAGTCAAACCACTCAATCTCCCTCAAGATTGGTGACCTTACACATCCTCATCCCACCTTAAAAACATGTATAAATTAAGATGTAACTTGAAATAGAAACTAGACATCTCTTCTTAGAGATAGGCATATGTTTGGGTCTACAAATTTGATCAATAAAACATCTCTTCATAGAGAACATTATTTTGAATTGTGTTATTCTTGTATCTTGAATTATCTTTCAACCAAAAACTTTTGAGTTTTGGATCAGTGGTATTAGAGTGATTTTTATTTAGAGTGTATGATTCTAAGGACAAGGTCAGATTATAAGAAGCTTGGGTGGAAAATATAACTAGTAGACTATCCACCTATTCACTCCAAATGACATCAAAAGGTGGACAACACCGAGACATCCGATCCTTTCAAGGAAATGGTGAATGAAGCCCTCCAATAACAGCAAGCGTAGATGTTACAATAATTATCTCAAATTCTCCAACAAATCTTGATGGGAAATTTTGGCTCCTCATCTACACCCCCACATCCTTTTAGTGCCCCAACACCTTTCAAGGTTTAGGTGAATTTTGATATCCCTACATTTGAAGGCAAAATCAATGCTGATGTAGTATAAAATTGGTTGGATCAATTGTCATCTTATTTTTCTATAAATAAATTCACCAATAAAGAGAAGATCACATTTTCTATTTTGAAAGCATCATTGCCTATCAAAAATTAGTGGGAAGTATACAAAAAGAGATTCAGTGCAAATGATATTGGCCTTGAGGTGGAACCTACCTAGGATGATTTCATAGAAGTTGTAAAGGAAGAATACTACCCCATTAGACCATATGATGATCTGTATATAGAGTGGAAATAACTTCACCAAGGTAAGGAATAGTCTATTCAAGATTACACTGATATTTTTCATTCTCTATCTGCAAGATTAGGCATCCAAGAAAGTGAGAAACATAAGGTTCTCAAATATCGTGGTGGACTACAATGGTACATATGGGGAGAAATGGAACTCTTCTATTTGGAAACCCTTGATGAGGCATACAAGTTCATAGTGAAGATTGAGTGAAAGCATGGAAGAATGAATATGAAGAGTCAGCCTTCAAAATGGAAAAGTGATAAAGAAGGTCAAATACGAGGCCAAAATTGGAAGCAAAAGGAAGGAAAGACTGGGAAGTGGTGTGATTATCACAAATCTACAACTCACTCCAAAGAAGAATGTCTAGCCATCAAGTCCCTGCTTTCTAAGTCACAATTCTCAACATCCACTGCTCTACCTCATATAGACCCTATAGTTGAAGAGGTTGAAGAAGATATTATAGATGCGAAGCCTGAAGCCATTATTGCTTCATCATAGACCCATGAGGAGAGGCTAGATGACAATGAAAGGTTGTTTCACTCTAAATTATGGGTGAAAGGTAAGCCTCTACATTTCATTCTTGATAGTGGAAGTCAAAACTACTAATGTTGTGAAAAGCCTAAATCTGTCCATGAAGCCTCACCCAAATCCATACAATATTGGATGGTTGAGTCCAGGGAGAAACCTCTGTGTCACCCACCAATGTCTTCTCTCATATGCAATAAAACCTTTCCAAGATGAGGTACTATGTGATGTAGTCAATCTAGATGTTTGTGATATAATCTTTAGTTAGCCATTCATGTATGATCAACATGGAATCTATGAATTGAGAACTCAAAGGATCACTCTCACTCTTGGAACACGGTGCTATAGGGTACTAGAGGTACCACCTTCTACATCTATCTCTCTGATTAGTGCCAAGAAATTTGTTCTCATGGTAAACTACACAAACAACACAATAATAGAAGCAAATAGATACCAAGCTGAAGAAGTTCATGACCTTTCATCCATAGACTGATGGTCAGATAGAAATGGTGAATAATCAAGCCCTGCACAGTTCCATAAAGCATAGTCCATTTCAAGTATGCATCGAGAATAAAATCAAAATAAAATTACCACACTTGATGAAAAATCTTGATGCAATGGGGACCATTTCTTTTCAAGGAGGGAAGAATGATCTAGGCAATAATTCAAGCAACAATTTGGGTGATGGGTCCACCCCAATTGATGACTGAACTTTTAAGAGCCATAACTTTTGCACTGTAGCTCCAATTGACTCACCATTTGAACCGTTGGAAAGTTAATAATGAGAGGAACATCATGTGATGACAACAAGCTTTTTTAGATGAATTTTGACCCCTAAAAACCCAATGAAAGGGGCCCAAATTTCAATTTTAGTAGTGCAATCTAAAAATAGTAAGTTTTTAAAAATAGTAATTCCTCAAATTTTGTATTGTTGTAAATCATGGAAGTTGAAGCACTCAATATCCCTCAAGATTGGTGACCTTCCACATCCTCCTCCCCCCTTCAAAACATGTATAAATTAACATGTAACCTAAAATGGAAATTATACATCTCTTCTCAAAGATAGGCATATGTTTGGGTCTACAAATTTGATGAATAAAACATCTCTTCTCAGAGAACATAATTTTGAATTATGTTATTCTTGTTTCTTGAATTATCTTTTAACCAAAGCTTTTGAGTTTTGGATCATCATAGCTTATATAATTTGTTACATTTCCTTAAAAGGGATTGATCAATGATAACATGTTCATGAGATTGAATAGGGTTACTTTGCCATGAATTTTTCTAGCTATTTGACTCCATGTGGAAACTATAGGTGATCACCATTTTATGGGTTTTTATGTCAATTAAATAACTATAAATACATTATTTTAGATCTTCAAAGATATTTATAAGAGTTTTGAGACCTCACCAACACTTTAAAACCATTACAACCATTGGAGACCCTAAATTATAAATAACACCATTGTTATCAACCTACATATTACTCCAAAAGAAGGTGTCTTATCTCATGATGGATCACATGTTCCAAGTAAGTTTGGAAAATCATGTAGGGTGGCTGAATAAACCTCTTATATCCTTTCCAATAGAATTATTATTTCTAATGTGCTAATAAGTGAATATATTGAGGTAAACCGGAACCCTTATTTGGATGGATGAGACATTGTGAGTCCTTCACCTTCTTAGTGATTGTTCATGAAGGAGGGGGAACCAATATAAGAACTAATGCCACAAAATGAAAGTCTAATAAGTTCCCCTCCTCTACCTAAAATATTGGTCACCATTCTCACTCCTTTGTTCGTACCAAACAAAAACATGACTAGCTTTTCTAAGCTACCAAGGAGGACAATGGAGAGAAGGAGCTAATTTTTGACGTATTTTGTTTTGTAACTCCCTTTAAAGCATGGATCTAGGCTTGGGAGGCATAAATTAAGCCATGCACATTCTTTAACATTGTGTTGATCATAAAAACCTATGTAGACTACCTAAAAACCCTCTCTTTTAGCTGTGAAAACTATCCATTCTACTTGAAAACTTATGGAGATGATATTTTAAGTGTGTAGAGAGGATTACAAAGAAATTTAGTCAAACATTAGTCCATAAATCATGAAAAATACATAAAGAACTAACTAACTAAGCCTATTTATTCCTATGAGAATTATAAAGGATACTAAAAAACAAATGAAAGAAAGCAAAAATCATATTACCTTCACAAATGGATTCACCATACCCATGTGGCTCAAAATCATGTTCTCCCTTGATCAAGCATCCTTTTATTTGTTAAAAAAGGTGGAAAACTCCTCCAATGTCTCAAGAACACTCCATAAAACCCAGGCTTATGATTCCAAATCACTAAATTAGCCTATCAATGAAGCTTGTAACTAATTTTAATGGTCTATCGAAAAGGATTGTGAAGATAATTCTGCATAATAACTTTGCATAAATCAAGCTTTTTTATTCATGTCCATGGCCTCTCTATTTATAGATTTTTGAGATTGGCCAAGATCAACCATGACAATCCATCTCAAAATTGAGATGTGTGGCCATGGATAATCCTAATTTTTGGAATTAAACTCTTCAATATGCTCAAGATAAATAAGCATCAAAGAGGCATGGGAGGCATTAACTAGGTATGGGTGACCCATAATCATTATATTCTATGCACTTATGACTTGATGGATGCTACCCCATAGATGATGTCACTAGGTGATGCAGATATTCAAAATCAATCTCCAATAATGATATATTCAAAAAGATCTATAGAATTATTAATTAATCTCTTAAATTGGATTAATTAGCTTAAGTGAGTTTAATCAAGATTAGTGCAATTCTTTGGAAATTGGTGCACAATTAATCAAAATGGTCAGAAAGTCATGTTATTGGATCATAATTTGATTAGAGAGGAACAAAAATGTGATGTTAGATTTGTTGGAGATGTCTTCCCATTTAGGATGTTGAAAACACCAAATAACAAAGGTACATGATGTTTACCAATGATTTAGAAGAAAAGAGTGATCTAGAGCACTCAATGGCAAAATTGTCATTTTGACTCAAAATGATTTGATCAAAGTTAGCTAGCCCATAAAATGCATTGCCCTATTTAGGGATGCTTTGACCTAAACTAGTACTTATAAGTGACAAGTTCAAACCATTTATGGTGTTTTATTTATTTTGACCTAAAATGTGTAGTTGAATGTAATTCAAGTAAGATTGACAATTTTAACATAAATGATGTTAGGAATTGGATGTCTATATGTTGCCCCTATTTGAGAAGGCATAGTGAGACATTCAGGTGAAGAAACATCTTTTCAAAGAAAAGATTTGTCAAGAATAAATTGAAATAGACCCATGATACTCCCTTGAGAGGACATATTGAGAGGACATACTAGGATGAAAGAAAAGGATGGACTCTCAAAAAGAGAGAGAAAGTGAGAAATTTACCCATGGAATAGATCACATCTAGATGAGCTAATGCTTACACATGTGATTACCATAAATGATCAAATTATAATTAGAGTTATAATAATCCCCAAAGATAGGGGGAATGTGAAAGATACAATCCATAAATGTAAGGAACACAATGTAAATGTACCTAATTTGAGAGGACAATCTATCTGCTTACAGCATTGATCAATCCCAAGACAAGTTACACACTAAATATTTATATCATGGGATTTTATGTGGAGATATTAGAATTAGAAGAAAAGAAAGAACATTCTATTTTAGGAAGGGAAGCACCACTAGAATGGGGTCTCTAAAGATAATATAATAAGTACTCCAGTAGAGCAAATGTGATCATGATAAAATAGTTTTGCCATTTTAGGGCTAATCTTGATCATTGATAAACAATAAATAATGATTTACCCCTATAGAGATAATTTGATTCAAATGTTTTTCAGATGTTGTGCCCCAACATGGGCAATTAGCAAGCAAAATATCTCAAGGATATAACCCAAAATATACGCTAAAGCAAGTGGGCACAAATGGAGTTGCGATGGTGTAATGGCTTAGAAAGCCATATAAAACCAAGCATATGAGAATGCACAAAGTGATGAGAGAGATGAAAATAAGAATGGATATAGTTGAGCTGACCTTATTATAAATTTATCACTACCTACATAGTTCCATGGACTCATGTTCCAACATGAAATTTAGTCCAATGTAGTTCACCCATGTTTGGGGGAGAGTGGAATGAGGAATGATGAAAAATGACCAAGAATTGATTAGACTCATAATCTATACAAAGATATGAACATCTAAGAATAGATAAAGAAGCCTAAAATGTATGTTACCTAGAAGCCTAATTCCATATCATGAGCCTAGGTTTTGCAAAGTGTTCTTAAGAATAGGTCATCAGAGCTGATGTTGACATTAAGACTTTGAGCGCTGAGCACAAAGTTCTTGCTATAACATAAGAAATTAGTCATCATAAGTATGAATAACTTAGAATGACATAAGATTCCAATTATGTGGAGCCAATTTAAATGTGAATACCTATAACTAAGGATAATGGTAAAACAATGACCAAAACTAGAGTTACAGTGATTTACATTTAAACAAAAAAGTAAAGACAAAGAAAAAGATAAACATAAATGAACCTAGATTGAAATCAAGATATGATCTTAAGTAGGAACAAAAAAAATTAAATAATTTATCAATCCTAAGACAAGTTTCACCCTAAATATTGCCATCATGGGCTTTAATGTAGAGAGCTTGGAATTAGAGGAAAAGAGAGAACATTATGCTTCAGGAAGGGAAACACCACTAGAATGGGGTCTTTAAAGATAATATAATAAGATTCACTCTAGTAGAGCAAATGTGATCATGATAAAATAGTTTTTCCCCAGTAGGGTGAATCTTAATCATTGATAAATAATAAATAATGATTTGCCCCTATAAAACTAATTTGATTCAGATGTTGTTCAAATGTTGTACCCCAGCATGGGAAATTGGAAAGCAAAATATCTCAAGGATATAACCCAAAAGATAGGTTAAAGTGAGTGGGCATAAATAGACATGTGATGGTGTAATGGCTTGAAAAGCCATATAAAACCAAGCATATGAGAATGTACAAAGTGATGAGAGAGAGAAAAGAAGAATGAAAATAGCTGAGCTAAACTCAATAGAAATTGAGTGCTACCTACATAGTTCCATAGACTCATGTTCGAACATGAAATTTAGGCCAATGTAGTTCACCCATGTTTGGGAGAGAATGAAATGAGTAATGATGAAAAATGACCAAGAATTGATTAGACTCATAATGTATGCAAAGAGATACACATCTAAGCATAGATTAAAAAATCTTGAAATGCATGTTGCCTAGAAGCCTAATTCCATATCATGAGCCTATATTTTGCAAAGTGTTCTTGAGAATCATTCATTGGAGTTGATATTACATTAAGACTTTGAGACCTCAACACAAAGTGCTTGATATAGAAAAATAAATTAGGTATCATAAGTATCAATAACTTAGAATGACATAAGATTCTAATTATGCAGAGCCAGTTTAAATGTGAATACTTATAACTAAAGATAATGGTAAAATAATGACCAAAACCAAAGTTACAATGATTTACATTTAAACAAAAAAGCAAAGACAAAGAAAAAGATAAACATAAATTAACCTATCTTTAAATCAAGATATGATCTTAAGTAGGAATAAAAATGTTTTAAATCATTTATCAATCCTAAAACAAGTTAGAAACTAAATATTTCCATCATGGGATTTAATGTGGAGGGCTTGAAATTAGAGGAAAAGAGAGAACATTCTGCTTTAGGAAGGGAAGCACTAGTAGAATGGGGTCTCTAAAGAGAATATAATAAGCAGTACTCTAGTAGAGTAAATGTGATTATGATAAAATAGTTTTACCCTAGTAGGGTGAATCTTGATCATTGATAAATAATAAATAATGATTTTCTCCTATAACACTGATTTGATTTAGACGTTGTTCAGATGTTGTTTCCTAGCATGGGAAATTAGCAAGAAAAATAGCTAAAGGATATGACCCAAAAGATAGGTTAAAGTGAGTGGGCACAAATGGACATGTGATGGTGTAATGTCTTAGAAAGCTATATAACACAAAGTATATGAGAATGCACAAAGTGATGAGAGAGAGGAAATTAAGAATGGAGATAGTCGAGCTAACCTTAATAGATATTGAGCACTACCTACATAGTTCCATGGACTCATGTTCCAACATGAATTTCAGGCCAATGTAGTTCACCCATGTTTGTAAAAACTAATTATTGATTAGACACATAATTTATGCAAAGAGATGCACATTTAATTATAGACAAAGAATACTAAAATGTATGTTACCTAAAAATCTAATTCCATATCATGAGCCTAGGTTTTGAAAGTGTTCTTGAAAATCATTCATCAAAGTTGATGTTGATGTTAAGACATTGAGACTTGACCACAAAGTGATTGCTATAACAAAATAAATTAGGCATCATAAGTATGAATAACTTATAATGACATAAGATTCTAATTATGCAGAGATAGTTTAAATGTGAATACCTATAACTAAGGATAATGGTAAAATAATGACCAAAAATAGCGTTATAGTGATTTACATTTAAACAAAAAAGCAAAGATAAAGAAAAAGATAAACATAAATGAACCTATCTTGAAATCAAGATATGATCTTAAGTAGGAACAAAAAAATTTTAAATCATTTATCAATCTTGAGACAAGTTGCACACTAAATATTACCATCATGGGCTTTAATGTAGAGATCTTAGAATTAGAGGAAAAGAGAGAACATTCTACTTTAGGAAGGGAAGCACCACTAGAATGGGGTCTCTAAAGAGAATATAATAAGAAGTACTTCAGTAGAGCAAATGCGATCATGATAAAATTGTTTTGCCCCAGTAGGGTGAATCTTGATCATTGATAAAGAATAAATAATTATTTACCCTTGTAGAGCTAGTTTGATTCAGATGTTGTTCATATGTTATGCCTTGGCATGGGCAATTGGTAAGAAAAATAACTCAAGGATATAACCCAAAAGATAGGTTAAAGTGAGTGGGTGAAAATGGATATGTGATGATATAATGGATTAGAAATCCATATAAAACCAAGCATATGAGAATGCACAAAGTGATGAGAGAGAGGAAAAGAAGAATGGAGATAATCGAGTTGACCTCAATAGAAATTGAGTGCTACCTACATAGTTTCATGGACTCATGTTCTGTAATATCCCTTTCTTAGGGTCTCCTTTTTTTAACAAAAGCTCTAATACCACTGTAATATCCCCAACCAATTGGGACTATAGAAAGATAAAAGCTCTGAATTGCTTTTCTGTGTATTCTAATTTTTTATATGAAATAAGAACAAATTGTGATTTTTGCAAAATAATTTTCAAATAAATAAATAAACCATAGTATAATCTCTTAATTTTAAAATCAATGATCGTATTATTCATCCAGATGATTACAATAGAATTCCTCTATCATACATATAAAAATAATATTAAAATACTATCTTAAAACCTAAATTTTCTGCAAATTGGAAATAAACCTAGGATCTGGTTCGTCTCAGGTTGCTATGTTAAAAACACATTCACCATCATTGGTTATTTTGCTACTGTCAGTGGTATAACACTGTGAAAACTACTGATGTCAGTCTCTGATGACTTGGGTCAGCTGATGTCGATCTATATCCTGCTGATGTCAGTTTTTGAGTCCACTGATGTCGGTCACTAGACTGTCGATGTCGGTCTCTATACTTCCCACGGTGCTTTCTAGCCTGATGCAGAATGGTATGGATTTGTATAGATCTGTATGGATCCCATACAAAATCTAATGGAAAATAGTGCGACCTGTATGTTGTACTCCAGATCTGAAGAAATATAGCCTAATATGGAAGATCTTTATTCTAAACAATTACTCAAACAAAACCTAATGAAATAAATACCTGTAAACCTCTGTGATAGCTTTTGTATGAAGTTATCTCTCAAATTGGCAATAGATCAGTGGATATCTCACAACCTCTGAAGCGCACACACTGAAGAGTGGATGTTCTCCAATGCAAATGGAATCTTAGAACCCTTGGCTCAGTCTTTTCAGAAGAATTCTTAGCAAAAATCAATAATCATAATCTCATAATATCATCTCTCTCCCCATGAGAAACCCTTATACCCTCAAAAAGATGTGCTTGCCCTAATTAGGGTTTCTTAAATTAGAATTAGGGTTTCTTAATTAAAAATAGGCCAAATAATTAATATTTGATTAAATCAATCAAATATTAATATCTCCCTCAATACATGTCAGATCCTCAAACCAACTGAAGCTGGTGAATCAGGGAGTGATTATGCACCTGACCATACTAAAACAAGGGTGCTCTGCTACATGTCAGAAGTCCCTAAATAATAGGAGCTCAGGCAAATGTGTTTGAAAGAGCCCAAATGAAAACCAACTATAGAAATTTTGCTAATCGAAGCCAAGCCAAGCTCCATCATGACCCTTTATTCATCCTATCAACCTACGAAGGTCTCATAATAGGCTAATCATCAACTCTGATGATGTCCACTAAAAAAGGGGACATGACAATCTGCCCCTCTTGAAATTGCTTGTCCCTAAGCAATCACAAAACAATAAACCACTCGATCCACCTGGATCCCAAGGAAAAGGTTGTGTAACATCCCTCATGTCACCAATCAACCCCTGTGAAGAAGTCATTAGCATCAACAACATCAAAAGTAGAAAAATTAGCAACTGAAAAACTACACTCAATACCCAAACAACTAACGTCATTGACAACATTATCTATAGACCCACTGTAGATGCCGATAGAAGAACCCACTCTGTGGAACTCAAGCCAACTAAAATATCGACTCTATCAAAACTCAAGTCCCTATCTAACTGACACTCACACCCAACTACATCATGGATATGACAACCATAGGTACCTGAGTCACTGACACCAAGTCCAATCTCTGATAAACTATCCTAGGTGTGTCGATATCATAGGCTGTGTAACTTGCAACTACCAATTCCATTTGCAAAAGATGGTGTCAATCCATCCCATAATTGATCCCTCTATAAAGGTGGCACAATCAACTATACCACACTATCATTGGTGTGAGAAGAATCAATTTGGAGACTCGACTCCACTGGTATGCCAAACTCATCAAGACCAGGTACTCCCAAATCTTAAACATGTGTGTCAGCTCCAACAACATATTCCTCAGCAACAACTATAGGAACATACTCACCACTAATACTCAGTGTACTAACCTCTGAGTATACCTCCACACTCTGAATGCCAGCATCAAACTCATCCTCATCTAACTCTAAAGAAGCTGCTACTAAAACTACCTCATCATCACAATCTCTAGCTCCCTCATCCTTTGCAACTGAGAGTCCAAATCCCCATGACTAAGCTCATCCACATGTCTCTCAGAATCTTGGTGAGCCACCTTCATTGCCTCCTGTATGTGTGGCTTTAAATCTGCATCTACCTTAGGCTCTAAAGCCTCTGCCTCTGACTCCTTAGAACTATCTTGTTTAGAATCTTTTGATTCTGAATCCTCACAATACGCCCATATCACATGATTTGCCTTGCCCTTAGGCCTCAAAGGAAAATCATGATTGGCATCATATGGACCTTTGTAGTATAAGCAAAGCTTTTTCTTGCATAGATCGTTAAGAGCCTCTTGATCTAAAGGTGGTGTTGTTGGGTTGGCCTTTGAATCATTCTTAACAAATGTAGGCCATGTAGGCCTATCATCCATCCTAAAATGGGTCAGTTGTGGTCTCTAATTAATAGTAGTACTCTTGTTATCTCCTTGCTCCCCATTCTATCGAACAGGTGTGTTCATCCTCTTTACCATAGTAGTGAGTGCTTGTAGTGCCTATGTCATCTCACGGTAGACTTCTCTAGTGTCTTGATCATCATTATGCCTATGGCCCTTGGGTGGGCTACCCTCACGTCTATCACTCATGATGATCGGTGGCTGCTCTAACACCTGGGTACCTTCAAGCAAGACTCTACTACGTGTGTTGTACCTGTGTGGTCCCAACTCTTGTGGCTGCATGAGATTGCTAAACCCTTAGGATGGCATGAACTTGGCTCTGATACCACTGTAATATCCATTTCTTAGGGTCTCCTTTTTTTTAACAAAAGCTCTGATACCACTGTAATATCCCCAACTAATAGGGACTGTAGAAAGACAAAAGCTCTGAATTATTTTTCTGTGTATTCTAATTTTTTGTATGAAATAAGAACAAATTGCAATTTTTGCAAAATAATTTCCAAATAAATAAATAAACCACAGTATAATCTCTTAACTGGCAAATCAATGATCATATTATTCCTCCAGATGATTGCAATAGAAGTCCTCTATCATACATATAAAAAGAATATTAAAATACTATCTTAAAACCTAAATTTTTTGCAAACTGGAAATAAACCCTAGATCTGGTCCGTCTCGGGTTACTGTGTTAAAAACACATTCACTGTCATCGATTATTCTATTGTTGTTGGTGGTATAACACTATGAAAACTACCGACATCAGTCTCTGATGACCTGGGTTGGCCGATGTTGATCTATATCCTATCGATGTCAATTTTTGAGTCGACCGATGTCGGTCACTAGACTGCCGATGTCGGTCTCTGTGCTTCCCACGGTGCTTTCCGGCCTGATGTAGAATGGTAGGAATTTGTACAAATTTGTACAGATCTTGTACAAAAGTTAATGGAAAATAGTGCGGCCTGTATGCTGTACTCCAAATCTAAAGAAATATAGCCTAATACGGAAGATCTTTATTCTGAACAATTACTCAAATGAAACCTAATGAAATAAATACCTGTAAACCTCTGTGATAGTTTTTGTATGAAGTTATCTCTCAAATTGGCAATAGATCGGCTGATATCTCACAACCTCTAAATCACACACACTGAAGAGTGGACGTTCTCCAATGCAAATGGAATCTTGAAACCCTTGGCTCAGTCTTCTCAGAAGAATTCTTAGCAAAAATCAATAATCATAATCTCATAATATCATCTCTCTCCCCATGAGAAACCTTATACCCTCAAAAAGATGTACTTGCCTTAATTAGGGTTTCTTAATTAAAAATAGGCCAAATAATTAATATTTGATTAAATCAATCAAATATTAATATCTCCCTCAATACATGTTGGATCCTCAAACCGACTGAAGCTAGTGAATCAGGGAGTGATTCTACACATGACCATACTAAAACAAGGGTGCTCCACTGCATGTTAGAAGTCCCTAAATAATAGGAGCTCAAGCAAACATGTCTAAAAGAGCCTGAATGAAAACCAACTATAGAAATTTTGCTAATTGAAGCCAAGCCAAGCTCCATCATGACCCTCTATTCATCCTATCAGCCTACGAAGGTCGTATAATAGGCTAATCATCAACTCTAATGATGTCCACTAAAAAAGGGGACATGACATGTTCCAACATGAACTTTAGGCCAATGTAGTTCACTCATGTTTGGGAGAGAACGGAATGAGGAATGATGAAAAATGACCAAGAATTGATTAGACTCATAATGTATGCAAAGAGGTGCACATCTAAGCATAGACAAAGAATCCTAAAATGTATGTTACTTAGAAGCCTAATTCCATATCATGAGCCTAGGTTTTGCAAAGTGTTCTTAAGAATCAGTCATCAGAGCTGATGTTGACATTAAGACTTTGAGAACCGAGCACAAAGTTCTTGCTATAACAAAATAAATTAGTCATCATAAGTATGAATAACTTAGAATGACATAAGATTCTAATTATGTGGAGCCAATTTAAATGTGAATACCTATAACTAAGGATAATGGTAAAACAATGACCAAAACTAGAGTTATAATGATTTACATTTAAACAAAAAAGTAAAGACAAAGAAAAAGATAAACATAAATGAACCTATCTTGAAATCAAAATATGATCTTAATTAGGAACAAAAATGTTTTAAAATCAAAAGGCAAGAATGTCTTAATGACATGAAAACAATATATGAATAGTCAAGATCCATGTGGACCATCAAGGCATTATCAAACACAAAAGAAAAAATCAAATAGAAAAAACAAGACACCAACAATAATCAAATAAACAAAATGGTCCAAGAAAAACATAATAACATAGGATCAAGATATAAACAATCAAGATCCATATGAATCATCAAGATGTTTTGACACATAAAAGAGAAAATAAAAAATAATCAAGGAAACACAATACCAAGATGAGACAAGAAGTAATAAAAGGAAAAAAAGAGAATAAATAAAAGGAGAGGTGCAAAAACACAACAAAAAACCAAGAAAACACAATAAAACACCAAGAAAACTTAGATAAACACACATAAACAAAAACCAAGTTAGTGCAGTTTAAAGACAAATTTTCATGCATGTGTGATAGAGGTGTTACTTTCCACCACATCATAATAAAGATCAATGACACAAATTATTCCCTAATTAAAGAGGAATAATGATAGAAGAAATGGGGGAAGAGAAGAGAAGGAAGGGGTTGGTTGAGCTGACTCTAGATGTATAAAACAAGTGTATGTTGCCTACATAGTTCCATGGATACATGTTCCAACATGAACTTCAAGCCAAATGCAATTCTCCCAAGAAATGGGATAGAAGGAAAATGATGATCAGACCAGCATGATTAATGTTATAGAAGAAATGGAAGATATGACAAACAAATGAGAATGGTCTAGCAAATAAGAAGCTAATGCAATGAGAAAGAATGATCTTACAAAATGGCAAGTGCATGGGACAAGATGAAATAAACTGGTGTTTTTGTGATTTCAAAATGGCAAGAGCATAGCATGGTGGAATGGGAATGTACAAATGTATAAAAGTGTGAGACAATGTTTTTGTTCTTTTTTGGATCATTTTCTGATGTTTTTGGTATTTTTAAAGTATTTCTAATGTTTTTGGAATTTTTGGGATAAAATATGCACTAGGTGGGACCATATAGTCAAGAAGATGTATGTCTTAAGAGTAGAGCTTCCAATAAGATAGCTAAGCTGACTTCAATATCCCATGCTCACAAATTGACAAGAGCAAGGATATTGATAAAATAATAAAGAGAATCAAATGTGATATAGAATAATGTGCAACCTAAAGTAAAAAATAAGTATATGCATTCACCTATCTATAACAGTGTAGTAATGGTCTAGAATTGAGAAGGTGTTCTTGTTCTCTTGTCTGAAGTTGCACAATACTATCCTAGCTAAACTACTTTGTATAACTACTACTGAGGTCATTCATAATGTTCATGAGACATAATCAAGATCATAATTGGTCAAGGGATAAAAAGTTTTCAAGCTTATAACATGCCCTAGACATAATAAAGAATATGCTTCTCAAGAGAGCAAACTAGAATGGGATGAAGAATGTGTTTAGAGTGCCATGGATTCAAAGCCTTTACTATTTGGAATCACGAAAAGTGGACTAGGGTAGTATAGAATGTGTTTAAGGTAAGATAAAAAGGGTGGGATAAAATTACATCGGCATAAGATGCCCCCAAGTCAAGAATCTTATAGACAATGGTTCAAATTTATTCATGTGTAGAACCTCTTAATGTGTATGATGTTCATGGGCTCTAAAATTTCTTCACCTTTAGGTTTATCCAGTCAATATGCTCTTGATCCATAGGTTACTGTGACAATATATGGTCCCAACCAATTAGGGTGAAACGTGCCTTTCTTTTTGGGTTTAGCATTTATGTTCTTCTGGTTCTCTTTCAAAACTAAGTCACCAATCTCAAAATCTCGAGGGATTATGCATTTGTTGTAGCTTCTCTACAATCTATTCTGATAAGCCTACACATTTTCTAGGGCATCCAAATTATTACCATCAAGAAGCTCTAGTTCTTGCACCTATGAGGCTCTATAGTCTTTATCATCTTCAATGTGCTCTAGTGATATTCTTAATGATGGGATCTCAATCTTGATTAGGATGATAGCTTTAGTGCCAAAAACTCCATTTGGGGTGTGATGATTGGTTTTATAAGCCTAAAGGGTAGGAAAGAGTTGTAAGTGCCAATTATGGCCAGCATCATTGACAATCTTCTTTAAGATGGATAGAATGGTTTTATTTGATGCCTCAACTTGTCCATTACCTTTCAGGTTATATAGAGTGGATTTATTGTGCTTGATCTTGAATTTTACACAAAGAGATTTCACATCTTGGTTCACAAAAGATCCACCATTATTAGATATAATATGGGTTGGGATGTCATAGCTTTAGATGATATGGTAATAAATGAATTTGGCTAATTGTTTCTTAGTAACATAAGTGAGAGAAATGGCCTCAATACACTTGGTAAAGTACTTAGTTGTAGTCAAAATGTGCTTATGGCCATCTAAAGATGTTGGGTTGATTTTTCTAATGAGATCAAGACCCCATGTTGAGAATGGCCATGGTGTTGTGATTGACTACATTGGTAAGGAAGGTGCATGTATCAAGTTGCCATGTTACTGACAAGGAACACACTTATTTACCTTATTACAAGCATATGTCTCCATTTTGGGCCAATAATTGCCTATTCTAAGGAGTTTATTTTTTAGGATTGCACCATTGGTATGGGGCCCACACATTCTTTCATGAACCTCCTTTAGTGGCATCTTGGATTCTCCCAAAGATAAACAATGAAGAATTATTCCATCATAGCCTTTATGATAAAGCATGTTTCCAAGGAGGATATAAAGTGTTAAGTGATGAAGGAATAGTTTTTTTTTGTTGTTATAAAGGATGATGTGGAATACATGACTATGGAAATAGTTATAAAAATCTTGGTACCATGGAAGCTCAAGTGAGGGATTAGGATCAGCAATGGTGCATATCTCTCTAAATTTGATAGAATATATGCTAGTTGAAGAAGATTTCCAATCAAGAATTTATACTCTTTATCACTATCATGCATTTGAATCATGGAACCAATTATTTCCATGGCATCGACAAATCTATTTTTGACTCATGGAACTTGCTCAAACTGTAGAGATTTAAAATGTGTTTTGTGGTTATCAACAATTTACTTGTAAAGAATAAGATTATCATATTTTGTTTAATGTTGGTCAGTTGTTTAATTTATGATTAGTTGTGAATATATATAAACATTTAAGATTTGAATATCCTATTGTATATCAAGACAAATCCCTACAACTAATGCCTCATATTTAGCCACATTGTTTGTATAATGAGATTGTATATGGAATGTTTTGGGGATCAGATACCCCTATGGCATGATAAATAATATGTCAACTCTAGACCCTCAATATGTGAAGGATCCATCAAAATAGAGTTTCCACTATTTAGGCTCCTATGACTCTTGTTCTATCATCATGATATAATCTTCTAGAAGTTCAAAGTTGAGAGGTTGAATGGCCTTAATCGAAGCTTCTACAAGTTGGTCATCAAGAACTTGTCCTTTGATTGCATTTTGATTTTGGTACTTGATATAAAACTAACTTAAGAGAATAATCCATTTATCCATGCATCCTTAAATATCTACTTTTGATAAAAGGAACTTGAGAAGATCTACCTTGGTGATAACAATAGTTTTGTTATTTAGCATATAATGTCATAATTTCTGAGTGGAAAACACCATAGCTAAAATGCCTTCTCAATAAGCATATAATCATGTTCATAGGCTACCAATGTGTGTCTTAAATAATAAATAATGTGTTCCTTACCATGATCATCATGATGAGCCAAAAGTGCCCCCAGTGCATGTTCCATGGCTGATATATAAAGAAGCAGTGGCTTTCCTTGTGTTGGAGGTTGTAAGACTAGTGGGTTGGTCAAGTATGTTTTAAGCTTTGCAAATGCTATCTGACAATATTCATCCCACTGAAATGTTACCCCTTTCTTTAAAATATGGTTAAATGGGTGGCATTTATCTGCGAATTGAGAAATGGACCTATGTATAGACTGGATCTTTCCCTGTAGACCTTGTAGTTATTTAAGATTGTTTGGTGGAGGCATTTCCATAATAGCATTGACCTTTGTAGGGTCTACTTTGATCCCTTGTTATGATATAGTGAACCCTAGTAATTTTATTGATGTGACTCCAAAGACATATTTATTAGGATTCAAGCATACTTTATATTTATGAAGCCTCTCAAATACTCAATGTAAAGTGTCAAGATGTCCAGCTCTTGTTATTGATTTTTCTAGTATATCATCAACATAGTCCTCAACAATGTCATGCATCATGTCATGGAAAATTACAATCAATACATGTTGATATGTGGCTCCAACATTCTTCAAACCAAATGGCATGACCTGGTAGCAGAATGTCCCCCATGGAGTAGTGAACGTAGTCTTATACTAGTATTTAATGGCTATCTTGATCTGATTATAATGATAAAATCCATCTTTTAAGGATAACATCTCATGCCCAGAAGTTGAGTCGATGATCATGTCAATGTTGGGTAAAGGAAAATCATCTTTGGGGCATGCTTTATTAATATCATAGAAATTAGTACACATGTGTATGAATGGGGTCTTTTTACTCATTAGAACTATGTTGGAAACCCATTTAGAGTAGTCTAGTGGTATGATAAAATTGGCTCCTGACAGCTTTTCCAACTTGGCCTTAACTAAAAGGGTGATGTGTGGATGCATCTTTCTTAATTTTTGCTTGACTAGTTTAGCATTAGGGTGAACAACAAGATAATGCACAACTAAATATGGGTCAAATATTAGCATGTCAGAGTATCCCCATGTAAATATGTCTATATAATCCTTAAAAATGGATATGATATGTTCATGTTCTACTTTAGTAAGGGAAACTCCAAGATAAATGATTTTGGGATCCTCATAGGTTCCCAAATTCACTTTTATTATGTTCTCCACAAGGAGTGTGGATCCATCCTCTAGAATTATAGGAAATATATGGTCATGATCATTTTCCTCTACTAAATCTTCTTTTTGTTCCTCCCAAAGATCTAAATAATATGAAGAATCATAATCTACCTTCTTAGGTAAAGGCCAATTAGTAAAAACCTCTAGAAACTCAAGATCAAGATGCTCAAATATTTGATGTTGTTCTAAAGATATGTTTGTACTAGCTATGGAAAATGAGCTAGATGAACTTTCTACATCTTGAGGGGATGAGAAAACTTTCCTTCCTAGGAGTGCTTGAAATAGGTTTTCACTCAAAGGTTTGTCTTTTTCTTTACTTTTTCCCTGATCGACAAGTGCCTTAAAGAGGTTTTCACCAAAAGATCTCAATGTTTATTCTTTATTATGACCAAGAAATTTTTCCTACTCTCCAAATTAGGTAGAAGGATCTAATAAAAAATCAAAACCCTACTTATGATCACCAAGGGAGGATGCATCTTGTAGGCCCATGTATTTTGTAATTGATTCTTCATTTTGAAACTCATCAAGACATATGACCAAATTTCATTGGTCCTAATCTATGAGTTTAGGATGGCAAAAGCATAGGTTACAGTGAGAGTTTGCTTCAGGATGAGAAGTTATAAAGGTAAAGATATAATGTCCTTCTTTAGGAAGTAAATCACCACTAGGACAAGTTTTTTCTTTAGGATGGGAATCTCTAATAGGCATTATGGTCACTATGGTGTTTGAATCAAACAAATTTGAGTCAGTAAGATCAATTAAAAAGCTATAATGGGACATTATGTCACTGATAGGAGTCTCATTACTAGTCACTTTAGAAGAGTCACTATCAAATGTCATGAGGTCATCCTCTAATGGTTTAAATCCAAGACCATGATTACAATAGATAACTTCAGCTGATAAGGGTTCTAAAATTCCTTATGCTTATGAGCCAAGACCTTTCCCTATATAGTCAAGATGATCCATTATCATGTTAGGGATAGGATACTTTGGATTATAAAAACAATCAAAAATGCCTTCAAAACATAACCAATCTCCCTTGGTAAAAGCCTCTCGATCTTTCTTTGGTGCAATTGTAGGTAAAAAAACCACCTGAGGTTTTGGTTATTTTTTCTTTGATTACCAAATCTAATCAGGTCTATTAGAAGTTTGGGAAGTTTTAGGCTTACCAAATGTTTTAGGGGATTTTGGTAATTTTGTAATATGAAGGACATCTTTTAGATGGTACATCAAAATTCTTATGTCTTTAATAATAACTTGGCCAGAGCTATAAGAAATGGATCGACTGAAGTGGAAGCTAGATCACCAGGGTCAATATAATTAGATGGAGATGGATGACAAATGATGGATTTATTATTTATAATGAATTTAGAACTTGGTCAATAGTTATAATTAAAAAACTCTACTTCAAGATGTTTATAATATTGATATGGCTACTAATTAGTGGGAATAGTAACCTTGATCCCATCATGTATAAATTTAAGGCATTGGTGAGAGTAGATGGAACTACCTATACTTCACAGATACAAGGATGACCAAGAAGTATGTTATAATGAATCTCAATATCCATAATATGGAATAATGTGTGATGATAAATAGACCCAACCATGACTGGCAACCAAACTGTACCAAATGATTCCCTCTTAGCATTATTGTAAGCCTTGATTATAATAGTTTCTAACTAAATGGCTTTATCCATGTAGCCTGATCATCATACCAATCTAAGAGATATGATGTTCAACCCTAAACCATTATCTATAATAACCCACTTGATCTTGTGATCTATAATGATTATCTCAATGTATAGTGGGTTATTGTGGTTTGGTCTGAGGGTGGATATGTCTTTTTGATCAAATGTGATTTGCCAAAATGAAGACAAGTGTCCAAATAGGTTTTGGAACTGATCAAGGTTATATCATTAGTCACAATAGACTCTTTCAAAATTTTATTGAAGATGGTTCGATGGACATTAGATATCTATAAGAGTTCTAATATGGATATATGGGTAGGGGGTTTATCTAATTGATTTGTTAGACTATAAGGTCTTTGAATTGTGGATTAAACTATTTTAGTCTTTACTGGGATAGTATTCAACTTTGGAACCATTGGCATAATGTTTTCATTGGGTTTTATGGAAGAAGTGGGCAAAGGGCCATGGATGGTGACTCATGGGCATCTAGTTATGATTGCACAACCTAGAGGTGGCAAGGAGTTATTTATAATTAGAAGAGGAATCCAAAGGGCCTTAGATGGTGACTCACAGGTGACTAATTGTATTGATATAATTTTGGGTCAATGAGGAGCCTTTATAATTATAAGAATGGTGTTGTTGTTCAGAATTAATAGCCCATGTAAATGGAGTTGTAATATGATTATGTAAACCTAACATGGTATTACTATAGGGAGAGGGTACTGACCCTATAATGATGGGTCCCATGTTGTGAGGAACACAAGATTGGCTACATGGTTTTATAGTAATAAAGGTAATGTGGGCTATAAAAATACATCCCATAATAGTATTATAGTCATAAGGTACATTGTTATAAGCCACATTTTTACTATGGGCATTATGATCTCAATTATATTTATTATGATTCTGACCTTATTGTTGGTTTTGATTCTACCTTTGTCCTTGATTATGACCATTTTGATTATTTCTTGGTGGTGGTGGATCATGTCAAGGAAAGGGGTCTTTATAGATTCCCATATCCTGATTTGTGTCCTGATTAGGGGCCAACTTAATTTATAGTTCACCACTTTCAATAAATTCCTCAATAATATGTCATAATTGAATGTGATAATATGTACTATGACTAGCAACATGATGAAAGTTACACCATTCATTTTTTTGTACCAATCTAGTTTTGGTTGATCTTAAGGAAATGGCCTTGATACTAGCCATGCAATTAAATTAGCTACAATGAGCTTTTGTAACACTATTTCAACTGATTCTCCTAACTTGATAAAGACTCTATAATTGTTATGAAATGTCCTTCTTGGAGGTTGTCTCTACAAAGTAGGTAGTGGATTTGGGGGAGTTAATTGTACATTTGGAGGAGGCATAACATGTACCATTTGTACATGTATTGTTTCAGTCACCCCATTTCCAACCAGGTTATTATTTTTATTAAATCCTTTAGGCTTATCTTGCATAACTATTTGAACTAGTGATTTAGTTTGATTAGATGCTTGACCTTGTGTAAAAATCTTAACAAGGCCCTTAGTAATAAGATCCTTCTCAATCTATACCCCTTTGTCAATAATTTCTTCAAATGAGTTAGCACAAGCTAACCATATATTATGCACAACTTTAGGATGTAAATTTTGTGTAAATATATTAGCCAACTATTTGTCTCGAAAGTAATGTTGAATGTGGACTGTCAATGCTCTCCACCTTTGCAAAGTGAAAATTTCACCATCATGCTACTTGGCTTCGCCTAATTCAATAACGGTTAATTCATGTTCTATGTTATATGAGAAATGGTTAAAAAATAATAATAAGTTGTTCCAATTCACAATTGATCCCTTGAGTAGTTTAAGTATCCAATCAAGAATTTGTCCCACTAAACTTCATAGAAATAATCATAGTAAGTACTTATGACTATAAGTAACCTCTTGACATAAGACAAATAATTCCTATATGTGCTTGCATGGAGCTCTTTTTCCTTTGTACTTGTCAAATTTGGGTGCCTTAAAATGAGGTAGAAAGTAGTTTTGGAGAATAGATAAATCAAATAGATATGGGCATATCTCATCGAATTTATACTTTTTGACTCTATTATTCATCTCCAATCTTTGAACAATTTCCTTCATAGAATGTCATTCTTACATGTTTGGTGCATTTTTGGATTAAATAAGATGTTGGGGTGGAATGTTCCTCTGGTTTCATTATTTTGGGGGTGGAATGTGCCCCTAGTTTTCTTATTATTTGGGTGGTATGTGCCCCTAGTTTTGTGGCTATTGGGGTGGAATGTGCCCCTAGTTTTATTGTTGTTGGGGTAGAATGTGCCCCTGGTTTTATTTGGATCTATATGGAGTGTATACCTTTTAATCCATGATTTGGTTTTAATTTACTCCATGAGGTGAGAACATAGGCCATTGATTCTTGGATTGTAAAACATTCCCTGAATTCAATTATTTCATACTTTATTGATTTTGGAAATTTCTATGTTTATTTACCAATTTTTGTGTTGGTTGAAAAGAACTAGCCAAATTGTCTTGAGGGATTTCCTTAATTTGAACTGAATGTTTGGGTTTTTGAGTTTATAAAGTAACAAGAGGTTCTTTATGATTGAATAATGTATGTTTCATGTCAAATGGAAAACTTTGTAAGGCGTCTTTTGACTTTAACTATTCATTTAGATTACCTTGATCCATTATGGTAATGTATTCATCCAATATTTTTTGCATACATTAAACCACATTTCCTTGTTCTTTAAAATCATCATTGTGAATTGAAAGGAAACTAGGGAGTTAGTTAAGTCTATGATAAGTTGATATGCATATCATTGACTTATTATCTTGATCTTAGCTAGAAGATCTGGATTTATGGGTTTTGACTCTATTTGTATTTCTTTTCCTTTGTTAGAGGAAGAAGGTATGTCTATTCATGCAAAATCTTTCTCTTGTCATCATTATTTTCCTTCTCTAACTAAGGTATGCAATTATTCTATAGGAAATGTAGAAGGTAGTCTAGCACCCGGTTCTATCAATCTAAGAAGGGCTTCATCTTGATCTTCTTGGGGTTGATATTCATTGTAATCATCTTTGGATCCTACTATTGTGGGGATGTCATCAAAAACAATGGGGTTATCTTGACCATCATAAAATTGATCATCTTTATAACTAAGGCCATAAGAGGCCCCAATATGAATGAACATTTGAGTCATGTCTAAAAGAGTTATTTTATGTGTTGACTAACTTTGAAGCAATGCTTGGCAACCAAACAAAGTATGCTTTGGCTCTCTTTTAAAAAAATAACCAAGGTACCAATGAGACTATAAGGGAGGGTGGTTTGTAGCCATGCATAATTAAAAGATTTGGTTCATGAGTTTACTCAACCTTTGGTAAAGTTGAAATCATCTAGATCAGAAGAGGGTAAGGTAACTCAAAGACCCAAGGTGAAAACTAGTACACCAAAGCCTAGATATTTGTTATGCATCCATACTATAAGATATAGTTTCAACATCAACAAGTTGACCCTAGAAGTTTAGAGGAAAGCTCTCTAGATTATGAAGAAGACAAAATGGACTAAGAAACTCAAGATGTAAAAACATACGTGAATCACTAAGTATAAAGCTAGGACCAAATAGGTAGCACAACATCACCACATGGTTCTAGTAGGATAAAATATGTTTTAAGACTTAAAGTGTGAGTGATACGCAAGATGACTTGAGTCCACCATGATGATAATGTGATTTTCAATCTAATAAATGACCTTCAATCTAAATGGAAAATTGAACCCAAGTTAGAATAAGCTTAGTGCACAAATGGCGAACCCACTTTGACACACCAACCCTTAGAACTTAGAATGGTTCAATTTTTAATGTGGATTATAAATGAAGGATTTAAACAAATTGGGTAAAATATCTAGACTCATTGGGTAGCATGACTATGCCAAAGTGGATGACATGACACAAAGCTTTTGATAATAATTTGAATAAGGAAAAGATGAATTTTCTAATTAGAGAGCATAACGCTTCCCTTGCTCAATAAAATTGAGGATAATATGTTTTGGTTAAGTTCATTGAGTTAACAAGAAGTTTTAGACACAAATCAAGACCAAGTCAGCTAATGATAAAAAAAAAATGTCTTAAGTCTAAACTGACAAGGTATGGCAAAGTGGGGTCTACTAAACTAGAAAGTATTCATTCATTCCAGGGGAATCAATTCCACAATGACTTTCACATCAAACAATGCAAAATACAAGCATGGAAATTAGGTGACCGTGGCATTAGTGAGTTGTAAAAAGGTCTAGTCCTTTTTGTAACCACTACATCCTGGTATTCACTTAGTGTAGTGCAATGTCTAAATGTAGATACGTCCCATGTGAAACTCCAATTAGGAGCCAAATGAAGTCAATACCAAGAGGTGAAACCTTAGGTCAAAGCTTCCCTAAAGAACTTGTAGGAGGTAATGGCGTCCCCCTCACAAGCAAAGTTTGCATAAAAATAAAGAAAGCATAAAATAGAAATACCTTAGGGCCATTGTCAAGAGCACTCAAACTTTAATGAGTTTTTGGGGAGAACTTTAGATGACATTCTTTCTTAGCCTTGGACTAGGCTATTTGAAATAGGAATGGAACTTTTAATTCTAGGGGTTCCCTAAAGGGGATAAATGAAATATCATACACGCAACATCCCTCTTTTTGCCAAACAAAATCTAACTTAAACAACTAAGTAAATACAATAATCTTGGAAAAGTGAGTTCATTTTAAAGCCTAAATTCAAAATATGAGGTGATATTCTTTTTACACCTTGGTAATTTTAACTTTGAGAACATTCACCATAAACATCTATATTTTTTTTAAACACCAAAACAAGGCTCCTAATTCATTTTAAAGCATGCACAAGGTGATCTAAACATGTCTTTTATCAAATTTCAAGCTTGGTCCTGCAATGGAAATGTTAGTATGCCCTTTAGCCTTGAATCTACTTTCATTTGAAATAATGAACTTGCAAAATAGATCTCTCAAGTTTTTTACACAAAACAATCCCACTACTGCATAAAGTGATCCTATTACTTGTAAGACAATACTACTACTATGAGAGTTGTGGTATTATAATACTATAGATGATTAAGTCACAATACCTTGACTTGGAACTACAATCCCATTAGTAGTAGGACAATCTTACTACTTATCAAGTCACAGTATTGTCACTTAACCACTAATGGTTAGACAATACCATGACTTTGTTAAACAACCCTGCTAATAGTAGGACAATCCCACTACTCAGTCAATAGTGGTATTGTCTAACCTACACAAAAACATAGCTAGTCCAAAAACAAAACATAAATAGCTAAGCACAATACTTCTAGTCTAATTTACAATACCACCACTTGTACAATAATCTCATAACTATGTTTTAAAAATTTATGACTTGTATAAAAATGTTTTTTACATAATTTTTTCACTCATTTTGGCCTCCCACTCGAATATTCTATAAGAAAAATATTAGTGAGTTGCTTAAAGGATATTTGTGGCCATTTTTGTGAGGCTAGGAGGGTCCCATTGCACATGCCAAGATGTAGAGAGGATTACAAAGCAAGTTAGTCAAACATTAGTCCATAAATCATGAAAAATGCATAAAGAACTAACTATCTAAGCCTTTCTATCCCTATGAGAATTACAAAGGATATAAAGAAAGAAATGAAAGAAATCAAACATAATTTTACCTTTCCAAATAGATTCACCATAACCATGTGGCTCAAAATCATGTTCTCCCTTGATCAAGCATCCTTATCTTTGTCAAAAAAGGTGGAAAACTCCATAAAACCTAGGCTCATGATTCCAAATCACTAAACTAGCCTATCAATGAAGCTTGTAACTAATTTTAATGGTTTATTTCAAAGGATTGTGAAGACAATTCTACATAATAACTTTGCATAAATCAATCTTTTTTATTCATGTCGATGGCCTCTCTATTTATAAATTTTTGAGATTGGTCAGGATCAACAATGACGATCCATCTCAAGATTGAGATGTGTGACCATGGATAATCCTAATTTTTGGAATTAAACTCATAAATATCCTCAAGATAAATAAGCATTAAAGAGGCATGATAGGCATTAATTAGGCATGGGTGACCTATAATCTTGATATTTTATACACTTATGGCTTGATGGATTCCACCCCATAGATGATGTCACTAGGTGATGTAGATATTTAAAATCAATTTCCAATAATGAGATATTCAAAAAGATCTATGGAATTCTTACTTAAGCTCTTAAATTGGCTTAATTAGTTTAAGTAAGTTGAATCAAATTTAGTGAAATTCTTTGTAAATTGGTGCACAATTAATCAAAATGGTTAGAAATTCATATTACTAGATCATAATTTGACTGGAGAGGAATTGAAAGGTGATGTTAGATGTGTTATAGTTGTATTCCCATTTAGGATGTTGACAACAACAAATAACAAAGGTATGTGATGTGTACTAATGAATTAGAATAAAAGAGTGGTCTAGAGCACTAAATGGCAAAATTATCATTTTGACTCAAAATGATTTGATCAAAGTTAGCTAGCCCATAAAATGCATTGCCCTATTTAGGGATACTTTGACCTAAATTGGCACTTGTAAGTGACAATTTTGAATCATTTAGGGTGTTTTATGGATTTTGACCTAAAATTTGCATTTGAATGCAATTCGAAAGATTGACAATTTCAACATAAATGGTGTTAGGAATTGGATGTCTACAAAGTGCCACTGCAGTTTGTAAATTCCTATACAGACATGTAGCTATGTGTCTATCTCTTACTTATATTGTACACTTATAATTTACTATCAAAAATCCTCTTAAAAATTAATAAATAGACAATACAACACCTTGAGAGTGGAATGTAATGTTATAAATTTGAGTTCCCACCTTTCAAGGAGTTGTATGGACTATAGGAGGTGTGTTATGACTTGGACATCACATGGCATGTCTCAACATTATCCCCTACACCACTGAACACCCTTGGACCCACTTGACCATATTAGGGATGATTATACAATCATAATATCAAGAATAAAATTTACCTTAATTTTATCAAAATAACCTTAAACAATGATAACCAAGGCTTGGAAAGACCATTTTGAGGTCTTTAAAAGGCATAAGATGTCCAATCTCCAAGGTTATGGGACATAAAAAGTGAATATTTGAACTATAAGGGTTGAAATTTATCCTATAAGGCCAAATTATCAATATTATTGGTGACTCATAGGGGTGGACCAGCTTGCTAGTCAAGAGAACTAGCTATCTCATTCTTTTGGGCTTAACACTCACACATGACAACATGACTTGACATGATTACTCTATTTGAGATTGACAAACAAACCTATAACCTTGACAGCTTTTAATAAATTTAAAATACTCACCACACACACATAAGAAATAAGCAAACACACCTGCGATGATAGACACTTATTATAAAACAAGTAATCAAGAAAATAATTGACTATGTACAATTGACCTAAAATTTTACTCTCCTTCCTAGGTAAAATGGGAATTTTCTTAGATCCTTCAATCCATGGGATGAATAATGGTATGAGGTAAGAAGCCTCTTGGAATTTGATATCATTTTATTCATCACCTCCTTGAATGCCACTCTTCTCATCATACTCTCAAGTGAAATGAAAGCAATAAATAAATCACCTATAAACACATTCTCACTTGGTGTTTCAAAGTTAACCCCTTTTTGCTCCTAGTTGCTCATGATCATTTGAATAAAGCCATTATGATTTAGAAATCCATCATGCTAGTCATATACTATCTCAATAGGAACATATATAATTAGGCTTTCTTATTGAAGCTTTATATCAGTATCATTTTCAAGAACTTCATCTATCACTACAACTCCACTTTCAAACTTCCCCTAGGCTTAAGGACCCCTTCTTCAGGTTTTATCTACATTAGTGACTTTTTAAAGTCTTCATGGTTTGCATCCTCATGAGGAACACTAAATTTTGATGTATCTTTACGTAGCTCATGTATAGGACTATCAACTTGAGGCACTACTATAGTAACCACTTTAACTTTCTCCTCATCATCTTGAACTTGTTCACTCTATTGATGAATCTTGGTAAGGTCAACAACCAAGGTATCCTCAATCTATCCCATAAGAGGTGTAAGCTCCTAGAGATTCTCATACTCATTACAAATCTTCTAATAATACTTCCATAGGCATACATCATCTTATTATTTAGTGTCCATGTGATCATGATCATGTTCTAGTGATTTATTTATTGTGTGACATCGTGTTCATCAGCAAGCTTCTCTTTGAAACAAGTAATGAATCCTTTAACTTCAATGAAACTAGGAGTATTAACATTAATACATAACTCATCTTGAATTCTATCTTTTTTTTATGTAACTGTTGTGAGTTGAACAACTTCTCCTTGGCCAATTGGTATGCATTCTTTTTAAAGTTCATCTTGCTCTTGAATGTGTTGTTAGTCATAGAGATCAAATTTACCTTTATCTTCTTGAAGTTTAACCTTTCTGGAATTCTTGAAGGCTGACTTGTGCTCCTCTTCACCAAGAGGTGTCCCTATAGTAATCTCTTCCTCAAATTCACTTTAATCCCCTTCATAGTAGACATATTGAGGCATATTTTCAATTGTTACTAAATTTTGCTTGACATGGACTATCACTTCACCAAGTTTTTATTCTTTCAAATATGGTTCTTCCTCCTGAATGGAAAAAAGATAAGGGATTTTGTATCTAAAACACCTGGTCTAAGAAGGGTTCCATGTGTCCATGCCTTCATAATGTTTTTATCCTTCCAAGTCTTTCACTTCATTTAGTTGCTTCTCATCTGCACTCCAAACTACATGTTCTCCCTCAAACAAGGAGATGGTAGGAGGGCAAGAATGTCTAGCTAGTGGAGTTGGAACATAAGGCTTTATAAGTTGCTCTTGGTTGAGTTTAGGGGGTGAATAGATACTATAAAAGCTTGGTAACTTCCTAGGATTGTTACTCATAACCTCTTTCTCTCTTTACATACCTTGACATCTATGGACAACTTTAGTTTGAGGAAGAGGTGAGGGGTTTTGAAAGTTTGGGAATCTCCTTGTTATAACTTATGAAACCTTCCTCTTTTCTTAGTTTGGATTTGGCATAGGAGTAGTAGTCCAAGGATATTGGCATGGGATAAAATGAGGTAGAGGATCATAAGATTGATTGGATTCAGATTGTTGTTCCTTCAAAGCTAATATCTCACTAGCAACGATTTAACTCATGCTTTTTAACTCCAACTCATCAAAAAAACTAGGTGTAGATTGAAAGGTTAGTTGCAGAGGAAAGGATGGATAGTAATACTTATTATAATGCTTATAAGGATGTTGATAGGAAAGTTGATCATGAAAATTATATGATTCATAGGGAGGGTAATAAGGTTCAGGAGGCTATTGAGGTATGTGGTTGGGATGCTAAGGGGGCTAATAAGGAGTACCATAGGGATAGTATGAGCCATGATACTATTGATAAGGAAATTTAGGGTTAAAAATCACTCCGTATATACCCATGGAATGAAATTATTCAAATAAAGAACAAGATAACCATAATAATTTATTCTTACCCTTGGATGAAGACCCTTTGATGAACCTTGGGATGAAATTTTTGAGTGTTGGTATGTTTCCTCAATGCTTGTAGCTTCTTGAGATTACTAAATGATGATAGTGTATACTCCAATATCTTTTAATTTTTGGTCCCACCAAGCATGATATAAATTATAAATTGTTATCAATCTAGATTACACCCTTTAAGCCAAAGGGTTTCAAACCTACCTCATCTAGCTGACACAATAGAGACACCTCTAGGTGTGGGTAACCCTATTGGGGTGAGGTGAGTCTCTAGTTTATGGGGTTATCTCCCATGATGCATCATATAAGATAAAATCCCTAAAACTACATATTTTGATAATTAAAATGGAAAGAAGGAAACATGAAATGAAACCTATACTACTGGAGGTGATGCACCAATATGTTGTGTCCACTCTATTTGACCTTTCAACAACACTAATGAATAAAACAATGACTTGTAACTGAACCACCCTATCAAAAGGATATAAACATTAGTGTTTCACATATAGGCTATGATATATGATCATAAATTGAGGGTTATGAATATAAGGTCTGATTCAAAACACTTACCAATCTAATTTAACTCCAAGCTCAACCACTAACACCTTCACACACTAGGTGACCTAGATAGAATAATGTATTAATATCTAGGTGAAGTAAGGCCCTATAAAGGGAGAGAAACCCTCCACTTATTTAAATCAAATAATCATGAACCACACTAAACCAATAAATAGAAGCTAAAATAGTCCTTATATTAGATAAAGAGTTTATAAGGTTTAGATTTGAGCAGAATTTCTTCATACCCAGTAGAGGGATAGATATAATGGCACTTAAGCCTCAATTTATATAGAATAGAAGATGAGAGGAGGAGAATATATCATGAAAGTGTGGATGGGAGGTCATGATGAGCCTCATTTACTCAACAATCAATTACAACATGTATAAGGATCAACAATAGCTCCTTCAACTGTTTGATGTGATGCCTTGACTTCATAATGGCCTTTAATGATAATATGGTGTAGGAAAAGTCCTAATGGAGGCTCCTTAAATTTTTTTTGACTCCATGCATGGAATTAACATGAAAAATTGGTCAACTACCTCTCCTTATGATAGTTATAAAGGCAAAAATGTGGTCCATCTTGGCCTCTATGAAGCATTGAGTAGCCTACATCTCTCTCTCATGTCAATAAGGCTTGGAAAACTACCCCATACTCCTTTATGGATCTAAAATTTGTCTTATTACCTCCATGAATTATTTAAAAGGGTATTTATACCTATATTTACTCCTTTTATAGCTCTTTATACCAATGGTCATCTTCTCTTCTAGATTAAGTAAGCCTACTAGGCAACTAGGCCTAGTCACTAGTGCTAGTTACTTAGATGGCCATGATTTGAATATAACATTAAGAATAGGTAAATTAGTGTGTTTCATGTATAAAAAATCATATTAAAAAATTATTTATGTATTTTAAATAATTCACACTTGAAACTCTTATTCTTTTAGGGTACTAGGTTACCTCTTAATAGCACTTATAGACTGGCTCTTTAGCCCAGACTTATGGCATCATTTTTTGGATGATTTGAGAGTTTTTTTTTGATATTAGTGGGTGTAATACACCTATCACCACATTATTTAATGATTTTATATTATTCAGATAGACTTATACCTTGAATTCATCACTAAATCTTACAAAAATAGGGTTTTATTACATGTATATAGTTGTATGTATAAACAAATGCCAAGACTAGGACCTTATTAGATTTTAAAAGGTGTTCCATGTGTCTCCAAAGAAAATTTAGGGCATTTGAGTGAAAATTTATCAATTTTTCCTCCATTGGGTTTTTTTGTGGGGTTTAGGTAGGGTTTAGAGTGGCATGGATCCTTAAATATTATTTATATCCCTAAGGACTTAAACTACAAAAATAATACCAAGAAGTTAAATTATATAACTTACCTTAACATATAAGGACCCCATGCATCTAATCCCTAGTGTTTCAATGTGAATAAAGTGTCTCTTAGTCTTAAAACCCTATATTTTGAGAGGTTGAGAGAGAATAAAAGGGTTTAAAAATAGTAAATTTTATTTGGTTTTAACTTTCAACACCTCCTAGGGGTATATGCTAACCCACTTAACCTATTACCATGTTATTTTACATCTCTCCCCCATATATCCTCTATAACCCATTAGCTCTTTCTTAGGGTTCTTGGGTCTCTAGGCTAGTTTAAACCTAGAGGTCTATAAATTGAGTTTATTCTTTATGCCTGAGTCCCAAAACTTCATGGTCTCATATTAAATGTTGTCACTCCTCCTCATGAATATTTAAAAACTAAAAAATTCCCCAAACATGCAAATGTCCTTCATTTTCCATGTCTAGGCCTATACATGTTAGTTTAGGCCTACTTAGGTCATTAGGATCTTACCTATCTCAAATGACCAAAGCATTAAATGAAGTTTAATTTCCTTTATAAAACATGAGATCCTATTTTCACCCTTATAATTCACCTTTATTTATATTTATTCACACTTTCACCTTCTTTTTGACCCTACCTGTAGGTGTTCAATTAGGTCTATCTGAATGAGATCTAGATACATATTCCTTAATTAGTTGTCATTTTAAGACTTCATTGGATGGTGAAACATAATAAATGGTATATTAATGTTTTTCAATACCTTATTAAACCTATTTTAAAGTGTACTCAAAACCCAGTCTCCTTACTCCCCCAAACTCTACCTTAGGTAAAAATTGACATCCTTGACTGTGTGTGAAAGGTGAGAGGTGAGGTTTCTTATTGAAGTGAGTACTAAATATACCATTTATAGTAATTTATCATGTTAAAATGTTTATAATTTCCCATATTATATCTTTTTATTACCCTTAAATATGAATCTTTTGTTCATATGTTCTCATATATAATCAGGTCTATAGATGTTCAACTTTAGGCTCTTGACTATGTGTGAAATGAAAATTGAAGAGTCCTTATTCATGGAAAATCTCTTATAATTTAAAAAATATCTCATTTATTCTATGAATTTTAAATCCCATTTCATCTCATACACTTTTAAGTCACCTTCAAATAGACTCTTTCACCCAAACTATCTTTCTTCTATAGTTAGGCATGTAGATGGAAACCCTTAGTTTCTTGACTATGAGTACTCATTTATAAGGTGAATTTACATTTTTTTAGAATATTAGGCTTATTATAATCAATAAAACCCTTTTCATGTATTATCACATCCTAATTGATCATTATATTTCCTATTTAAATGCAAAGTGCATCTCTTTTTTCATTCTACCAATGATAGGTTTGTTGAGCTCAAAGCTTTCTTTGGCTTATGTTAAACCTTTGTGATTAATTTATTTTTGATGAAAATAAAAATAAAAATTATATTATTTACCTAATTTTCCTTTTTTATTCCATATAACTTTATCTAATCTCACAACAAGTTTACTTTCTATTTAGACCTACATAATTCAACTTAGTCTACAAAGTCCCTTAGAGTGCAAAGTAAATTACACCTGAGATCCACAAGTGCTCATTATGGTTAGATGATATTTATGGAATTATTATTGAAATATATTTATTATTTTAAAATATCATATTATTTTCTACAACCAAATTTTGGTGCCAATGGTGGCCTAGAGTTCTTACAAACCTGTAGTGTTCACCAACCTTCATGTGTTGACCTAGAGAAGAGACATTATGACTCCTTTACTAGTTGGTGACTTTAACCTATTTGAGATAATATTAATATATTATATAAAGTTTTACAATCCCTTTAAATGGATTGAGCAATGACAACACCTTAATGAGGCTTGAACAATGTTATTTTGCCATGGTTTCTTCAAACTATCTGACTACATGTGGAAACTGTAGGTGATCACCATTTTTGGGGTGGTTTTTAGGTCAATTAAATCACTAAAAATCCATTTTTGTATAGTCTCAATTATATTTTGAATATTTTTGAGACCTCACCAAAAAATTTCAGCCATTGGAGACCCTAAAGTATTAAGAACCCCATTGTTATCAACCTACAAATTACTCCAAAAGAAGGTTTCTAGTCTACTAATGGCTCACAAATGCCAAGTGAGTTTAAAAAATAATTTATGGTGGATGAAAATACATCATATATATATATATATATATATATATATATATATATATATATATATATATATATATATATATATATATATATATATATATATTATAATATAATTATTATTTCCAAAAAGACTATAAGTGAAGATATTGATGTAAAATTGAACCCCTGTCTAGATGGATGAGACACTGTGAGTTATTCACCTTCTTATTGACTGTTCATAAAAGAGGGGGAAAAAATTTGGGAACTAATTCCAAAAAATGTAATAATAATAAGGTCCCCTCCTATATCCAAAATTTTGGGTCACCATTCTCTCTTGTCTATCCATACCAAATAGAAACTTGACTGGATTTTCTAAGTTTTCTAGGGAAGATGATGGAGAGAAGAGATCAATTTTTTACCTATTTTGACTTAAAAACTCCCTCAAAATTAATGGATCTATGATTTTTAAGATTAAATGAGTAAATTCACATGCCATAAACATGATTTTTATTTGAAAAACATGTGCAAACTACCTAAAAACCCTCTCTTTTAGTTATGAATTTTTTTTTTGTTTTGGTTGAAAACTAGTGGAGATGATATGTTAACTGCCCTTGAAGTTTTTAAATACCTATATGTACATGTTTATTTGTAAATATCTTAATTCCATTGTAAAAATATCATATATTGTGAAAACTCCTATTTAACATTACCAAAAAGATCAATAAAGCACCTTGAGAGTGGAATACAATGTTATAAAGCTGATTTTTTCACCATTCTAAGAGTTGTACGGACTATAGGAGGTGTGTTATGACTTGAACACCACATGAAATGTCTCAACATGATCCCCAAGACCACTTAACACCCTTAAACCCACTTGAATATGTTAGGGATTATTATACAATCATAAGGTCAATAATAACATTTACCTTAGTTTTATCAAAATAACCTTACACAATGCTAACCAAGGCTTAGAGAGACCATTTTTTGGACTTTAAAAGGCATACTACGGATAAAATATTTCAATGTTAGGGGGACATGTTTAAATTAATTTGTGAACTATAGGGGTTGAAATTTGGCCTAGAATGCCAAATTATCAACAATAACTATATGCACCTTAAATTGGTCAAGAAACCACCACATATCATGTCTTTTCACAGTCCTTTCATAGGAGACTCTAACTAGAGAATATGAGTCTTATTCACATTTATCCATTTCTTTTTTTTCTAATTTTTCCTTGGTCTTAATTTATATCCTAGATACCTCTTTGACCATTCCTAGTAATTTGTAACTCCAAACTTAACCTTTACTAACCTAGGTCACTCTGTCGAGGCTTATTTCATCCCCTATTTCTCGGACCCTCTGAAAAACAACACCCAAATATGACTACAATGTTGAAAACCTAGGGTGTCTAATTTTTATGCTATTATCCAAGTATAAATTTAATTCCAACAGTCATTTTTCTCTTGCTAGATGAGTCTTACCCCTTTTTTTTGATTCATTTCTAAGTTTTCCAATGTCAACCAAATGTGAATAAAGCTCCCAAATTATAAATAATTATTCTCCTATATAAATGACTACACAAAGCATTTTATATCTAGCACTTACTACTTTGACACATTATACATAATAAAAAGTTAGTCAATAGTATAGATCATCTTCTCTGCATCACATATAGACTTGCATGCTTGATCAAGAAAGGGCCTAGGTGAAATTCATTCTTACATCTATCATGCACATTGATTATTCATGTTCATTAAGGGATAACTACATCAAATATAAGACCCTATCTTGAGGGTTAATGTAGGCAATAATTAGAATAACATGGGTGCTTGATTGTGTAATCATTCTTCCCCTAACCTAGTTTTTCCTCCTTTTGCATGTGTGTAGATGAATATAGGTATTCAAGATTAAAACAAACTTAGAGCAAGCTCTAGTAATTTCTATCCCTTAAAATGTTGTATATATGCTCATATTGACCAGGCAAACAAAATCCAAAAAGCTTAGATATTTAGGATGATAGCATTAGGAAAGTACTATAACATTAGACACTAAGGTGTCCTATTTTTAGTGCTCTAATCTAATCATAAAATAGATGCTAGATTTTAGATTCTTAATAATGTCTCAATCTTGTCCTCTCCATTTTCTAGACTCAAAATCCTTCGTTTCAATCCTAAACTAGATAAGTTTATTTTTATTTCTCTTGCATTATTACATGTTAAAATCTATATTTTCCCTACTAAGCTAGATTTTTCCTATTATTCCAAACCTTTAATATTTAGAATCTAAACACTAGATTCTCAAAAATAATAAAACATTTTGGTGAACCTGAACTTACTTTGAATAATTAAAAACCCTAGGTATCCTTAAGGTTTTT